>JAREIK010009868.1:0-380936 GCA_029783825.1 Sapria himalayana
ATTTTAAGTTTTAATAAAATTAATGTTAAACATCTTTATCTCAGTGTTAGTGTTATAATAAATTATGAGATCATATAATATTAAAACATAAAAAAATATCTATAATCATTAATTAAGTCTTATCCCAACTAACTTGAGATTTACTAAAAGTAAATTAAAACATTATGAAATGATAATAATAAATAAAAATATATTATTAATCATCTAAATCTCTAAAATTTTTATTAGGTCCATTATTTGTGTGGTTTCATAGTGCTTATTTTTCTTTCTATTAAATTAATCATTATTTTTTTTAAAAGCAAAAGTTTAAGGTGAGACAAAGTCTCAAAATATTGAGGCAAAGTCTTTCGGAGTATTTTTTTCATGATTAATAAATAATTTAAAATAATAGTAAAAATAGTAAAAATGTAAAACATAAACAATGACATATTGAATGTTCACTAATCAGCATACAAAGTATGTCACAAGTAGGGAATGTGTCTAGTTGTTGGGATAATCAAGTCTATGGTATATTTGTCTAATATATAATTTTTGGTTAGGATATTAGTCTCTCAACTTTGATTTCATCTTCTTAAAAAGATTAAATCTCGTGTCTACAAATGTACTGTTAGCTTATGACTAGGCTCATCTTCTTGGCACAAATCTTTAGGATAAGTTTTACTATTCTCATAAAGTTAACAATGCTAGTTACTATTAAGTGCAAGAGTAGGAGCAAAAGTATCTGTTACCTTATGATTTATGAGGAGTAATAATTAGAGAGACACATGGATGTTCCTACTATTATGGTCTAAAAGTATATTTTTTTAAATTGAATTATTTAATAAGGATTTGTCCTTATAAAAATATTACATATGTATTCATAATGATTCTTCTGATATCGGGTGAGTAAATTTATATATTATTGAGTTTTAGAGTATTCGAGAATGAAATAAGTAAACCTAAAAATTTTGGGTGAAAAGTAAAAAGTATTCATCTTAAATATAAAAGTTGATATGAGATGCAACATAAAAGAATAACAAATGATATTTGGTTGATTAAGAAGTTATCAGTTTAACATAGAGGCGTCAATTGGGCTGTGCAGCCCAGGCATGGCCTGTGATACGGCCTGGTTCAACCGTGCTTGGCATGATATGGCATGATCCAGCGCTGTGCCTGGTCTTGGGTCTTCATGCCCCATGGCATGGATTGTGTCATGCTGGGCTGGCTAGGCATGACCTTTGTGCCTTGCCCAGAAGCACTGTCCACCGGCCAATTGCAATTAGCCGGTCACGTAAGCCAACCATGTAAGTTGGTCAATTGGCTGGCCCAACCTGGCGCAGTATGAAACTATGCTGCACTTGATTGTGTCACTGTGCTGTGCTGGGTTGGCCAGATTATTCCCATGTCGTGACATGGTCCATGGGGCAACACTAAAAGGTGCCTAACATATTTTGATTTACGAACTAAATTCTCATCGAAGGGAACCATAATAAATATATGTTTTTCACTTTATACTGAGTTATCTTTGGTGATTCCATATTATTTCCAGACAATACCACAATACTTAAAAGCTTAAACTTTCAAAGTGTATAACTCAAATATTCTAGAATAAAATGAACTGCCACTCTAACCAGTGCTGAATTATTTTGGCAACTATAAAAGGCAACTTTAATTACAGTCCACAATATGGCCAAGAGCAAAAAAAAAAAAAAAAAATAATTAGCATCCCAAAGACACAATGGGTCACAAAATCGAACATTAGAAACTATCAAATGAAATGTAGGTAAGAGAAAAACAGTAAAAGCAACACAAACTCTATGCAAGTTTGCCATAGGAAAAAATATTGTATGTGATAGTCTATCACCAGAGACATTGTGGGTACAACCAAAAATCCATTGAAATTTATTACAATATGGAAATCCCATTTATAAGTACTCAAATATCTCAAAGTTATTTTTGAATGCCTCAAAAATTGACACCATTGTTATAGGTGCCATTTTTAGGAAAAATTCTATCTAGCACTTGCATGTGGTGCATTGCCACCTAAACTCTGTGATTGACCTTAAATAAAAGTATTAAACAGGCCGTGTCATGTCAACATAACCATTTCAATGAGGTATGACTATGCCACTGTGTCGTGCTAGGCAAGACACAATAACCATAATAGTGGCCTAGCATGACATTGTTGACCCACATAATGCAGGGTCATGTCGGGCATTATGCGTGACATGTTGGTTTGTTTTATCACTAACCAAATTATTTTTTTGTAAATTTTTGGTTATTTTGGTTTTTTTTAAATTTGTATAAAATATTAATTTTTTTAAAAAATTAATTTGGTAATTATAATTTATTATTTCATAAATTATTAAATAATAAATTTATATTAAACTTAAAAAAATATAGAAAATACAAAATAAAGAAAAAAAATGATATTCTAACAAAGACCATTAAAAAAAATATGATATTCTATCTTTTAATTTTTTAGTCACATATTCACTCTTATATGTATATATATTTTGATAATATAAATTATGCTGTTTTTTTTTTGATATTATTAGAATTTCAATTTGTATTATTTTAAATTGTGTCTATACTATTGATGTTCGTCTAATTTTTTATTTTTTAGACTACAAATAGGTTTAGGTCAAGACTAATAGAAAATCATAATTATGGCTTTAGATCATTCGATAGGGCTATCATTATTATTTATATATATGTCATTTTCATATTTATTATTATTAAATTCAAAATCTGACATTTTTTAATATTTGTTTTTATTAATTAATTATTATACTAAATAAATTAGAAATTCACAAAAATTAAAAAATCTTTAAAAAAAGACCGTGTTATTATAAAATTTGTACCATTTCTAAAATATAATCTCGAGTCAAGTTGAATACTGAATAATCATACTGTTGCGTATTTTATATGCATAAGCTTAAACCATAAGCAATAAAGTAAACAATAAAATAAAAAAATTAATATAAAAAAATAGCATCTTATCAAAAGAGGAGATAGAAGAGCATAAAAGAGAGAAGAAAAAATTTAAAATAAAAATTTTAAATTTCCTAATCTCTATTTATAGAGATTTGAAAATAATAAAAAAAATATATTTATTATTTTTTTTTATTTTATTTGGTCATAATTACTATAGTCATTGGATTCTAGCTAGCAACCATTAGATTCAATTAGATGGCTGCAAATTTTAAAAAATATTTATATATTTTAAAAAGACAACATTTAGAGCATGTTGTCTCTGTTGATACCCATTTGTATGAAAAAGCAATAGTAAGGGCATACCTCGCAATACCATAGCCGCATGGGCTAATGGTGACTCACTATGTATTTGGGTCATCGGGCTAGTGGACCATGCTACCTGATTAGATATGTAGGACGAGCTATGCCTTTGGCCAACATGGTCTAAGCCCAAGCATAGTTTATGACCTAACTATGCTGGGCCTGTCGCTGTTGAAATGTGCCGTGCCACGGGCAATGCTTTTTCTACCCGGCCTTTTTGACATTTCTATCTTAAATTTGTCTTCAATAGCTCAGATACATTGTTCTAAAGAAATATATTAAGATTCCAGCAATATTCAGGGGAGAGAGTGAAAAGAAAGAGAAAAAATAAATAAATATTATTTTCATTAATATCTGAAAACTAAAAATTCAAGTATTTATATCATTTAGAGCAACCCACATGTCAGGTGCTCTCAAATATATAACAAAAAAATTAACAAATAAAAAAATAAACCTTCAGACTATACTAAATTGCAATACTATATTATTTTTGCATGGTTGATGTTTGACTTGTCCATCATTCATCAATACACTTCTACTCAGATGCGAAATCAAGCATTTGTCTTCCACAACAATCAATAATTCTTGTTGCCCTTGCATTTCCATACATGCGAAATTAAGTGATGCAGCTAGAGATGATGAGCAAAATTGACTGAAAACAACACTCGAACAATATTTTTTTTTTTTTGAAAATGTACACTCGAACAATATTTTTTTTTTTTTGAAAAAGTACACTTGAACAATGTTGCTTGTTCAGAAATCTTAATTTTCAGAATGATATCATGTTTACGAAAGATACATTTTCAATTATGTTAAACATAATACATGGATAATATTTATACATGTGTGCTTGCAAGATGATAAGTGCCTTTATATACTAGGTACTCCATTATCATTACACAGAAAAAAAATGAAAACAGAGAATAAAATTACATGAATATAGCATTATCTCTCAACAGTAAAAAATTGCATTTTTTTATTTAGCTATTCGTTTTGCAGGTCTAATATCAGAGCCAATCAATATTCTTTTAAAAAGATTGGAGCAAGAAGTTTTTGACAAGGTAATCTTTGTAATAAGTTAAATACACGATCAAAGTGCAAAATACCCAACATCAATTTTATTGTGAGCTTGTTGAGTGCACATGAGGATTTGGTTCTCTTCCAGAAATAGTTGGATAATTAGAGAAATTTTTTTTCACGGAGATATTAAGACTTAGGCCCTGTTTGTTTTTTTCACATGAGGATTTAGTTTTTATATTCAGAAAAATTATTTTTCACTAAAATAAGAAAAAAATTAATTATTTAATAAGGAGGAGAGTTAATAATACTTACGATTATGGATGCCAATGGAAGGTTTGGGACGGGACTACCTCGTTTTGACTCGACTCATTTATTTTTTTTTTAAATTTCGCCTTGTTAATATCCATACTTATTATCCAATGTTAAAAAATAAACAACTTAATACATAATGCTATTAAGTATTATTCAATATTTAACTTAAAAAAAATTCTATTTAGCATTAAGTAAAAAAAATAAACATCACCTTATTCTTTCACTTGCCGATTTCAAGTAGTTGGGATAAGACTTGATTAATGATTATTATTCTCTCATCCAACTATATTAGCTGACTATTTTAAAAAGATCCTTTATGTTCTCACAATCTCTTTCTAATTTCTATACCCACTTACTTCACTTGGGCAGGCCTTGTTGATAACTTCCTAAGTGACATAAAATCAAAGTTGTTCTATAGTTTATGTGGGGCAGTCAAATTTTTAGATTTTACTTGGGTTCAAGACATGACTGGGAGGGATTTGATTGTGTTGTATTTAGAAAGTTTCTTATGCATCTTGTTGTGGCAGACACTGCAGTCTAGTTTTGAAAACATAGATGGTGCTCCTGCTTGCGAAACACAAGATGGGCTTGAACAACTATGGGTTGACAAATATGCTCCAAATGCATTTACAGAGCTACTTAGTGATGAACAAACAAATCGTGAGGTATGTATTACTGGTTGGGTGAATCATCTATTGATTGGCGCATTTTTGCATGTGTAGAATTGTTACAATTCTGGGATGCATTTAAATTAGAAAACATTTGAAAAATAGTTTGATTTTTTTAAATAATGTTTTTAATATGGTATATAATAATTTTGAAGTAGAATTTGTTAATATACTATTTATATCTGGATTTTTTTTGGTACTTATAATTGAAAAGTGTTGGAAATATTGGGTGGCAAAATAAATTACAACATATTTCAAGATTGTTGTAGCCAAATTAGAGTTTTAACCATAATGATTTTTGTGAATGGGGGGAAGAGAGTACAGAAAAAAAGTGATTTTTTTTAAATTATTAAAAAATTTATTAGAATATAACATAATTTATATATATGATTTTGGACAACAATATGTAGGGTACTCCCAAGCAATGAAAAATAAATAAAATAAATAATAAATAAAAATAAACCAACTTCAATATTCTTTGTCAACAATATGTTACAAATATCTAGCTTAGGGATGTTTGCAATTTGCTTTGTAGAAGGTATATAGATAGTGATAATCAAATTATTTTGAATATTTTATTGAATGAAATGATAATTAATATTAATATGCTTTGTATGCTTATAGAACATTAAATTGACAACAATATGATGAATTTCTTAGCTATCACAATATAATGTCATTGGTTTCTGAATTGTTAGGCAAAAATCATTTAAGATTTGATTGATCTACAAGAACTCATAAGTAGTCCATTCCATAGATTTATTCTCTATTTATGTATTGTATCTCAAAATAACTATATTTTTCTTTTCTAGGAGACGAAGTTTCTTGCAAAAGATTATAAAAATTAATGGCGAATCTCGTTTCTATGATTGCCATAGCTTGATTGGAATCTCAATATATCTTTATCTAGTAATGCTCATGATCTATAAACATAATTTCATGTTCTGGATTTTTTTTTCATATTCTTGAAAATCTTATATATAGTGTCTTATGAATATGTCTAGGAGAATCTAGAAATGGCTAATTATACTTTCAATGTATGTGATATTTGACTTGCTCACTGTCAATAATTTAGTTTTTTTATGATTCTTCTATATCTTGCAAAATGAATTAATGAATATCCTCTATTCTTTAAAAAAAATAAGAAAGTTGATGATAAACATATTATAAAGCATTATTATTTCTCGACATCTTAATGTGTTATCTACTTTGAGTTTTTTTAATTCAAATTGATAAAAATGGAAAACATTTGAGTTATTTCCTTAAATATTTACAATTCTATAAATTAAGTATAATTATTAATAAAAATAATAAAATATCTTAAACTATCATATGTGATCTTTCTACAAGATTATCAAATGTCTAAGTGAATTAAATGAAATAAGTCCCACTTAGGGCGTGTTTATTTTTTTGGCTGAATGTTGAAATCAATTTGATTTTAGCATTCAGTCATTTATTTTTTTTTATTTTTTATTAATTAATCATTGAATTTTTTGAAAAAATAGTTGAAATAAAAATGACTAAAAATTTGATTTTTTACATTCAGAAAAAGTTTACTCTTACCCAATCAAAACCCTCACTTCGGTCACCGCTTATCTATTCAGTATTAAGTAAAAAAAATAAATGACCTAATACTTAATGCTATTAAATACTATTTAGAATTAATCTCAAAAAAATTCTATTCAGTATTAAGTAAAAAAAAATAAACGTCACCTTAGTGTCATCAAGCTATGTTAGATAGGAAGTTTTAATATACTTTTATAAATGACATGACTTACTTTCAATAAAATTTACTTTTCTAATGCTTATCTCAAATCTTTAATTTGTCCAATGATGAATGTAATTGAAGTATATCACAAATAAATCAATAGTAGACATACATCTAGGAGGGGTACTGTGAGTGAAAACAAAACATGTATAATTTATCTCACTCAATTTAAAGGGAAGTCATTTATTTAGTTTGTCAATCTTGCAAATAAATATTATAGAAAGATAAAATAATGTCTCATTTGAGGCTTCGTAATGTAATTATTATAAAATAAATTATAATAAAATTCTGATACATATAAAAAAAATACTTCAAAAAGTTTAACATTAACTTTGTTATATCCTTGGCTCATACAATAGTGCCATTGATCATGATAATATTAGAAGTTTAAACTTTATAAGAAATAATAAAAATAATGCTATTATCTGTGACATGAGTATTTTCTTTAGAATTTACGACCCAAAAATATTGATTGAGATGGTTATCAGAAAGAGTAGTGGATGTAGACGTGCCTAACTAGGTTCATCTAAAGAAAGAAGTTTGACATACTCATCAAGAGAAACTGTAAGTATAATATGATCAATAGACATGATCATAGAGAAATTAACATGACTAGGTCCAATATTATGGTATATAAATTCTAAACCCTAAAAAGATCATCGTAATTTAGGGTGCAATGTTCAACACCTATCTTAAGTATGCCTCAACCTTCCATTGAAAGAATATGTCACTATATTTTTTCTGCATCTTAGAATATTTCTATCAACTCTTTCAGCTCTTTCACTGCCTCTACATGATGAAGATGTTATAATGCTATTATTGATCTCATCAACTTCACTTGATATATG
The DNA here is from genome assembly GCA_029783825.1 of Sapria himalayana. Taxonomy (NCBI): domain Eukaryota; kingdom Viridiplantae; phylum Streptophyta; class Magnoliopsida; order Malpighiales; family Rafflesiaceae; genus Sapria; species Sapria himalayana. The sequence goes on from JAREIK010009868.1 coordinate 7,893, forward strand.
TATAATTATAGATATTTGAGTTATTTTCTGATAAATTTGGAGAGAAGTGCTGATATTTTTTCTCCAAGAATTTATTTCCCAAAGTAACATTTGCTCTCCAAATGCATGCATATAAAAAATATTATAAATTTCATCATCAAATTTCTGCAATGCCATCTGACTTGTCAACACAGATATTATACCAATAATTTTTTTCATAGTTATGTTCAAGTCACATAATGAATCATCTTGTCCTGATTAACCAATATGCATGACAATTATTGAGTAATACCATCATATAAAAAAATTTGATGAAAAATACTTAGATACAATCAAATCCCAAACTTTTTTGCATGTGCTGCATGAATAAAATACATTGGTCACATTGGGATTAATCGATTGCCAAATGTATATTAAATTTTGTGTATCAACCATCTACTTATAAAATTTAGTCTGAGGTGAGTTTTTAAATAAATAGCTCATATAACCTTGGGTCATAAATTATAATCACATTGACATATCCCACAGAGTATGAGTCTGTCCTTAATTTTTATTGAATTATCTTTAGTGATCATGCACTAATTCCAACTATTTATCTGACTTTTGTCTAAAAAAATTCATAAGATAGTAAACTTTCATATAAATATTAAATGGAAAAGAAACTTGTACAATTGTTATAATCTACTGCAAACTTTTCAAAAATAATAGTTTTAAGTATTTTAAAACATCTATATGCTCACCATGGCACTTTTGTACTGGTGTGTCCATGTTTGCTATTGTGAGTACACTATTGTGCACCAGAAAATGATTCTGGAACTACCAAAACATAATATATTAAGAAAAGCTCAAAATATCCATTGTACTTGAGTTTTTTTACTTCAACAGAATAAAGTGCTATCATTATTGCCATGAAATGCTAATGATTACTATCATTGGAACCACCAAAGGATATGCCATCACTCATCCACCCCAATGCCACCACATCTGTTGCCTAAACACTCTCTATACTATGTTGTGGCCAATAAGGGTTTTGGCTACAATGTTTTTTAAACTTAAGGGATGAGAAGAGGGAGATAAAAAATGAGAAAAAAATAAATTTTATTAATTGTGAAAAAATAATTCTACAATACAATATAAACTATATATATATATATATATATATATATGGTTTGGGATAGTCTACATATTGGGTGCTCCCAAAATAATAAAAAAAATAACATAAATAATAAATAGAAAATAAAATACTTGTCAACAAATATGTTAGAATGTTAGAACAATTAGATAGGCTTTGTTTAATTGTTTCAAAGTTGAGATTTATCATGTTTAAGTGAATATACTTGTCAACTTACTAAGATATGTTTTATTTTTTTTATCTAATAAAAATAAATTAAATCTCAACAAAAATGTTAGAATGCATATACCCAGTGAAGATGAATCTTGCCTAATGTGGGGTATGAGAGAATTATATATCCTACTAAGGGTCCATTTAATAAAACTAAAAAAATTATGTATTGAAAAATAAGTGCTGAAAAATTAAGGTGAAATTTTATAAGTATTGAATTTGTATTGAAAAATTATTTGATACATTATTGTTAATTGAATCCTAAATATAAATATATTGTTTGATAACTATAAATGTTGAATGTTGAAAATGATGTATTATACATATTTATTCTTATTATCATTATATTATATATATTTAACATAAATAGAATTTTTAATGATTTTTTTATTACAAAAAATAAAATCTCTAAAAATATATTCATAAATAAATCATAAATCCAAAAAAATAAAATAAAAATGTTTAAAAAATAATCAATAAAATCTAAACTTTTTAAAACTATCTAAAATTTTAATGTAAAAATAAAAATTAATAAATAACTAGTTGATTTACTATTTTCTCTTTTAAATTAATTATGAAAAAGAATTAGGGTTAGAATTTGTGGTGAAAGAGAAAATAGGAGGAGAAAACAGATTTACAAATTGAACTGTAGCATGAATGAGAAAATAAAAAAGAAATGAAAAAAATGATAAAATGATAATTTTGAAAAAAAATTTTGTTGAAAATTTTTAGCCTTTAACATTAAGTATGTCTTTACCTACTTAAAATTTTCAATGAATTTTTACTTAAAATTTAAATTTTCAGCTCCCAACTTTTTTTTATCAAACGCATTTAAAATTTTAAATCATTAAAAATTTTAATTTTCAATGGTTTGAAGATTTTAAGTGTGTTATCAAACTGTCCTTAAGTCTTATCTTTAACAAATTAGATAGGTCGTGTTTAACTATTTTTAAGTTGAGACCTATTACCTTTAAACAAAAATATTTGTTATCACATTAAGATATAATTTTTTCTTTAATTTGTCTAATTAAAATATTACAGGTCAATATAATAATACTTTAAAAACATCTAGAATATTAATGTATAAAAATAATACTAAAAAATAAATATAATAATGCTTTAAATAAAATTCATAGTTTAAATGCTCTTTTATAATATACAAAATTAATTGGGGTAACTCACATATCGGGTGCTCTCATGAAAAATACAAACCTAAAATAAAAGCATTAAAAAATGTCAAAATCTCTCATCAAGCTAGTGTGTATAATTGCAAGTCAACTATACTAAGCTTGAAAGAAAAAAATGAAGCTGAGATTTCTTCAAAGCCCTCGTGAAGATGTTTATCGACTACTATGTTGTTTGAATGTATAATATAATAATAGTTTATTTTAAATTTGCTCTCTTAGGTATAAACAATCCACCTCTATATGTTTTGTTCAATCGTCAGATTGCAAATTATATTCCTCACTATTTAATTTTCACAGTAAATCATTGTTAGAGAGGATGGTGCAGACATAATTTTTTCATGTAGATGACATATTTAAAATATCTTAAAAGTAACTATTATCATTATTTTGAATTCTATCTATATACAAGTTCCTGAAATAATTGTCAATCTTTTACTTTTTCAAGTGATAAGATTAATTCAAGAAAAATATAAAATTCTATTATAGGCATCTCCTCTTAGTGTATATTGATATTTAACTCAAATCTGAATATCCAGCCAACTAGAAATATCCATGATCTCTAAAAAAGATCTCAAGTCCATGAGATTTATTCACATATTTCAGTATAAGTAGAATATAATCGTGTTCAAGTGAATACATTAAAAAGAATTATGAAATAATTAATTATACTAATTGCGTATTATATTTGTGATTTGAGTATAATTAGATAGTTAGTGTTTTATATGATTTTCATATAAGTATAAAAGCTAATTGAAAGAATTATATCAAAAGTAAAATTAGTACCTTGATCAATTAAAGTATTTGTTGGAGCTGTCGAGCACAACCCAAAAGATTAATCTCTGTAAGTGTGAAATATATATCACATATAACAAAATGATATCCTCGTAGAATGAGTGATATCTATAATAAAAAAATATTTGAGTTTCTCAAGGTTCGGCATTTGAAATTATACTTGAAAGTATCCATTGAGTTGAGTGATTACCAACTCGTCATTACTAGTAATCAAAATTATATCTACATAGATAATCAATAAAATTATATTGCCATTAGGATTCATCTAGAAATATAAAGAAAACTTAGTAACACATTCATGTTTTTTTAAATAAGATAATTGTCAGTAAAAATCTTGTAAATCATACTCTTGGTGATTACTTCATGATATATAATATTTTTTAAATTTGTAAATTATATTTGACTGTGCTGTTTGAAATCAAGTGGCTACTTCATTTATATTTTCTTCTCAAGTTCACCGTGAAGAAATATATTTTTGATGTTTTCTTGGTGTATTTTCCAATTATAAAATATTGTAAGATAAATAAGAATCAATACTGAGATCTTTTGATTATTAAAGAGTAAATATCTTGATCGTCTGCACTAAATATTTAAGTAAATGTACTTGCTACAAGTTTCACTTAAATATAATCTAATTTTTTATTTTTATCGTCTTCACAATGAACACTCTCATATGCAACCAACAAAACTTTTTGAATGTTGTGAGGATAGTTTATAATTTTTATTAGAGCAGAGGGTATGCATCTCGTACATTATAATTTGACATCATTCTGAATGTGATAATGTCTTAAAATGAGATTTATGTATTCTAGTATTTTAATAAAAAAAAACAAAAGAAAGTATAATAAGCAAGTATTACAACCTGTGAAATGACTTGTTGAGTATATATCATCTATTCCATTTAGAGAGCAATCAAATAATCAAGATCGTACATCATAATTTTATATCATCCTAAATGTGATAATGTCTCAAAATGAGATTAATGTATTCTAGTATTTTTAATAGTATTAAAATAAACAAAAGAAAGAATAATAAGCAAGTAAGACAACCTGTGAAATGACGTGTTGAGCATAACTCATCTATTCAATTCAGAGAATGATCAAATAACGAGATTAAAAGGACTAGTTACATTATTATTTGGTTGCTCGATAGGCTCGTCTCTAGTATGAGCTGACTAAGTGTATCCCTCTCTCCTAGTATATATTCTAAGTTATGAGTAATCATATTTCTAGAGGTGTCAAATGGTCTGTGATGTGCCTCCATAGTATGAGTAATCATATTCTAAGTGTATCCCTCTCTCCCGGGCACGGTTCAGCCGTGCCCGGGCTCGTGCCGTGCCCGACCATGGCACAATCATGCCGTGCCGGGCCGAGGCCAACCGGGCCTCGTGCCGTGCTTAAATTTTTTTTTAAAAAATTAGGGTTACTGGGCGTCGAAATCATAATTTTTTTTTAATTAGGGTTCGGCCCGACCGGGCAGAACCCGGCCAATCGTGCCACAGGCCCGTGCCGGGCTGAACTCCCAAAAAACCATGCCGGGATAGGCACGGCACGGTTACCATTCCTTGCCATGCTTGGCTCGGCACGAAAGCCCGGTTGGGCCTGGAAAAAACGTGCCGGGCCGGCCCGGCACGGCCCGTTTGATACCTCTAACCTCTACATATCTTCTAGTTACTAGCTCAATATTAGCATATACTAGGAAATACTTGTGTAGTAACTATGTCATCTAGGACTAAAGGAGATTTTTATTTCTGAGAATCTTCATTCTTTTTAGAAGTAATATGATTTGAATTTGATATAGATATAATGACTCAATGAGAGCAATATCATACTGAGTATCTACATGATGAATACAATCGATGAATAATCTTCTTTATTAATTTGACGTATAAGCAGGGTTACATGTAAGGAATAAAAAAGTAATGAATCCAAATATAATATTTGCACTTACTTTTTTTCTAGGCTTTAAAAAAATAAGTTTGGTTAAAAAATAAATCATTTATACTTATTAAAATTTTTTTAATTCTCTGGTAAAAAAAGGTTGGTTTTTTTTTGGATATTAGAGTATCTAATGAAGACATATCTCTTTAGTTTATGAGATATGTAATTAAGGACAATTAAGGGCAAAACCAGTTCATCTTAAACTCATGGAGGCATGCTAAATAGCCTATCATTAGTTTATGAGATCTGAAAAGATATATTGAGAAATGAATAAAAGAAAATATCTGATTGATGATGTAGATTATGATTAAATCATATTTTCATAAAATATATTTGAATACTTTTTCAAAGTAGGAGCATCCAAGATATTTCAATTGCAAATTTATTTTTTCAATTTAGCAATCATATTTTGTTGGGATATGCCAATGTTTGAAGTATGATCTATAATCTTATAATATATATAATACGTATTGAATTAGTCTTGATGTATATTCAAATATATTATCATTTTTTTAAATTTTTTTAAATATTTATTAAATTAATTTTTAATATTTTATGAAAAGTTTAAAAAAGTAAAAAAAATTATCATATATCATAAAAAAATATATCCATGTATATTTTAAGAAGTGATCAATAAAACTGATTATATTATTAATACTTTTTTAGTTATATTATTACAAGTTTTTTATATATCTGATTGGATTAGATGAATAGGCCTATGCTCAAATTGAATTGACGTATAGGATAGAAGACTTTTATATAAGTTTTTCTTAACTGATGTTACACATTATAGAGATGTAATATTATCATTATATTAGAGTAAAATATTCTTAACTTGTCTAGTAATGAATGACTAAGTTGAGGATGCTCAAGTAAAGACTTCAAAATACTTAAATATATTGAAAGAGATTTTATTGTCGAATAGAGAACATATAATCCACATTGTTTAATCAAAAATAAAATATTTTGCAAAATTTTTCAATCATGCAAAAAAATATTAGTAGAAATAAAAATATAGTCATAACTAAGTAGTATGGAAAGATAACTCACCGATGGTAAACTAGTAAGACATTCGAGAATAAGAAAGATATGATAAAATAATAAAAATCCAAATTGGATGCTATCATATCCAATGATTTTTAAACATTTGTTATTAACTATAATACTATTTTTATTACAATAAAAAAATAGCAAATTAAATTTAGTTATTGATAATATGAGTATTAGTTATTGTCTCGATAATTAATGAGTTAGAAGTGATTGTATAAGTAAGATAATTAATAATATATGAAAGAATAAAAGAATTTTTTGTTATATTAGAGAATTATTTGTTATATTCCTTCCTAATAAGTATAAGTGTAGTAATTGATGAACTGTGTGAGAACTTTTGGATGACTCTGATAATTAATATATCTCTTAATGCTTTGTATAACTCTCGATCTCATCTTTGAAAATAATATATAATAGTTATTTTGGTGTGACTTATTTCTTTTATAATGAGTATGCTTAATTGAGGCTTTTCATCATTCAACTACGAATTTTTTTTTTAATATTATGCCACAAATTTTTTATTTCTCACAAAAATAAAATAAAATTATACCAAATTAGATTTTTTTGTAAATCTTAATTTCTATTTATTTTAATTCATTTGAAATCTTAATTGAGGTTTCTTCTCAAAATATCATCATGCGCCACCTCATGCGACCACAACGTGCCATTGTATGGTATCATTGTGTATTCTACTACCACTACTGCCTCTTCTGCTGCCTCCCAATCATGCCTGCCTGCTACCACCTATTGCATGTGTCTGCTTCCAGAATTTTGTGTGTGCATGTGTCTGCTTCCAGAATTGTGTCTGCATGTGTCTGCTTCTAGAATTGTGTATCTGCATGTGTCTGCTTCTAGAATTGTGTATCTGCATGTGTCTGCTACAATAGTGCGTGCCTGCTGCCAAAACCTCATGCTCTTGTTTCCTTTACCACACGTACCTGCTGCCAACAACCACGCATGCCTGCTGCCAACCACCACACTTGCCTGCTGCCAACCACCATGCATGCATGATGCCAACCATAATGCTTGCCTACTGCTAACCACCACACATGCCACTGTATGTACACAAATGAATAATCATGCATGTTTGTACTATGCTGGTATAATACACACGATTCTCCTCCTAGGGTTTATAAATCTCACCCATATTAACCTTGGGTTAAATGTTTTCTAGGCTTGCTTTGATGCGATGTTACAAAAATAATCCAGAAAAATAATCGTGATAATACTCTCAATAAAATATATATATATTAAATGTGTTTATATAATATACAAAGGTGATTGGGGCAACCCACAAGTTGGGTTCACCAATCAAAAATATAAAACAAAAATAAAAGTATAAAAAAAATTATGACAACTACCCATATTACTGAATTATAGTGTCATGTAATTATATTTATAAATTTAAAGTTTTTTATAGATTCACAGATAATGAAAAATAAAATATAATGTTGATGCATGAGTGATATGATGTACATTAATTTTGTATAGATTTATACAATATTTATAATAATTATTAATTTTAAATTTTAATATTAAACTTTGATGACATAGAAAAAATAAATATATATTATGAAATACTCAAACTAACTCTATTATAAATGTGTAGAATGAGAATGCCTTATAAATAGACACTAATTGGATTGGAATAATTCATATGTCAGATGCTCCTATTCAAATAATAAAAAAGCAAAATAACAAAAAATTAATAAATATAAATCATAATACTCATCTCAAGTTGGTATATAAATATCTAGAATAATTAAACCATAAAATTATCATAATGGGCTATTAAAGGTCATACATAGTTTTTTGGATAAGGATGATGAACCATCTGATGAAGGAGCATCTTAGTGATGGTACAATAAAGACTTCAAACTTAGCTACACAAAGTTTTCTAATTATTGATTTCTATGTAATAATTTATTGATATAGAGTTGATGTTTATTCTTTTTTCATGTAAGATATGCATGATATTATAAAATATAATATTATTATGATACTTATCACACACCTCATATATACATGATGCTGTTTCACTTTTTATGAGATTAAGACAAGTAGAGTCTAGAGAGTTGGAGTATGTCACAAGTCACACCTCACTTTATCCAATTCAAAAACCAAGCTATACACCTTGTGGATATATTCCAAATAAAGATGAATGTAACTAACAGAGCAAGGAAAATTGAGAGATTTCTTGGCATGATATTTCTCTATTCATTACCTAATGATTTCTTAGCATTCTATCGTCAAAATTTGGGATATCATGTGATTATCACCTGATTGTATATATGAGGCAAACTAAGATTTGTTGGAGAGATATATTGTTGAAAATATACTAGTCATAATAAATGCATAAAAAGGAGAGCCTCAGTATAGTGTATACAGTATACACTATTGGATGAGTGGCCACACTTGGCAGAGTTGTTAGGAGTTGTTTTCAAATAGAAGTTCCGAGAAAACTACAGGTGGAAGGAGATAGATCTATTATCGAAGTTTTCTATGATTTCTCACATAATCATTCTTCTGTGTTTTTAATTGGAGAGAAATATTTAAAATTTCATGCAAGTAAGGCAATGATAATACTTTCTATTTCTTTTGTATTATAGTTTTTATGACTCATTTTTTTCTCTTCAAACTTTGAATTATCAATTCATGAAAAAATAATTATGTGAAAGATCTTTCATCTTTTTTTACTTTCTTTATTCTTTATTCTTTGAATTTTATTATACTCAATGATAAACTATCAAAAATCTCTGGCTATGTCAATATTTAATTGGACCCTATGTTTCTTCTATATATTTTTTTATTCTTAATTGTTTTAATATTTTTTTTTCATGATTTGTCTTTCATGGCAGTAAATATTTTAACTTTGGCTTCTTTTTTAATCTTTGATATTTTTTAGTAAGATCAAAGTCTTTGTGAAAGGGTATTTTTGGGACTAAGTATTATGGATTTTATATACTTACTTATATAGTAAGATATCTCACTTGGTGTTTGAATGTAGTTGATCAACTACTTGTTCATTCAGAACTTGGAGACCCATGACTATCCAAGCAGAGAATAATGGGTCATAATATTTGAGATGCCTCTATACTACAATGTGAAAAATATCAATTTGAAAAATATATTAGAGTTTTTTATTTTGCTCACCATACTTGTTTGAGTAAAAACCTATTTAATCTAATACATTCTAATATATGAGGACCTAATAGATATGATACTATGATTGAGTTTTGATACCTGGATATATTTAATGATTATTATATTCGATTTACTTGGTTGATTCTTTTCTAATATATGATTTATATATATATTTTTGTAAATATTTTATAAAATAATAAAAAATTAATTTAATAAAAATATAAAAATTATTAGAAGTGATTATTTACTAGAGCAGCTTTCCTTATTAATTGTAGGCAAATTATGTTAGATAACTTTAACACTTATTGTACTGATCATGATATTATACATTAAATTTCTTATTCCAAATTATCTTATCAAATATTTATTTTGAATATGTTATCTACAAATATTTATTTTGAACAACTCAAAAATATATATCTGAAACCATTTCTTTTATTAATCGATAACTTATTAGAATTTATTAGAAATTATTTGGTTTATTTTTTGGGTACATAACTTATTAGAAATTGTTGTAAAAATACAAAATATATATTTGGTTTAGACAACTCAAATATTTATCTTTGGTAGAAGTATTTTTTGGGTGATGAGGTCAACTACAAATTACTTTATTAATCGATAAATTATTAGAAATTATTTTAGATCTTATATAATAGAAAAAAATTATTTTGAAACCATTTCTTTTAGTCATGATCTCAATATGAGATGTGATAAGATGATGCTAAAAGTAATAAATATATATATTTAGTTATTTAGTACCTAGAAATGATATAAATATAATTTGATTGAAACTGATAGAATATTAATTAGTGTTAATATTATTTTTTTTGAATATGATTTTTTTAACATGTCTAGGAATAATAAAGATTCATGAGGTACATACGAATCTATTATTTTTTTTCTCCTCTTCATTTTATTTGGGCCTCCAGTTAGGAGAGTTATCTTTCAATTCTATCTCTCAACTATATCTCAACTAAAAGTAATAAAATATCATGTTTTAAATTTTTTTTACATATATGAGAATCTTAAGTATTTTATTTATATAAGTTTGAGATAATTTAACAAACAATTAACTATACTAATAATATAAGCGATATCTAGTATAATCATTATTAGATAATTCAACTTGTCTATGATTTTTCTATATTTAGATGTACCCATAGATTAGCCTAAATTTGGATCAAGTGGTAAGTCGACCAATGTGTATTATATCATACCAATATTAACTAAAATATACCTAATCTGAGAAAGAAAAATTTTGTAACTTAAATATGCAACCTCAATACCTAAAAAATTCCTAGGACATCTAAAATTTTTTATTTGAAACTATGTATATAAAAATAATTTTTGTTTAGATATATCTAATTGATAATTTCATATAATTAGAATATCATTAATGTATACTATCAATATTATATACTATTCCCATGTTCAACGTCACTATAAATGAGTATAATCTGACATACATTTTAAGAACAAAGAATCACATCAATTTGAAAATATTGATATTAATTCTAGAGGTGTCAATAGGGCCGGCTTGGCCCGGCACGAGGCACGGCACGATTCGGTCGTGCTTAGGCTGGCCTGACATGGAAATTTTCTGTGCCCGGGCTCGTGCCGTGCCCGATCACGGCACGATCGTGTTGTGCCTGGCCTGGCATGGTACCGTGTCAAAATCAATTTTATTTTTAAAATTAGGGTTACGGGGATGCCGAAACCCTAATTTTTTAAAATTAGCGGTTCAGCGCGACGGTGCGCGCAGAATTCCTAATTTTTTTTTAATTTAGGATTTGGCCTGACCGGACCGAACCTGGTGGATCGTGTTGTGGGCCTGTGCCGGGCTGAATCTCACAAAACCGTGCCGGGCACGAAAGCATGGTCGGGCCTGAAAAAAATGGGCCAGGCCAGTCCCGCACGTTCCGTTTGACACCTCTAATTAATTCTACCTCAATGGACTATTACATCACAACAAAAAATATACAATTGTCTATAATCATTTATCTCTCGTCTCTTTACTAGTTGGTTTATTTGTCTAGTAGTCTAGAATGTCCCAAACAAAGAATCATGTCTCAACTTCTGTATCTCACCGTGCATTGTTCTGATTTCCAACCTTTTATAAAGTAATGATCATAATTCTAACTTTCCTCAAAATAAGAAAGTTGTCTGATAATGTGTTCAAAAATATCACACAAGATTCCACCACACAAAATACCATTGCACAACAAAAACTATTGCATCAAATTAGGATATTTTACTTGTAACTACCTTACAAAACTCACTGTGGCACTGCACAACTAACTAGGGCATTCTACCTGAAAATATTGTGCAAAAAATACCATTGTAGCCGAAGGGCATCCTGCTCAAAAATATTGCAGAACAAATTAGAAGAAGATTACAACACTTACTGCCTAAAACAACTCCTGCTGTAGCTAATGTTTTAGCACAAAAATCCTCGCACACAGTGGGTTTGTGACAAGGAACTAAGGTGCCGTGATGCCCTTCTGATTGTCTCATTGTGCACTTCTTGCATTTGTTACATGTAGTGTTATGTGCACTGTTCTAGTACAGTGCACGTGTATTCTCTACAAATCCTAATATTTTTTCTCTCTAAGTTTTTTGCTCTGATACTATATTGAAATGCAAACCAAAATAAAAATAACATCTGAAATCTCAATAAGAATAATGTTTATAGGTTAAACTCTTATATAAAAGGCTAATTGGAATGTGACATTACATAGGTTGAGTCTTCTCATTCATAAAACAGAAATAAAATAAAAAAAATAACAAACCATTAACTGTAATAGTATTGAAGGGTCATGGTGGTGCATCATGAATGGCACACAATGATTGAGGTGGTGGAGAACCATGCATGATGCTAACGATAGTGTTTTGGAAGTGTTCAAAGTTTAATCACAACATTCCTGTTTGTTTTGTTTTCATAAACACGTGAATAATGGTTGTGGATGTGCAATGGGCATGTCTTGGTGGTATGATGATTGTATGGTGGTTTCCATAGTGGTTCTAGTGGTGGACTGCCACATTAAGGTGTGGAGTACCATGGTGGTGCTTGTGATAACTATTATCATGCCATTTTTTGGTGGTGGATTATTACAATGGATTTTGGGGTGGTTTCCATGATAGTTTAATTGGTGGAAAATTATAATATATGTTATGCGCCATGGTGGTGCTTGTGGTGACCATTATAGTGTTTTGTGGTGTGCTTTCATGGTACTTTGTATCTGTGTTATGATTGTGTTGGTTTATTTTTTGTAATGTGGACACTTATTTTTTTTTGTGCCTCTTGTTCATAAAAATGATTATAATTAGTTTCAGAGAATAACTCAATAAAAATTGAATGTGGATACATATTCATTGTGTTTTGTTTCGGTGAGGATTTAGTTTATGGACCAAAAGTATGTGAGACTTTTGTTAGTTGAGCAACCCGAGAAAGAGTCAAATGATTGATCAATGGTTAATGATTGCTAGTTTTTCTATGATAATCGATTGATCTGAGTATGATAATCATATTTGATCCTTGCTATGCATACGATAAAGTTTGTGATTTGACTATATCGATGTACTCGTTAGGGAAATTCTACTCAATTGATAGTATTACCTAGCTATTGATACATAGAATAATTGATTAGGATGATGTGACTCACTATGTAACTTGAACACAAGTCTGTGAGATGATTGATAAAGTAAAATTTATGTTGATAGATTTCTTTGTGTTGATGAGATTGAGTAATACACCACATTATTGATTAGAATCCTTATTAAGAGGATATTTTGAGTGGAGATTTACAAGAGGATGATTCATATATTTACAGCTAGACCCAAATAGAATAGAGTTTGAATGATCAGTCATACAACTATAGTGACTTTTCCATGCGGTGATTGAGAAAGTCGAGAGGGGTGTTTCAAGAGGGAGGAAACCACTAGTGACTTGTTATCCTACTTTAGACTTTTGTATTATATATGACATACTTAGGAGAATTGTTGAATGTTACATTCTAACTTATGAAGAACACCTTAGGGTTCATAGGCTATACCACAAATTTTTGGCTTCATTCAGACTAGATCTTCCATGTGTACACCAACTAGTCTAGTCTTACTTATTCTAAAGGAGTATTTTAGACTTCTTTACTTATATATTATTAACTCTAGCCAAAAAGTTCCTATTTTTATAGTATTCTCTTGTTATGCTACTCTAGACTTTTGGATTATATATGCAATAGCTAGTATTCATGCCATGAGTGATCAAACTCTTTTACCCTTTTTATGAAGATAAATATTTTGATATTATTGTGATCAATGATGATGTTATACGAGTTAGGGGGTATGATATTGTCAATGTTGAGTTTTTTTTATGCATATTTTTTTGTGTTTGTATTTTATCATAATCTATATTCAACAAGTTATTTTATTAAGTAATTAGGTGATGATATTGTCTTTTTTTCTTTTGATATTTATATGCAAGCTTGATGACCAATTAGACGACATGTAGATTGAGCAAAATGGACTATACATTGTTCAAACTCGACGGCCCAATTTGTGCTTGGTTATCATTGATTCTCTGATTGTCCATGCTCAACTTAGATATTTCATTTTTGGAAAGTTGAAGATTTTGAAGTCAAGTATCAAAATGATGACTTTTATTGATTGTAAGATATACCAGTTATAAAAATATCAAAGAAATTTTTATTTGACACATCAAGGTGGTGTTCATAGTTTTGTTGATAATCTAATTATTTTAGGCAGCTGAGGATTTTTTATGATGATCACACATGCTAGTTTGATATATATTTTTGTTGATAATTTGTAGATATATATGATTGTTTATTTTAAAAGAAAATCCTTAAATTTTGTTTATTATAATATAAATTAATGAAAAAGTAAAAAAATAGTTTGAATACAATATTAAAATTTAAGTGTTGAAAATTGAAATGTAGAAATAAAATAAACAATACTTAATATCAATTGTCATACAATTAATATCGGTATATAATGGACGAAAATAACTGATACAGCTCATAAGTTAAATATTCCTATTAAAAACTTAAAAAAAAAAAACAAATAGAATACTTAATACACCTATCAAGTTGGTGTATACAAGTCCTCAATACTTAATACGAAGAAAAGAATGGTAGGCTGAGATTTTTTTAAAGATTTTATAAAGATATTTGCTAGTTACTTTATTGTATGAATATATGTTGTAAAAATATTTCTATCTTAAATTTTATATATGGGGAAGAAAATTCATCTTGATGTACTTCATATGATCCCAAGTAGTATACTTGAGCTAGGCCATGAATCCTTAATTTTTAGGGCAATAGTTTCAGAAACCCCAAAAATTAGGATTCCTAATTTTGATAGAATCCAAATTAGAGTTTTAAGTTATTTGGGAGGTGATTTTTTAATTGATTTTTCTTTTGGATGGAATATTTATTGACGAAGAAAGTTGAAATTTTGATTATTATAGTTAAAAAATTTGAAACTCTAAATTACTTATAGTGGATAACACAAGTCTGGATATGTAAGATTTGATTATTTGATCAAAGAATGATAGACTACATGACATATGAACTTCTCATTGATAAGTTGTGGGAGAAGTGATTAATTATAGGTTCTTGATTTTTGGTGGGGCAATGTGGCAGTTCATTGAATTAAAGTTAACTTAAATTATTTTTTCATCTTGCATGTTATATAAGATTCTATTGTAGTTTATTATATTTTTATACTCATCTTAAAAGTCAAAGATATATAATGTAGTTCAACTCTTTGATTGAGACTAGGGGAGAAATGAGTCTGGACATGTTACCACTCGCCATGCATAATTTACTCGGTCAGCTATATAATTCCTGGATGTTTTTTTAACTGATGTCAAAGCTACATAGATGTTGAGACAACTAGAGAAGTTTTTGGGCATAAAAATCTTATATTAATTATTTGATACTTTTTTAGTATCCACTACTAGGTTTTGTGAGACATGGAGTTCCTTATAGATAAGAGTTACACCAATGAGCTATTCAATTTATATGAGATAGACTATGAGATGCTAGAGATATATTTCATGTTATATTTGTTAACAATTGAAAGAGTACTAGTTATAATAGATGAATATGCAAGATGGTCTTGATTGAATATGCACACTAAATGAAGATGAGACACACCAGAGATAATTGTTGAGTGATATTTCTAAAGATAAGGTCGATTGTATTACAGACAATTGAGAGAGATAAACTTACGACCAAATCTATCCAGGGATTCTCACAGAATTATTTCACCGTGAGGTAGAGGTAGATGCAAGAGAGTTTTAATTCAGTGTACACACTCTAAGATGATGAGCTATACATGAGACAATTGTTGAGTCTTGTTTCTAGAGATGAGACAGAGAGTACTATAAGCAATTGAGGAAGATAAACCAATTACCGGATTCATTCATGGGTCCTCACAAAGTCACTTTATCATAATTTTTGTTGCATGGGGATATTTGGGATTGATTTTCAATGTGGTGCAACATATCCTTATTGATCTTCATGTATCATAACTTTTATGACTTATTTAATTTCATATTTTAAATTATTGATTCAAGAACTAATATTCAGATTATATATAATCATATTTTTTATTATATTATTTGCTTGCTTATAAGATATTGTTTTAGCCAATAGTCATTATTTGAGTATTATTGAGTATAATAGTATTCAACTTTAGTTTCTTATTTTTTAACATGTTTTACTCATCAATAATTATTTTGTTAGTCTTTTCTTGTGAGTTATTTATCCAAATAACTTAATTTTAATTTTGATTTTTCTTTCATTAATATTTATTTAAATGATCAAAAAATTATGAGGATTTTTTTTTGAAATTGAATGT
Organism: Sapria himalayana; assembly: GCA_029783825.1. Taxonomy (NCBI): domain Eukaryota; kingdom Viridiplantae; phylum Streptophyta; class Magnoliopsida; order Malpighiales; family Rafflesiaceae; genus Sapria; species Sapria himalayana. The sequence goes on from JAREIK010009868.1 coordinate 24,206, forward strand.
GATGAATTATATCTTTATCTTCTATAGTAAGATCTCTTACTAAGAATTTGATTGTGTTTGATTATTTACTTGTATATTATCAATTTGATTACCATCATTAACCAAATTGAAAATCTTTTATTTGTATCCGAAGGATATTTCTAACTTATAATATAAAATATATTAATTAGGAAAATATAATGAAGTTTTATATCTTGTTTGCTAAGCTAATATGAGTGAGGGTCAATTTGATCTGATGCTCAAACATTTGAAAACATACTAAAGATGAGAAAACTAGATTGGACAAGTTGATAAAATTAGTCTGACCATTAATCATTCATTAGGCTGGTCTGATTTGGTCAAAGGGGCCAATATCCCATTGAATCAGGATCCAATTGGCAGAACTAGCAAAACTAATGAATTGAATAAACTATGTGATTTTGAGGGATTAGGCTCATCTAGCATGAGTCCAATTTAAAATTAATTTGCTGATGAGAATCAAACCCTTTACCCGAGGGTTGAAAAACAACCCTTTTGCAACTTGGGCTACCCAATAGTTATTTAATACACTTGCATATTAATTTGTTTATCAACTATATTTATATTTAAATAATATTTGAATAAATGAATTAACCATAATTATATTATATTATATTTAATTAATTACTAAGGTATATAGACTATCATTATAATATTAAATAAATCTTTTTTTATATCATTTATACGATGCTTAAATATAAATATTAAAAATCACAAATATATATATTATTTATTTTATATTCTTGAATCTATTTAAATTAAATAAATTTCATATCAATTATATTCATAAAATAATTTGTCTTATTTTATATGTTATATTATTTTAAAAATTTTTTCAAGTATTTCTATAAATTTTGAATAATTTGTTTATTTTTGTTGATATTTTATTAATATTACTAATGTATTTGTAAAATATAAGTGCTATATATGTATTTATTGATATTTTCATCTATATTTATATATAATTTTTTATATTATTTTTAGTTTTAATAAGATATAAAATAAAAATATATTTATGCATCATCATTTTGATAGCAGTTCGACTGCTGGTTTGACTAGTGAATGGTGAGCAGGTAATATTTTTAGTTTATCATTGATTCAAATTTCTTAATATTGATTCTCACTTTATTTGAATATTTCTATTTCATTCTAGATTACTTAATTTTTATATTTCAAATATTTCATAATATTATAAAAAATTAATTTAATAAAAATATTAAAAAAATAAGAAGTAATAATATGTTAAAGTATATGTTAGATAGTTTTAACACATTATATGAATCACAAGATCATATACTAGATTTCATGTATCAGTAAATCTTTGTAGAATGAGTTTGCAAAAGAAATAAATATGATCTTTAAGAATATTGTTGTTCGTTATTGTTAGTGTTTACTGTGAAGAAATATTTAAATGATATGATAGATCTCTCTAAGATGTAATAAAGCATTATAATATATGTTAAACAATTTTAACACTTATTATATGAATTATACGATTATACACTAGATTTCATCTATTAGTATATACTCGTAGAATGAGGTTGCATCAAAGAAATAAACATGACTTTTAAGAATATATGTTGTTGGTTGCATGTTGGTTGCATTGCATATGTTTACTTAGATGATAGTGTGATTTATAAATATATATTTTTCTTGTGGCCAAAAACTTTTTATAGGAAATTTTATTTTAGTGGCAGCTCTCATTGTTGAAGGATACACCAACTAAAAATGAATAATATATTTTTTCATGAGTACCTTGACAAGGAGATATGTATGTAATAATTACTTGGGTTTCGAGTAATACAATCAGATATATTTCATAGATTATACAAGGTACTATGTGACATAAAACACAGAGACTAGAGTTAAGATTGAGAGGTTTTCACAAGTAATCACATTGTTTGATTTACATATGTTTTTGATTTTTTTTATTTTTTTGGAGGAACTTTCATGATAAAATGATTTACTTATTGTTTATGTATAATATATTTTGGTAATGATAGTTTTTGAGTTGGGAATCACCCAATTCAAAGAGTATCTCTTAGTCATAGATTAAGATAAAGAATTTTTAGAGACTCATAATTATTATTATAAGGATTTTTATAATGAGAGATATATTTTGTCTATATATGAGGTATATGATTGATATTATTATTGTGGTTGAATTTTTAGATTATGTTCTAGTAGTGATTCTTATTTATTCATATACTGATTTTATTTTTGATACAAATTTTTTTAGTTGACTATTATTTATAGGAGAATTATAGGAAAAATTAATTATTAACTTTTATCAGATTGGATATAGTATTTGCAATTGGTATATTTAATTCATATTCAAAAATTTCTCTGGACAAGTTTATCTAGATGCAGTTCTTTCGCAACTGAGATATGTGAAAAATTTCTAGGATTTGAGATTTTTTTTTAGTGATGATGAAAATTTTTAATTAACTATATTCAGATTTGAGTTGACTATTAACTCATATACCGAGAGATTGTTTATGATAAAGTTTTATTTTTGTTTGCACGACAATCTTATTTCCTAGAAAGTCAAGATGGACAATTATTTCAAGATCCAAAGTAGATATAAAATTTTGAGCAATGATAATTATTACTTACAAGATACTTTTGAATCTAATGCATATTTGATATCATGTAATTATTTTTTTTCACTATTTTTTAATGTGATAATCAGATAGTAAATTATATTAATTTAAATTTAGTATTTTACCCATGGACCAAACACTCAGAGGTGGGTTGCTTCATCCCCAAGGAGAAGATTTAATTTGTAACCATAGTTACCCTTTGTTATAATAGTCAATAGGAGGATTGTTGATTCTCCAAAAGCAGGTATATTATTCTAGTTCTGTGAGAATAACCCCATTCTTTAGCCTATAATTCACACCCACTATTGTAGTCTTGTGAAAGTACCTTTCATTCTTTAGGTTTCATTGTAACATAGACAGTGCTAATGTTGGTACTCCAACTAATTTATATATCATATTTAAACAAAAAAAAAACAAAAGAAAGTCTGAACAATGTTGTGGTGAATATTTCCTAGGTGTGCTCATCTGTGGTCACTAGCAGAGGCTACCAGCAATGGTAGTGGTTATGACCAGCGAAATGAACTGCAACTTCTGCAGTGCATGGTGTAATGGCCAGTGGCACAGGGTCTTAATCTACATCATGACCCTTTGAGCACACATTACCGGACACTTCATTACATTCTAAAGCTAAAATACAAATACATCATGCTCAACATTTTCATAGAAAAATAAGGAACCATTTTTTGTTTTCTAAAATTGCTACATATGAGTACACTATCACTGTTAGTCGTTTCTTTTTACCATTATTATGTTTCTCAAACTATTATTAACTTACCATTTGCAGGTCCTTCAGTGGTTGAAGCAATGGGATTCTTGTGTTTTTGGGTCTGAAATAAGGAGTACATCAGATGAGTTTTGTTTGCTCTAAGATGCCATTCTTCTGGTGAAAATCAAATGGATTCTGATTCTTTTTTTAAGAACAATAGAAGAGCAGATTGGAAAAAAAGAAAACAAGCTGAAGTTGAGGCCTACTGATAGGCCAGAACACAAGGTAAAAACATGCTGAAATTTAGTCCTTTGTTTTCTTTTTTCTGTGCCTACTACATGGTAGATGAGCTGGCACGGCCTACTATTTTTGGGGTGAACAGGCCATCATACCGGACACGTTTGGTGAATCGGCATGGCCAGACACCAACATTATCCGGGAATTGACCCATGCTTGGGGTTTGGTCACTCGGCCAGTGACACACCTGTGTTAGGCAATGAGGCACTCATGGCCCTAAAGGTGGTTCGGTTTTATTTGTGGGGGGAGGCAGTGGCTTCAAAATGCCAAGGCGCACAAACTCCTGCCATGAGGCACACCTGTGTTAGGCATGCCTTTGCAAATGGGCATGCCTGCCCTACCATAAGGTGAGGTGCATTGGCAAGGGCATCATGGCACCTGAGCTTTAGGCATACTTTTAATTACTATGCGTTGAAAGAAAGAACAGACATTAGGTTAAGATAACTCATTGTTATGGGACGAGTGTGTGAAGTATTTTATAGAAAAGTATGGTTTAACTATACACTATCTCATCAACTGGATGCTCCCTTCTATTATTTCTTATCGTGTGTTTTATTAAATCTTGCATCCTATTGGAGAGATTATTTATTCTTTCTTATAAGTTTTTTTAGAGTATTTGCATTATCAATGATCTCTTCTTGGGATATGATAAATTGACAATCAGGGTCTCGAGATGTTTTTTTTAGATATTTTAGTACTCAAAAAGGATATAAAAATTTTTCATCAGAAAACTGATAAGATTTTATTGAATGATGATATTATTTTTTTGAGCATGAGTTTAAATTTTAGCTAGCATAAGATGAGTGCTAGTTGAGAAAATACATCTAGATCTATTACTTTTTCTTATTTCTCTATAATCTTACTTTATCTATATTTATTATAACATTCTTATGATCTATCATATGTATTAACAAATACAAATATATTAATGTTGGAGGAAAATAAGATTTTTCAGCATTCAATATCACAGTTTCTATCGTGCTCACATGATCATGACATTCATTTTTATCATGGATGTTATGTCTGCACCTCAACATCCTTCAAGTCTATGAGTCATCATCTGTCTCTACCAGCAACTCATGCGCTCTCGCTCTTGGTCTCGGTGCTGCTCTATCTTAGATGCCTATTTTTGAATTTTTTTAATTCTTCATGTATGCTAATGTCTCAATGATATTTGATCATAATCTTGATATCTAGCTGAAATAATATTTACTATAACACAAAAAATTAGAGGTGTCAATTGGGCCGAGGCACGGCACGATTCGGTCGTGCCTGGGCCGGCCAAGCACGGTAATTTTTTCGTGCTCGACCATGGTACAATTGTGCCATGCCGTGCCGAGGCCAACTAGGCCTCATGCCGTGCCAAAATCCATTTTTTTTTAAAAATTAGGGTTATGGGGGCATCGAAATCCTAATTTTTTTTAATTTAGGGTTCGGCCCAATTCGGCCGAACCCGGTGGATCTTGCCGCGGGCCCGTGCCAGGTTGAACCCTACAAAATTATGCCGGGCTAGGCACGGACACGAAAGCACGGTCGGGCCTGAAAAATGGGCCGGGCCGGCCCGACATGTTCCGTTTGACATCTCTATAAAAAAATAGACTTCAATACTACGCTCTATGCCGAAGTAGCTGGTAGATTCCGTGCCATCTTAGATAGCATGAGATAAGTAGATGCATATGATAATATTTAGTAGTAATTGATATCTAAGTATCGAGATAGCTCGCTCATATTTAATGAACCTATCTTTCATTTCTCTTGCTAGCTGAATATAGAAGTCATTATTTCTGAATATGATGTTCATCTCCTTATTCAGAGTTTTGGTTATAATAACTATCAAATCTAATATCATAATATATAAATAAACTCAGTCAATTTTTCATTAATAAATTTTTAGGTTGATGTTCCTAGTTAATGCTTGTGGATATGTATGCCATAATATTTATCATCCCTTCTACTTAAATCCTAAGATCAATGCAAGCAGTCAGATAATAAAAAGATAAAGTGGTGGATCAATATTTTAAGTATTTGGTTTTAATCTTAATAGCCATGTCATTAAATATTGAGTTATCTCTAAACTTGTTAAATATGCTATTAATATTATATGTGTACTTGAGTACAATGCAAGTGGCGAGTGTGTGCTTAGACGAACACATGGTTTTCATCTTATTCTTATTATTGACATAATCGGATATCATGTGTTCATATTTAACATATGACCTAACAATCAGATAAGTATACTTCTAATGGTATCTTACATTTGTTTGGAAAATTATTTAATTTTTAGATCCCTAGACAAATAGAAAATACCAAAACATTTGTTATCTGCTTAGACCTACGAAGATATTTTAGTTCATATTTTTTTCAATGTGGGAGAAAATAATTTTTCATTCTCGTTTGTATTATTAAGTTAATATGACATGCATCAAATATTAAAAATCTTTTCTAAAGGCCTGTCTTAAAATATTTTAATAAATAGTATTAATGACTACTTAATTGTTAGATATATTATCAAATATAATATTAAATATTTTATGACAGCATGAGATAAGTAGATTTATATGATAGGATTGACAGTAATTGACATGTAAGTACCGAGATAGCTCTTTCCTGTCATTTTCTTCTTGTTAACTGAATAGAGAAGCCATCGACTCTGATACGGTATTCATCTTCGTATTCGAAGTTGACTATAACAAACTATCATACATAGTATCATAATATATAATTAATTCAGTCAATTTTTAGTGAATGAATTCTTCAAGTTGTTATTCTTAGTTCATGCACGTATATATGTATATTAAATATTCTTCATCCATTCTATCTTTACCATAGATCTATGCATGTAGTTTAGATAATAAAGAGATAGAATTATGGACCTAGTACTTTATGTATTTGGTTTTAATCTCAACAACCATGTTATTATATATTAGGTCATCTCTAAACTTATTAAACATGCTATCAATGCTATATGTGCATTTGAGTGTAATGCAAGTGGTGGGTGTGTACATAGACGAACACATGGTTTTCATCTCACTTTTATTATTGACGTAGTTGGATATAATATTTTCATATCCAACATATGACTATAATATTAGATAAGTATAATTCTAATAGTATCTTACATCTATTGAAATTTATCATTCTTTATATTCATAGATAAATAGAAACTACTAAACTTTTGTTATCTGCTAGGCGTACGAAGTTATCTTAGTAAGTTTTCTATTTTTTTTAATACGAGGGAAATAACTTTTATTCTCATTTGCATTTTCTAATTAATGATCAATGTTTTAAAAATTAAATATTTAAAACATTGATCATTGATTTCAACTTTGTATTGCTTGACTGCCTCCATGGATCATAAGGTTAAGGTAGCAGAGGTAGAAAATATATTAAGATACATGTCTACTTGTAAGAATTAAGCAGATGGACTCGATTATTTTATTCACGAAAAGAATAACTAACATGTTTATATAATACGACACTAAGTATGATAGTTGCCATGAAGGTTCAGAGTATGAGCATGAACATCATATTTAGAAACATTAATTTTTTCATTCAATTAGTTAAGAAAAATGATGGGTGGTCCATCATATAGACATGAACTATCTCAGTACTTAGATACTAAGTAATATTTTATGTTATTACATGATGATAATAAAATTTTAAATATTTTGAGGTAGTTAAAATCATATAAATCTATCTATTCCGTGCTATATAAGATGATATGTGATTTATGATCTTTTTCATGTTTAACGTAATATCGGATTCTATTTTTTTTGTGACAATCAATTTCTTTCAGATAAGAAATCAAGATTATGATAATATATCATGGAGATATTTATATGTATGAAAGATTGAGAAGATTTGAAATTAAGTATTTAAGATAAAATTAAAAATTTATTGGCAGATGATGACTCATAGAATATCATGGTCGAGAATATTGAGGTCATTATTAGTGATACTATTAGACATATACATGATAATAATAATTAACTTTTGTACTATCATATTACAGATATAGATGGATGACTTATGTTATGATGAATTGATGATTTTTTTTTCTTTCATACGACATGATATTTTGTTTATTTTTAGACTTATGTTATTTATGTTCAGTATGTTATATATCATATTATGTTTATGAAGTCTTTTTTATTTAATATTTTTATTTTGAAGTTGATTTGAATGTCAAACAATTTTTTTTTTTTGTTATTTATTTAATTTTATATTGCAATGTAAATATGTAATACACATACACATTGCATATGCATTTTTATTTTTTCAATTATATTATTTTGATATGTAAATATAATATTTTAATTTTTGAATAAATATAAAAATAAAAATTTAAAATTTTATAATTGTGCATGTTCAATTTTGGTTGCCTGGTGTCCTACCTATAATTGACACGATCCGGCATGATCAGGCATGACCCAATATGTCCTGACACGGATATGCCTGGTTGGAGCCAAATGGGCTTTGTTGGGTCTAGTCATATGGATGTCGTGCTATGCCAGCACGACATGAGATCCATAGCGTGCCTTGTTTGCCACGACATGATGGTCCGACTGAGCAAAAAAAAAAGGGTCGTGCCATGCTGGCATGACCTGCTTGACACCTCTGTGAAGATGACATCCCTTTTTCTTTTTTTTTTTTGGTTCGAAACCCTAATTATGACTGACAAATTATTCCTTAAAAAATAGATTAATTACTATTTCATTTTGATAGAACTAAGAGTTTGATATAACTTTATTTTTTGGAAGAATTATCATGGATAAAGATTATTACTACAAAGATAGGTGGGTCCGTCTCAATTTAGTGTACGCACTACTAGATGATAAACTACACCAAAGATAATTAATGAACATTATTTCTAGAGAGGTCACCAAAAGTTTTATATAATATCAAGAAAGATATATTGACTACTAGGGTCATCTAAGGGGTCTCACATAATTCATCAACTGTGACACTTGTACTTAGTAGAAAAAATATAAATTTTTTTTTTTAAATACTTAGTAAAGCCACACCAAACTTCTTTCATTTTTTAGATATCATTAGTTATTTTTTGTTTGTACTTTTACTTTTGACTCATAGATTATCGAAAAAGGAGTAAATATTATATTATTTTTTTTTATTCTAAAAAAAATTATTATAGTCAATAATAAATATTGAAAAATTATTAGATATAGTAATATTTAATTTGAATCTTTATTATTTTTTCGTATTATGCTTATTTATGATTGTTCTATTAATTTATTCTATGTGAATTTTATTCCAAGATAATTTAATTTTGATTTTTATTTTTATTTATTTGTACTTTTATAAGACTTCGAGAAAGTCTATATTTGAGATTGAGTAGGATTGATTGTATTTTCTCTATTCGACAAAAAGATTTTCTTGATAACTAATTTTGAATCTCTTCTAGTAGACATTTTTCATAATAAAAATATTGTAACACTTAACTCAACTTGAATATTTATATCTAACTTTTCTTTTGATAAGTAATAAAAATATTATATCAAAATTTGTATAATCTAATGTAACATCAAGCTATGGCCTATAGTTCCAAATATAATGTAAACATCTGTTTTAAGTTTCTAATGATGGGTTTGGCAATATTCATTTCTTTTCATAGTACATTCTATTCCTTTCCACCCAAAAACTAGTATACTGTTGCTGCAAAAGTGAGATTCTGTATCATGTTCCTGGAAGAGCTGCTGGCATAAAATTTGCACAAGTACTTGGAAGTGTTGAAAATAGATGACGTTCTCTTTGACATTCTGGTCCCTCATTTAATCTCTTCCCAAATTATGCTGCAAAAATCACTTTCAAAGAAAATACGATTAATATTATCTGACTTTCTGTACTCGTGCAGAATTCACTTTTGGTGTCATCCGGGGTGAAAATTAATTGATAATTCATTCTAAGTTTTCCTAGCTTGGCTAGCCAGAAAAAAAATAGAATGCTTTGAAATGTGGTTTCGAAACCATAATACCATGGTGTGCGCTAGCTTTTTTTGGGTATGCTGCAAGCTGAGATATCTATATATTTAACTTAAATATAACACAATACAACTTAATGGAATAAAAAACAAATCCTTAAACTCCCATAAAAATGCACAAATGAGGTAACTTCGAATAACTTATACAACATGCCCAACTTGACCACAAAACTTTGGACTATACTCCCTTTAGATGAAAAACTCGAAGTGTTCGAGTTTAGGTGGATCATAAACTAGGGTTTCCGATCAGTCCGAAACCCTTTTTCTGATCACCAACTTTAATCGCCATTTGAGTTTAAGCAGCGCAACACTTTAACGACAGTGAGGCAATCAACTCTATGCATGTTGCACACAATGAGTGTATGATGGCCAACATCATTTGAAAAGCTTGGATGAATATTGTCTGAAATTTAGTAAACAATTTGTTGATTTTTTAGTGATGTGCATATAATCAGATATTGAGACATATAACTTATAATCTAATGTTTTACGGGCATATAAAATACATATATATAAATTATTTCTTACCAGACAGAAAATATAATATGAGATATTTGCTACAATCTATATTATTACACTAAATATATTTACTCTTTGATGGGAGCACCCAATACTTGGGTGTTTGGATGACTTTTTCACATATTACGATATTATATATGATGGTAGTAGTAGTGAGATTTTGAGTACATACATGAATATCATATTTAGAGATGATTTTTTAATTCAGTTAGCGAGTAGGAAACTATGAGATTAACATTCGAATAGGAACGAGTTTTCTCGATACTTAGATATCAATTACTGCTCAATCATATTACTTTCTAATACTAAAAATCTTGATATATTATAGTGATGAAAATTGTGAGTTTACCTTTCCCGTGTTATCTAAATGTCATGAGATCTGCTGACTCCTCCGGTGTTGAGCATAGCATCAAAGTCTGTTTTTTGTTGTTGTAGTGAATATAATTTTGGATAGAAGATCAAGATTATGTCTAGATATTATTGAGGTTTTAGCATGCATGAAGGATTGAGAGGATTCACGGTTTAGCATTCATAATTGTGCTGGGACAAGACTGCAGTGAAAGTGAATGAGTTGATTGCTGATGATGATCCATATGATAATAATTTGATATTGAGGTTGAGAATAATAATGATATGTCAATGGATGATTGATGAGGTTGCCACTTGATGTCTGACAATTAATGATCGTAGGATTATGATACGTTGACAATGATACTTATGTTATAATTATGCTTATGCTTATGAGTCATGTTTGATTCAAATTTTTTATTTTGATATTTTATACTAATTTTTATTTACATTGTATTTGTTTTAGTTTGGACATTTGGTTTTGTGACTTAATCATTTTTATTAAAGAAATTTTGTATTTATTTTTTTTTGTTTAAGAAAAATTTTATTTAAATAATCTATTAAAAATTTTAGAATTTTAAAAAATTCTAAATTTTTTTTGTTTTAAAAAATCTTAGAATTTTATTAAAAATTCTAATATTTAATAATTATAAATTATTATCTATTAATCTATTTAATACATAATTAAAATAAATAACATAAAAAAAATAAATTTTATAACTATTTAAATATTTACAATTTAAATTTTTTTAAATATTATCTTATTTATATTTTATAATTACATTACTATTATAAACAAAAAAATAAAAAAAAAATTATTTTTTTTAAATCAACTCATACAGGCCTGTTCTGGCCCTACGGGCTTGATTCGACACGGTAAAAAATTGGCTGTACCGTTGGGCCGTGCTGGGCTGGCTTGAAGAAACTGTGCCGGGCCAGAGATGACACTGTACAATAATTGTGCCGTGGCTGGCCCTTCACGGTACCACGGTTTGGCAGCCCAAAATTGTGTCGGGCCAGCTCAACATGACCTGTTTGATACCTCTAATTACATGAAAAGGTAATCATGCTGTGCTCGGCACAATACGACTTGTTTTATGCTTGCTTGGCACGACCCGCCTGGCATGAGTTTGGGTAGAATTGGCCCGGGCCATGCCGAGTAATGTAGGGTCATGTTGGGTTGTGCTGAATCATGCCAGAAGCTGGGTTGTCTAGTTTTTGATTTTAATTTTTTAATTTATAATTTAAGTTATCCATTATAAGTAATAACATAATTTCACATAAATCATAATATAATAAAATCATTAATAAAAAATTTAATAAAGAAAAATAACAAAAAAAAAATTCATCATCCAAAATAAAATAACTTAATATAATAATCATCAATCAAGCTCAATCCTAATATTAATTGGTGTCAGTATGTAAATGATGATCATCATTGTATAAATTTTTGATGATATCATTAGTGGTAGACTTAATATCCTCAAAGTCTCATGAGTCATCATACATTGCTGGGTATAACCCGAAAAGGCAATCGTGCCGTGCTCAGCACAATATGACTTGTTTTATGCTTGCATGACATGGCTAGGCTGGCACTAGTCTGGGTAGAATTGGGCCTGGCCATGTTGGGTCATGCTGGGTCATGCCGCATTGTGCTGAATCATGCCAGGAGCTGGGTTGACCAGTTTTTGATTTTAAATTTTTAATTTGTAATTTTTAATTTATCCATTATGAGTAATAACATAATTTCATATAAATCATAATAAAATACAATCATAAACAAAAATTTTAATAATAAAAAATAACAAAATAAAAATCATCATCTAAAAATAAAATAACATAATATAAAAATCATCAATTAAGCTCAATCCTAATGCTAATCGGTGTTAGTATGTAAATGATCATCATCATCGTGTAAATGTTTGATGGTATTATTCGTGGCGAGCTTAACATCCTCAAAGTCTCACGAGTTATCATTTGCCAATAACTTTCACACTCTTGTTCTTGCATGATCTTGGATGCCTAATATCGATTTCTCTCAATTCTTTATACATGTTAGTGTTTTAATGATAGTTTATCAATGCTCGACACCAGATGAGTTAGTAAATCACATTCCATCTTAGACATCACGGGATAAATAGACTCATATGATTTACATCATTATAAAATATCGAGGTTCTTATAATCGTTATGTGATAATATTGAGCAGTAATCGGTATAAGTACTGAGACAACTTGTTCCTATTCGATCGTTCATCCTGTCGTACTTGGAGCTTAGCTACAACTATGATCAAACCTAGTATTGTAGTATGTAAATAACTCAGTCATTTTTTTCTGAATGAATCTTTCAGGTTAGTGTTCTCAGTTCATGCTTGTGAATATGTATGTCAAAATATTTTTACCCATTTCACCTTAATCCTATGATCAATGCATGTAGCTAGGTAATAAAGAGATGAAATGGTAGACTAGTATTTTAAATACTTAGTTTTTATCTTCACAAATATAATACTAAATATCAAGTCATCTCAAAACTTGCTAAACAAATGAACACATATTTGTTGTGTCATAAAAAATTTTTAGAAATTTTCTAAAAGAAAGTTTCGTATCCTAATCACTATTGTCAATAATTAGTTTTTTATTTAACAATTAATGTAGCCGAATATCATATGTTCATATCTAATACATGACTCCAATATCAGGTAAGTGTAATTCCAACTATGTCTCATATCTGTTTGAAATTTTTTCATTAGATTCTCAGACAAATAGAGACTATCAAATCATATTGTCTGTTAGGTATTCGAAGATATTTTAGTGAATTTCATATTTTTTCTAAAGTGGAGGAAATTAATTAAATCCCCGTGTGTACTATCAGGTTAATGATGTAACATATGCATCTAACATAAAAAATTTTCTTAAATCCTAATGAACATTCTCTAAGGTCTTAAGAAATATATTAATAGTTACTTTATTGTTAGATACGTTATTAAGTGTGATACTAAATATTTTTTTTTGAATATGATAATCTCTAAATGTTATCATCATGCACTCATATATGATAGAATCATCTTAATGATAGATAATCTTTGAAAATTTTAAAATCTTTTTATTAAGTGTCTATTTAAAATTTACATAATGGGCGGCGAGACATGCAAAAATGTGATTAATGAACAAGGTCAAAGAAGTTGAACTAGATTAAGCTTCAAAAATTCTACCGCTCATGCTTAGCTGAGTTTGTTTAGGATTTAATGTACTATATTTTTTGGTATATTGATCGGCATGCTTGTTTAGGTGTCCAATCTCACATGCACTCCTATGTATATATATATTTTTATAATACTTACATTATATTGATTCTTAATTGATATCTCTAATATTTTTATTTTATATTATGTTAAAATAACTTCAAACTACAGATTATCAATTTGGGCTGGAGTTTGGTTGCTTGAGACTGATTCGGGCCAGATTCAAGCCGTTTGGAAAAATTTTAATCCAGAATTCAAAATTATTAAAAAATTTTAATTTTAATTATTTAATACTTAAATAGTTAAATTAAAATAAACAATCAATTATTTAATGTTTAATTTATTAATTAAATAAAACATAAACAACAAAAATTTTAAAACTAATAGTATTTGAATTAATATTAATACAATCAAATGCAAATCATAAAAATATAAGTATCTGAATCAAATCTCAAAGTAAATTGATGAAAAAAAAATAAATAAAGATAATCCAAAGATTTATAAAAATGATGGGTATAAATCTTGTCAGAGTATGATTAATGATGATATCAGTATTAATGTATCAAAAGTATTAGGTCATAGATAGTTAAGCAGACTCAGACGCTCAGCTTAATTATCAATATCTCAATCTCATATTAGTCGTTAATCGTCATCAATGTCACACGAATTATCATCAGTCTTCAACTATTTCATTTTTGTTGTAGTCACAGCACAATCCTGGATATCCAAATTCGAATCCTTTCAATTTTTCTTACATGCCAATACCTCATTTATATCTAGTCATAATTTGAATCTCTTATCTGAAATTATATTTACCGCAACAGAAAAAATAGACTTTGAAGTTATGCTCGATATCATAGGAGTTAGTAGATCATGTGCCATCTTAGACAACACAAGAAAGGTGAACTCATAAGATTTTCACAACTATAAAAATATCAAGATTTTTATTATTAGAATATGGTAAGGTTAAACAGTAATTAGTATCTAAGTACTGAGATAGTTTGCTTCTATTCGATGGTCCATCTCATTATTTTTTACTTGCTGCCTAAATAGAAAAGTCATCATCTCAGAATATGGTTTTAATATTCATACTCGAAGTCTTATTATTATTTTCATCATACTTAGTATCGTAGTATGTAAAGAGTTCAGTCAACTTCTCAAGAATGAATTTTTTAGGTTTGTTTACATGATTTATGCATGAGGATATATATATCAAAATATTCTCTATACCTTCCACCTTAACATTAGGATCTATGCAGATAGCCAAACAATAAAGAAATGAAATGGTGGACTAGTATTTTAAGTTATTGGTTTCTACCTCTACAACCATATCATTAAGTGTCTGGTCATCTCTAAATTTTCTAAATATTTTATTAATATTGCATATGTACCTGAGTGTAATATAAGTGGTGATAAATATATGTTCGTTCTGTCAAAAAAAAAATTTCAGGATTTCATAAATGAAATTCTTGTAGCCTAGCCAGTATCGTCAATAAAAATTTAGTCACTCTTACTTTTGACGTAATCAGATTTCACCAATGTTTTAAAAGGTAAAAAACGTAATGTGAGGTGTAAGCCGTGAGACATTAATACGTAAGTTTTTTGTTACGATATAATGGGTACATTTAATAAATTTTAAATGTATTAAATTTTCTACGTTTATTTTATTTTTAATTTTAATATAACTTATTAATTTAATATTATTTATTAATTAATAATATTATCAAATTTTAATAAATTTTGATAATTTATTAAAATAGTTTTTTTAATTATTTAATAAAATAAATAAATTATCCTTGCCCTTGCCCCTCTTCCTCGCCCTCACCCCTCGCCCTCGCCCTCGCCCTCGCCCCTCTTCCTCGCCCCTCTTTCTCGCCCTCACCCTCGCCCCTCACCCTCGCCCCTCACCCTCGCCCCTCACCCTCTCCCCTCACCCTCTCCCCTCACCCTCGCCCCTCACCCTCGCCCCTCTCCATCGTCCCTCTTTCTCTCGCCCCTCTCCTTCGCCCCTCTCCATCGTCCCTCTTTCTCTCGCCCCTCTCCTTCGCCCCTCTCCCTCGCCCCTCTTCTTCGCCCCTCTCCCTCGCCCCTCTCCCTTGCCCCTCTCCCTCGCCCCTCTCCTTCGCCCCTCTCCCTCGCCCCTCTTCTTCGCCCCTCTCCCTCGCCCCTCTTCTTCGCCCCTCTCCCTCGCCCCTCTCCCTCGTCCCTCTCCCTCGCCCCTCTTCCTCGCCCCTCCCCTCTCCCTAGCCCCTCTTTCTCACCCCTCTCCCTTTGCTCATCTCCCTCACCCCTCTCCCCTCGCCCTCGCCCCTCTCTCCTCGCTCTCGCCCCTCCCCCCGCCCTCGCCCCTCTCTTCTGCTCCATGAAAAGCTCGATGGAACTCCGTAGTGCTATAGTGAGCTCCATCGTGGAGCTTGATGGAGCTCGCTGGAGCTGCATGAGCTCCGTCGAGCTCAATGGAGCTTGCGTGGAGCTTCTTCGAGCCAATGCTTTTTTTTAATGTCTTGAGGCATTTTACGAATGCCTCACCTTGAGGCACGTGTCAAGGCATTAAAAAATGTTTTTAAAAATTATGGATATCACGTGTTAGTATCTTACATATGAGTACAACATAAGGTATGTGTAATTCCAAAGGTATTTCACATCTTATTAGAAATTTTTTTAAGCTCGCAAAGAAACAAAGAGTATTGAACTCCTATTGTGTTCGAGGCGTACGAATTTTACTATGAGATTAATTATGTTACACATATATTTAAAGTAAAAAATCTCTCCTAATGATCTATTTTATATAATCTTAACAAACATGTTAATGCTTACTTTATTGTTAGATATATTATCGAATATGATACTATATATTTTATTTTAAATTTATATTCTCAAAAGATTTTTATAATGTACTCATAGCTAGGCAATTATGTGAATGAAGAATCTCTGAGAATTCATATGTATTTTTATTTAGTATTTATTTAGAATCTACATAATGAGTGGTGAAACATGCATAAGATGTCTTATTACTAGTTTAGATATTGGACGTCACAGACACAACTCCACTATAATTATTAAATTTATTAATTATTATTTTTTTAAGTTATATTATTTTAATATATTGTTCCTAGACATGGACCTAGGACTCCTACGATATATAGACTGAAAATAAGTCTGCATGATACTAGCTATTATTAGATCCTCTGAAAACCTAATTGGGAGGAGGGTTTATAGATTTAAAAAATAATTTTTTTAAATATTTTTTAATTTTTTTTTAAAAAATTGGGCCAAAATTCTTAGAGCCACCAGATTTTACCTTCTAATCGTTGAGGGTGAAATCCAACGGCCAATATTTAATTATTTTTTTTTGGACCGTTTGGGTTGGTTTGACTGTTGAACCGACCCAAATGGTCAAAGGTTTTAGAAGCTTTGACTTTTGGAACCCTCGCTCCTCGGGCTCAGGCTGGCATTGGGGAAAAGGGTCTGACAGATCGGGTTACGGTATTGACGGAAAGATGGGCTCAAGCCTCTGGGTTGGGTGTTAGGGTGGTGTGGGGGGGCATGGTTTGGCCTTTGGGTCGTGCAGAATTTGCGTGCACCTGGGCCTGGGTACCAGGCCGTGCCTGGTCTGGCACGAGGTTCGATAGACATAGGCATGACACAAGCACTAGTTCGGACCGTGCCGGGCTAGGCACGGCTGAGTCGGCCCAGGCCCTGGCTGTCTGACTGTTTGACACCTATACCACCGAGTATTCAGGTTACTCCAAGTGGGCCGTTGGAGAGTGCTAACGGGCCAGACACGCTTGTAGTGCCCGGCCTAACATGAGGCCGGATAGCCATGCTATTAGAAAGGCTTGAGCCGTGCCTCATCCTGGCCTATCCCAGGTTCAGGCACGATTATGGACCGTACCGGGCCGGGCACGGCTCAGTTGGACTGTGCCGTGCCTGGCCAGGCATGGATCTATTTCGCCATTCCTCGGGTCGTGCCCGGGCTGCCTAGCCTGCTTGATACCTTTAGATTTATAAAGACAAACTTTTTGTTAGAAGATTATACCCAGTGCCTGAAATATTGTGGCCATAACTTTTGCTTCAGATATAGATAAAAAATATATATTTTCTATGATTTTACAATTTTTTTCTGGAATTAATGTTCCAGGAGTCTAAATTAGTGGCAGCTGCCAATAACTAAAATGGTCATTCCCCCAGCTAATCATTTTTTGGTGCTAGTTAATAATTTCATAGTGCCACATAATCATTCCTAATTTTTGTTCCCGCACCAAAATAATTATTATATTTGTTTGACATTTTTTTGTATGATTGTTTTTGATGTGAAGCTATCATATGTATCAAATGTTGTGTCAATTGTAAGCATTTTATTCATTACCACTGAATAACAGCTTTCCTCCATTCTCATTTCTCTCAGTGGAATTTCTTGGAATATCGTGCAATCTTCTATTATTTTTCATGTCATCAGATTTGCACATCCTTTATATTTTTATTTATAAATTTATTTATTTTAGCTTTTTCTCTCCGAAATCTATTTACTTTTAGGTTTTTTTTTTCTAGAAATTCAAGAGTTGCTTATTGATGAATTTTCTTGACATTGCAGATTCTTTTACTTTGTGGTCCCCCAGGACTTGGGAAGACCACGCTGGCACATATCACTGCTAAGCATTGTGGATACCAAGTAGTTGAGGTTTTGTTCTTTCTCCTAAAAAGGCACGCAACACCCTTTTTGTTGTCATTGTTATGGTGTTATTGTTAGATCATGATGATTTCTGGAGTTTTGTGTTACTGTTTGATTATTTTGTATTGTGTTATTGTCAGATCGAGTCTTTCAAATTTCATTGCTCTCTTAATGTTTAATGCTTTCTGTTTAGCTTATTGTTGAGTCAAGACTTACCTGCTTTACTTATTCTTTTCATTGATATTGTTTCTATTGGCTTGCTAAAATTTGACTTTGTGTAGATAAATGCTAGTGATGAGAAGTCGTGGTCTACAATTGAAGCTAAAATCCTCAATGTGGTTCAGATGAACTCAGTCATTGCTGACTCAAAACCCAATTGTTTGGTTTGTTGTGTTTTCAAGAGGTTTTATCATTTTTGTTTCCCCACGTGTAAATTCCAAATAAAAGGGAAGAATCCTCTAGGTTATTGATGAAATTGATGGAGCCCTTGGAAATGGAAAAGGTGCTGTTGAGGTTATTCTGAGGATGGTATGCAAAATAAATTTTTGATATGCCGTTTTGGATATATTGTGCTAGTGCATATATTTCTATTTATTTATGGTCTAACATACTAATGTTCATGTGAGATTTATTTAGGTATATATATTGAATAAAATTCAATGTTCAGGGAAAATTTTGAATGGTGGGTTGTTTTGAAAAATCTCTTAGGACCAAGGTTTTCTCTTCAGATTGGGGGAAATCTTAATTTTTTAGATTGGCTGAATGATATTTATTGATTTTTAATATACTTGGGGAATTTTTACATGGAGGTGGTACAGAGTAACATGAGATTGTTCATATAGTGCACATATTTCAGGAAAAAAAGATCAAACTAATAATATTGTTGGATACTATATCTAGAAAAGTTGTCTCACTTGTACTCTCATTTTATACTTTTAGATTATCAAGATATGAGCTAATATTCAATTAAATGATAATTATATCTTATTTATTATTATTTTTGTTCTGATAATATTATTATAGCAAATGTTAAATCTTTTAAAGTTATCAAATATGATAATATTCAGTTTGTATTTTTGATATTTTTTGTCATACTTATTTTTGATTATCATATTAGTTTATTTTTTATAAATTATTTTTTAGATAATTTTAATTTTAATTTTATTTTTACTTTTAATATTTATTTGCATGATCGAGAGACTCAAATAAAGACTATTTGGATGTTACCAGTGTAAATTGCATTTCTTCTTCTATACGATAGAATTTTTATCTAGATGTTTGAGAATTTTGGGCTATTTGCTTGTATATTCTCAATTAGGTCATTTATCATTGGTCAAATTGAGAATATTTTTCTTTAGTCTTAAGGTTATTTTTATCAGAGTGTGAGATTTGTTAGTGAAATATTACTAATGTTTCTAATCTTATATGTTAGTATGATATGAGTAAGATTCCATTCGATCTGATACATACAGATGTACGAAGTCCTAATAGTGATGCAACTAAGAAAGATTTTAGGTACTTAATTATTTTTATTGATAACTGCTCATGATATACTTTAATATATATTTTCATGATAAATTATAATCTTTTATCAATTAAATATTTTATAAAATATTAAAAAATTAATTTAATAGAAATATAAAAAAAATATGAAGTGACAATATATTATAATATATATCAGACAAATTTAATATTAATTATGTGAATCATGAGATAATTTACCAAATTTCATGCACCAACACATACTAATAGAATAATGCAATGTCACTCAATATGAAATTTATAAATAAAATACACTTATATAATGAGCAAAAGCGATTAAGATGTCACATAAGTTGAGTGATCCCATTAATAAATATAAAAAAAAAATAAGAACTTTAGAATATCTTTTGTCAAGCTGATACATACAAGTTTGCAATATCATGTTTGAATGAGAGAAAAATAAATTGAAATTTTTTTAAAGTATTCATGAAGAGGCCTATTGGTTATCTTGTAATCTAAATGGTTATCTTTGATTGGAGACTATATTCTTTATTGCTTGACTATCATAATAAATGGTTGTTGAAGAAAAAAATATCCCCAATTTCATCGGATAGATGATGCATAAGAAGTATCTAGCTAATTGTTTCATTCATTCTGAAATATGTCTTTGCACTTGATCTTGTAATACTTATTTGTCTTTATTTTTAGTAGACAAGGTTGCTTCTAAAAAAAAGAATAAAATATTAATATAAATTTCCTTTTAATGAATATTGATATCCAACTTGAATCTTAATACCCAATCAATTGGAAGGGTCCAGATGTTTGAATAAGATCTCAAGTCTTGGAAATTTCTTCAATTATTTCAATATGTAAAGAATTATTTCAATGTGATTATATGAAAGAGAATTTAAAAAATAAGTAACTATATTGATTGTGTTTGATTATAACTAGATAGTTAATTTTTCTTTTGAATCTTCTATAAATAGTATAGTTAACTAGAGAGGTCATAACATAAATGAAATCTCTATCTCCTTCAATATGAGTACTTATTAAAATACATCTAAAAAAAAATAAATCTCAATTAGAATATCAAGTAAATATTTTTTTATGATAAGATGATATTTATTGTATTACCTGAGTATTCGAATCACTAAAGATCATTCTTCTGAAATTATTATGAATGTATTGTTTGAGTTGGATGATCTCAAACTTGTTATTTCTTATAATTAGAATATCATCAACATAAATAATTAATAAAAGTATTTTACAATCAAGGCTCATCTAAAAAAAATAAAGATAACTTAGTAAGACATGTGTAACCCAAATAAGATGACTATATATGAAAAATTTGTAAACCAAGTTTTTGGTAATTTACTTTAGGCTATACAACCTCTTTCACAATTTGCAAACTACATCTGAATGTGCTACTTGAAATTCATTTGGCTGCTCCACATATATCTCATCTTCTAGGTCACCATGCAAAAATGTATTAATTACCTCTAGCTTGTATATGTTTTAACTATGAAATGTTACAAGAGACAAAACAATTCATACTGAGGTCATCTTGATAATTACAAAACTAAAAAAATTCAACATGTTCACTGAAGTTGGTGTTTGGAAGTTTGCAACTCACCTCATAGCCTAATGGTTGCATGTTTGAATTTTCAAGGGTCGTGTTTTCTATAGGAATGGCTACACATGCTAACTTTTTAATAGTTCTAAGAAAAAATATAGTTTTTTTTAATTTACAATTTTCAACTAATGGCATGACGGTTTGAAATTCCTTTAGTGTTATTAAATGTTTAGAAATCAACTAGTCCTCTGACATTTTCACTTTTTAATAGTTCTAACTAGTAAGTACACTAAATTTGTACAATGTCTGTAATGTGATCAATACTCAAAAATCTTTATAAAACATTGGTTGCGTTGAGGTTTTATTAAACTCCTAAAAAAAATTATATATATATATATAGTTTGAAGCAACTCACATATTAGGTCCTCCAAAACTATGTAACAATAAAAAATAAAATAAACAAATAAAGAAAATAAACTTATAAGCTAAATAAAACCTCAACGAACATGCACTATTAACATCAAAATTTTTTCATTTTGATTCACATTGATAAAAATAAGAAAAATTTATGCATATTTCTTAAGATAAAGAATAATGAGTATTGAATTGAATCTGCTAAATCATGTCCTAGAAGATTACTTTAAGCTATAAATAGAATTTTATAGTCTATAATAAACTTATATTTTATAATCACGTCTTAGGAGATTAGTATAAAAAACTGTATTTCTCACTTTCAACTAAAAAATGATTTATCTATGAGAGGTAATAATAGAAAATAATAATTTGCTACTGATTACTTTGACAACTTGAGTAAAATTAATTTAGTGGTTTGTAACATATATTTTTGTAAATCTCCCAACTATAAATTTTCTTTTAAGTTGATCAACATCATTTTCAAGTTCAATCTTTATTGAGTACACGCACTTGTATCTTAATTCATATGATATATCTAGTTATCATCTCCAATGACAAAGTGTCCCAGATGGGGTATTGGGGACCTTTTAGATGCTAAAAGAATAAATTATTAAAATATATAATATCAAAATAGGAATATAAAAGTATTTGTGATAATGAATTATGAGTAAAATGTCATTTATTCTTTCTATCGAGTAATAAAAAGGTCAATTTCGATATTCTATACTTAATCAATTGACATGATCAGTGAGTTGTCTGAGAAAGGATAGGAACAAATCAATCTAGTATATATGAAGTCTCCAAACTTTTATCTCTCCTCTTGGGGACACTTATACCTCATGTCACGTGTGACATTAATATTAGACTTTTTTACTTGATTTACACCACCAATGGTCCCAACATAGTCATAGTCTGATGATGCACAAGGATATGTCCTGCTACCCTGCTCAAGATTAGATGTGTTGATAGTATCAAGTGCAACTGTCATGTTCGTCGTTACTCAAAAGTGAGTAACAACTAGACAAGTATATGATCAAATCACTATGCTGTTCAAATTTATGTCTTATTGGATCAAGTCCTTTAAAAAAGTACTTACCCTCAAAGAATATCATATCCATACTTATAATGATCTATTTGAACGTTAATGAGTTGTAGAAGTACTTATTTTAAGTACTAGAGTATTTGTGAAAGACTTATTTGATGAAATAATTAATCATCTTTTCTTTACTAAAAGAGAAATTATGAATAAAATAGGTATATATAAAAATCTTGAGCTATGAATAAAAAAGTTTCTCTTTTATATACAATAGATAATATGTGATATGCCTTGAAAGGATATAAGATGATATTTGACTGACTAGGAAGTTAAAAGATATTATTTCTCCCAAAAAATATTCATGAACATTCCTATGTGTTGGAAGTGTTTTAGATATTTTTACTAAATATTATTTCTTTCTTTTAACTATTTAATTTAATGAAGAAGTACCAATATGTGTTTAATGAATTATCTCATGTTTTTCAAAAAAATAACAAAATTAATGAGTTGTATATTTTAAAATATTATTATTTTTAATATTTTTATGTTATAACTAAATTATATCTTTATCTTTTTATAAAATTTTAAAAATATAAACAAAATTTGAGATTTTTATAAAATAAATAATAGTGAATATTTAGTATGGAGGAGTTTGTTGGATGTCATATCTAATACACAAGGCTCTCATTTTAACCTGGGATTTGGACGAAGAGTCTTGCCAATGCATCACTACATGACCTCTAACCCATGAATGTAATACAAAGATTATCCAAGTAATTAATTATCTTAATACTATTTGTCCAAACATATTTACTTTTGTAATTTTTATCAGATCTGATATGTTAGAATTTATATAATTGTTCATAATATTTGTCTAATATAACTAATAATATTAATAATAAAATATTTCAAATAATTATGCATGGTCATCCTACAGAGTCGTTAAATTTCTGAATGAATCATTCATAATGAATCCATTTAAAACTCTCCAAGAGTTCATAGTGAGGTGGTGAGAAGAGAACTATAGAATTGAAGGTGTCTCAACTAGAACTAGTAGTACCAATGAAAAAAAAAGTTTAAAATACTCTTCTTGAGTAATACATGTAAATATGGAAGATCCTAATTGAGTGAATCTAATAGTTTGTTATATTGTTAGAATTCCAAAATATTATCCAAAACTCAGGATGTAGTGTCCAATATCTCTCCTGAGTGTGTTTAACCTTCCACAAGTACTATTAGTTTTATCCTTCTTGAAGTACTTTTTCAATTTCTCTCACCACCACTATATGGTGAAATCTTTGTAATAGTCTAAAGGATCATTTCAAATTTGCTTAATTTGGGTGTAATTGTTGATGCCTGAAATACTAACTAATAACTATTTTAGAAAATTAGAAGCATAATCTCTTTAAGTATATGTATCCTCAAAATGATGTACTTCCAAATGAATACAATTAAAAAATTATAAATTTGGTCATTTAGTCTTTTTAGAATAGTTAAATTTATTTATAAAAATATTACCCAATTAATTCTCCTACATAATTTTGACCAAGTCACATAGTGAGTTATCCCATCTCGCATGTGACAAAAATCAAATATGTTTGGCATATTCCAATCAAATATCTTTAATAAATTAGTAAGCGTACATCAATCACCATCTAATCATCTAATGAGATATTGAGTGAATCTAACAAGTATCTACTAAATTATCCTTACAAATCCTCACAAAAATTACTTTTAAATTATATTGAATTGTTCTCAATGGTCTCATACTTGTTCAATTATCCTTCATCAACAAACAACACTAAAAAACATTGTTTCTATACATCACCATAATAATCAAGCACCACCATGACACTCCATCATGACACATACAAAACCCACTACACCCAAATACCATTACGACACAATTTCTACACACCATAGTATTGCAATAGGCATCACCATGGTACATCACTTTTTGGCACTTGTGCATGGTACACAACCATCCTGGTCATTATGTGGCTACAATCATTGAATCTTTTTGTACCTTTGATACTATGTTCATGTTGGAACCTTTTAGGGTTTCATGAGAGTTGGATAAAGACATAAGAAAATAGGGGATAGAGAAGAAAAATATGATTGAATAATATAACACATATATACATGGATGAGAAAACCAAACCGGCTGGTCGGACAAGTCCTGCCACCAACCTACCACTAGACTAGTCCAATTCTGCCTTTTGGGCTTGTATCCTATCGAACTAGGATTGCATTAGTAGAATTGGTGAGTGGAATTGACCATCACAAAAAAATATTTTTGTGATGGATTGTGGTATTTGAGCCCTTGACTAAGGGTTTGAAAATGGGCCATTTACCACTTGATCTACCTGTAACTTTTTCATTTGACTTTCATATTATTTTTTAAATTATATTTTTATTAAAATAATATTTTAATAAATTAATTATTACTAATTATTTAATTTTATATCTTATTTAATTAAGTACTAAAATATGCAAATTATTACTATAATACCCGGAGCAAATTTTTTTATATTTTTTATATGATAATAAAATATAAAAATATAAATTAAAAAAATCATTTATTAATTTTAATATTATTATTTAATATATATATTTATTTAAATTAAATATTATATTTCATCATTTATTTAATATTATTGAATGTATTAAATTAAAGAAATTATATATAAAATATACTTACAAAATAATTTATTATATATTTTATTTATTTTATAATTTTTTGAATTTTTTATAGTATCTTCATGGATTTTGAATAATTTTTATATTTTTGTTAATATTTTATTGATATTTCTAATATATTTATAAAATTCAAGTTCTATGTACTTGTATTTAATGATATATTAATTTATATATATGTTTGCATAATTTTTAAAAATTATTTTTAATATTATTAATACATAAAATATATATATTATGTCACTGATTCAATTTTGGTTTAATAACGGTTAGACTATTGGGCGGATATGAACTGTGAATTGATAATTTTTTGAATTTAGTTATTGATCTGGTTTTTTCAACTTTACATGTATACTCAATATGAGGCAATTCATATGTTGGGTGCTCTTCTACAAATAAAAATAAAATAGTGAATAAAATACAACATAAAATACACTAATTCAATCATTTGGCCTATTTGTGTCTAAGCTACATAATGAGTCATATCTTTCCAATCAATTATTATATATATCAATAGTTAAGTAATATTGTTGTATAAATAAAACATTTTAGAAACTTATATCAAAATAGCTATCTACCAAATCTTCTGGAACGCGTGACAAGAATCATACATGAATTAATGAACTAACATAAATGAATTAGTAATTGTACATTAATTATCAATAAATCATATGATTCAAACTTAGCAACTCATCTAACAAACTCTCATAGATTTTTGTCTCAATAACCAAATTATAACCTTTGTGGTCCATAAAAATGTGTATTTGACTTCTACCCCTACTAGTTTCTTTCTAGTAGCTTCACACTGATCATCACTATTCTTCCTCAACTAAAAAACATAAAAATATGTGTATGTATACATCTCTATGGCAGCCAAGCACTACAACTGCTCCACCATGGAAGTCACGACACAATTATACCATTAAAATTACTGAATTGCAACTAAATCATTACTAAAACACCATGGCACAATCATAGTACACTATTCAACCAAGCAACACCATGCACAATCTCTGCACACTATTGCACCACCATGGCATAGTAACAATACCATACCACCACAATAACCATTGCAAATTCACTGTAACACCACAACTGCACCTTTACGGATATGATTACACATGAAAATGGACTTGACAGTTCACCATTAACATCAGCACCTTCAGTACAGGCAGCTAATGCCAATGCACGTTGTCTTCGTAGTTTGTGCATGATGTGCCACCATGCATGTCATCATGCGGCACCTATCATTTGAGTCTTGCAACACGTCGTCGACTCTAATATCATATTAGGGTTTTTGAGGGTATATGGAGGGAGAGAGAGAAGAGAGGAAAGAGGGGAGAGAAATCTGTTTTTGTTTTTCATTAGTACAAAACTAGTAACACATATACTCAAGTTGGGGCAACCCAAATAGGTGATGCTCTCATGTGGAAAAAATAAAAATAAAATAAAATACAACATAAACAAAACTAAAACCTCAACATAATGCATAAATCAACTCATAGTATTGTTTATATTGTTGAATTATTTATTTAGATATATATGTTATACGTAGTTTTGTGTATTATTGGTTTGGTGTGTTCAACACACCTTTATATTTGAGAATTGCATGTTGTTTATAATGGATTGATCGTAATGTCACTATTATGTCATTACATCAGTGTTAATGCTGTTAAATTTGTGTTTTAACTTTATGTCCTATTTATATTTTCTTTATTATACATTTTGTGAGTCTTGTAGCAACACAATTATTGTTTTTTAGTGTTCATCGCGGCTCTAGTTCATCTAATCTTATTTGAATCCAAACCTAAATACATGCTAGCAAAATTAAATGCTCGATCCTTGTATTTGTCCCTACTTGAATTAAGGCTAAAAATATAATAGATTTGGTTAATGCCTTCTGATATTTTTCTGATATTTGATATTTGAGATTGTGGTGGACACTATCGCAGCTAATAACATAAGTTATGATTTATTGCACATATATGTTCATGCAGGTTTCTGCTGATGCCAAGCTGGATGAAAGGAAGGAAAGCATTGTTAATGGAGAATTCAAAATGGCATCTTCCAAAAAACTGAAAAAATCATATTCATTGCTGCGCCCTGTCTGTTTCATTTGATTTCTATGACTTTATTGTTTCTTTTGTTTCCTTTTTTAGGTATTGAGTTATGTTTTTCTGAATTTTGTAGGTGATTTGTATATGTAATGATCTATATGTACCCGCTTTGAAACCACTGCGTCAGGTAGCAAAGTAAGTGTGCATCTTATTAAAGGGTATATTCAATGCACAAAACTCCTACTAGTACTGGGCCTGAGAAAGATTAATATCTCTAAAATCTTATCCTTAAAAATTAGAGAGAATATGTCTGATGAGTCTCGATCCAGAAATCTATCATCTTTGTGCGCTTGCTATCTTAACAAGACACGCCTTCTAAGTATGCTTCTTATTCATTTGTTGATATTGGTAAATTATTTTGAGTTGGTGTCTTTTTCAAAAAACTATTGCATCTGATGCTGGAAATTCTATCTATTTTTTTTGCATCTATTCACCAATGGGCTTTTCATCAATTGAATATGTGAGTATATATCTTAATTTTTTTTTCTCTGCTTTGTGTTCCCTTGGGCTCACAAGGAGCCTAATATGCAAACAAGACCACATGATAACATGTTTTAGTGCTTGTGTGCATTGCACAAAAAAAAGCTAAATGCTTTGGGTTTTGTCATCTATGGGTAACACATTCTACTACACATAGTAATGATAAGAAATAAGTTATTGGATTCAATTTTTTTTGGTAGTTGTTATAGAAGACATTGAAGGGAATTAATAAAAGTGCTGAAGATGATAGTGTTTGGTGGTGATAGTTTATGTTTAACATGGAGTGTGATAGTGAATGCAACTTTTATTGGATAAACTATTTGGGTATGCTATGAGCCAATTAAAATAAACTAAGTTTTTGAAATACTCTTATAATTTTATTCATCTTTTACTTTTTTATTTTATGTTATGTGATGGGAGCACACAACCAGCAGGTTGCATCAATAGTTTTTATCCATTATATAAGAAGAGTCATGTGTATGACATATTAGATATTAAGTATTTATTTTGTATATTTTTGCATTTTAATTGTTAATATGGTATCAGAGGCATAGATGTATATGTGATTTAAGGATTATAAACCCTAGAAGCCTACACTTTTAAATTATCTGTAACAAAAAAAAAAAAAAACTCGCATAGCAATGAAAATAAGTATGTGGATAAGGGTAGCAAGTGAACACAATGATAGACAAGTGTGCTGTGGTAGCAGAACACTCGGTGAGGTACGTAATGCTTGGTGGAGGCATGAAGTATGTGGCAGGTTTTTGTCAGCAAACCCTAAATGGGTGCGCTAGCATGCGACGATAGATGATGGCAGATGGTGGTGCGCAATGGCAGATGGTGGTGCGCAATGGCAGATGGTGATCCGCGGTGGTAGATGATGATGCACATTGGTAGAAGGGGGTGATTTTTACCAGAAATTCTAAATATTGTTTTTGTAGTCCTATAAAAAAAGGGAGGAAGGAATTAAGTGTAAATGTTTTTTATATTTTTTGTAGGAAATATAAATTTTTGTGGCATAATATTGATTGTCACAATAGTAGATAAAGGACAGTCTCAGTCCAGTATACTCACCATTGGCGAGTGAGTCACAACACATAATTATTGCATAGTATTTTTATAGAGAAGACCGAGAGCATAATGCAGTAGTGAGAGAGACATGCTGATTACCAAAGCTATCTAGTAGTGCTTACTAAGTCTATCAACTATGACATTTTCTAGAGACAAGAATATATAATTTATCTCTAAGATATTAGTTGATTCTTTTATTTGTTCAGATATCACTGGTTGTTTCACATATATTATCATTTCAAATTTTTGAATTATTAACATAAGAGAAAATAATCATATTAATGATAATCATATTTTATTCTCTATATTTTTTTATTTTCTAAGAATATTATTGTTGTTAATAAAAAATATTTGAAAGTCATTGATTATGATACTATTCAGCTTAAATCTTTATTATTTTTTTATATCATGCTTCTTCTTGATTATTTTGGTAGTTTATTTTTTGTGATTAATTTTTTTAGACAACTTAATTATGATTTTGTCTTTACTTTTATTTATTTATTTTTGTAGGATCAATATGTTCTGAGAAAGACTCTATTTGAGATTAAACAAGTTGAATTATGTGCTATCTCTTTAATTATAAAATTTCATTCTAGATATTTGAGCATTTTGAATATGTTAATTATGCATTCTTAGTCTAAGCACCTATTATTGATCAAATTGAGATTACTTTTTTTTTATTTTTAAGAGTATTTTAACTGTAAAGTATGAGATATATTAGCTATGAAAATTTACCAGAGCTCCCAATTTTACATGGAAGTTAAATTTGAGTATGAACCCATTTGATCTGATACACTCATACATATGAGGACTTTGTAGAGATGTGACAAGAAAAGAATTTAGGTATTTCATTATTTTTTTTGATGAGTGCGCAAGATATATATATATATATATATATATATATATATATATATATCACTTTAATGATAGATCATGATTTTTGTTTTATTTTTAAAATTTTTCACAAAATAATAAAAATATGTTTTGATAAAGATGACTCTTTGGTGATATGCTTTCATAAAGATATTATGCTTTATCTTAACATAAGAAGATGCAACAAGTAGGTCCAGACTCAAGATAAGCAAATGCAACTAGTGGGTCAATTAGTGAATATTAAAGAAATTTCAATAGTTAGTATCATACTTAGCGTGAAAGTCCAATTGAGAGATTAAAAAGGGAAGAAAATCAATTGATGTAATTTTCTTAAATGACAATGATTTAGTGTTGATGTTGGATTTTTTGGATCAAGTGATTGTACTTTAAATTCTATTTGTTAATTTTATATGTATCTTAAATCCTATTTGCAGACTGCAGTGCATTATTTTAATACTACGAAGTATCATACAATTTTAAAAAGTTATTATTTTAATTAAATCAGCAAAAATGACAAAATGAAATGAAATAAACTATATGATGATTGTAAAGAATAATAAAAATTTAAAGTTTTTCAATGAGACTCAAAAATATTAGAACTTATGACTTATTTCAAAATGTTGTGACTGTTGAGTTGCTAAAGTAGTTGTCACTAAAGAGGGAGGTGGACCATCAAATCAAATTGGTGTCAAATATTATTTCAATAGTCAATGCACATTATCAAATAACTCTTAAAACTCGAAGAGCTAATGAATCAACAATAAGAATTGATTGATACTGAGTATATTTTGTTCTCAAAGATGAAATATCTCATATAATGGTATTGTATAATTTCAAAGAAAACACAGTCATTGTGGTTGTATATCGACTATTCGACTATTAGATTCTCAACAAATTGATAGTAAAAAATAAATGTTTAATTCCTTTCATAAAAACTTGTTCGACAAACTTGGAATGCTAGATACTTGTCCAAACTTGATTTGAGATCAGATTACAATTAAATACGAAAAATTTAATGTGATGAATTGAAAATGACATGTGATGAAATACAAATTATATGAATTTTTGATAATGCCATTTGGATTGCTTGGGTTGTGCCATGCGTCTACGTGTGCCTTGGTTGTGCCATGCCGACGTGCTTAGCCAACCACATTGCGGCCTAATTAAAAATACTCACCATGTGCACCAGGCGGGGGTGGGGCTGGGTATATTTCTTTTTTAATCTTTTTTTAACTGATTGATCATGGCGAGCACGGGCCAATTGGACCGAGCATGCTTCCCTTTCAGAGGTCCCGAGTCATGGACCTCATGGTATCCGTATCGGTAGACCATGCCAACGGACTAGGCACCAGGGTCATGCTTGGCCCAGCACGAGGCACTACACCCCCTGGTCTAGCACTGCATGAATTGTGCCTTAGGCCGGCACAACCCATGTCCAGGCATGGTTCTTGATCGTGCCGTTATTGGTCAACCATGATTTAGTCGGGCTGTGCTTTGTGCCGTGCCTCGGCCATCCATCCCACTTGATACCTCTAAGCTTGTCTCTTTCATTACTTTGTAAATTCTGACCTCCTATTTAAGAATAATATCTAATAACAATCTTTTGTATGACCTATTTTCTTGCAACGTGCATACTGGATAAATATTCTTCTCCATCTATCTCTATTATGATAATGCATACTGATTCCTCTAAAAATAAAGTTGTACCAAACCATAATGTCTGCTAAACTAAATTATAATCTATTTTTTTTGAATTTTGTCTAATACCCTTTTATGGTTTCTGCCAACAATGACTATCGCACCCTTTCTTGTTCACACCATTGAAATGCTACTATATGCGTGCCTACGATGCATTTGCACATGCCTACTGTGAGTATGTTCCCTTGCAAATTTTCTTAGGGTTTGTAAAAAATTGTTCCTACATACACAATCAATTTTGATATTATGATAAATTTAACATATATAAGCTAAAATAATATAATAATATTTATGTAAAAATACATATATCAAATATTTTATATAATAAAAAAAAGTGATTGAGACAACCAATAGGTCATGTGTTCCTATCAAACATACAAAAGATAAAACTAAATATTAAGAAAATCCAAAAACATAATCCATCATTTGTAGTCTATTACCTTTGTTCCAATAAAATATATGAGTTTCTTAAGATTTTTTGTTGGAAACTATAATTGAATATTCTTTGAGTTGAGTGATTTATAATTTATTTTTTTATAATTAGAATATCATTAATGTACATAATAAATTAAATCATTATGCCATCAAAATTCTTAGAAAAATATAGAGAGAAATTCATAACACTTAAGTAAACTAAACAAGTTGATTATCTATCAAAATCTTTCAAATCAAGTTCTTAATAATTGTTTTTGACCATACAATGCTTTCTGCAATCTATAAATGATATTTGGTAATGTTGCTCAAAATTTGACACCTAGCATGACACTTGAGTTTGAGTGGGCCTGAAAAAATGGGGTAGGCTGGCCGGGCCTGGCCCGGACTGGCTCTTTTGACACATCTAGGTAATTTATGCAGCTAAAGGAAAAATATCCTGATAGTCTACCCAAAATATCTAATTGAATCCACTCACATCTTGCCTTAAACTGATATACCTTTTCATCTTGGCATATCTTTATAATGAACTCATACCTTTAGTGATCAACAAATATTCTTGAAGGTTGTGATACTAATTCACATGACATAATGCGTTAGAAGGAAACTTGAGCATCTTAGTATTTTTAATAAAAGTAATAAAAGAAGTAAATAAGGGAGTGAGACAAATCTTGTGAAATCGGTTGATGAGCACATCTCCTCTATTGCTTAATAAGGGTGAACAAAAGGTCAATATTGGATGGATTGACTACAAGATCATTTGACTTATTGGTAGACTCGTTTCTAATATATGCAGTCTATATATGTCCCACTCTCCTAGTGTAGATGCTAAATCCTAGATGCTCAATTCTTTTAGTTTTCTGCTTTTCACAAGCCTAAACTAGTTTGATAAACCTCTGTACTACTATATCACAAGGACTCGAAAATATTTTTTTTTTATTGGAAATCTTTCTTTACAAGATCAACATGATTTGTACTAGTTCAAGTATCATCATATTATGAACTAACAAGTTCAAATATAGCTAACATGTTACTATTTATCCTAATAAAAGGTATAAATGGGGCTTTTGAAAAAGAGGAAAAAATAATGAGTTTAGATGTATTTTGGGAGTTGTGTACTCTTTTTATGATTATTAAAAAAAAGTAATGCTCACAAAAAAAGAATATCTTAAGACCCTAAATATTAGCTTATTCTATCTTGGACTAGGATTGAAAATAAAAAAATACTCTTAAAAATTCTGAGAGGTAAGTTAAATACTCTCTCTATTCAGAATGTGAGACTTGAAAAGATATATGTTGAGAAAAGATAGTTGTAAGTATTTGGTAGACTAGATAGTTGATGATTATTGTCACATCTTTGCAATAATATTTTAGAACATTCCTACTAATGTAGAGTATTCGAGCTATCTTAATTAGTTATTATTTTTTAATTTCTACTATATTCTATGAGGATGAGTCTGCATTTGAAGTCTAATACATAATATCGTGATCAATATAATATTTTTAAAATTGTATAATATATGTTTTAATACATTATTTTTTTATTTTTGTAATATTTTTATTAAATTATTTTTTTATTTTTGTCTGAAATATTTGAAAAATAAAAAAAATTATGACATATAACAAAAAAAGACATGCCCACCTAATTCAAGAATAATAATAATAATAAATAAAAATAATAAAATATTTAATTTTCTTTCAATTTCAAATTTGGGTAAAAAATTATCCATAAATATCTTCACCATAAATATGCTTGTATTAGATTGGATGAGTCATTTTTCATATTTGGGTAAAAAAGTATCCACTTAGTTAGTGATGAATGAACTAATTGATAATGTACAAATAGAGAGTCAGTTACTCTCAAATACATATTATGACAGTATGTCTTAGAAAAATGTCATATAATTCGGTATGTTTAGATTAAAGAAAATATACTAAAAGTGTTATAATTATATAAATAAATATTATTATATGAGAAAATAACGTTAAAATTAAATTATCTGAATATATAATTTCATAAAAAAAAATTGACAAAACAATCAGAGATTAATATAACATGCTGAAGAAAGAAGTGACTAAATTGAATATTACCACATCCAATGACTCTTGTAGGATGATCATTAGATATAATAATATTCAATAAACATACAAAGAATATAGTAAAAGAAGAGCAATTATTAATAATATGAGTATTAATTTCTGAGTTAATAATCCACAAATGTGAAGCACAATAGTCTTTCATTTAAGTATGCTAAAATTTAAGTATGCATTCCTGTTAAGTCTATTTTTTTATAAAAAAAAATTCTGGATTCATGATTTATTGCTTAAACATGACATGCAGAGTTATTTGTTGTGAAGTCATAATTTTTTAATGTAATATCTTCAATATCAACTTATTAACATTTCATTTTAACTTCTTAAATGGTTGTCGCAAT
This sequence comes from Sapria himalayana, assembly GCA_029783825.1. Lineage (NCBI taxonomy): Eukaryota > Viridiplantae > Streptophyta > Magnoliopsida > Malpighiales > Rafflesiaceae > Sapria > Sapria himalayana. The sequence goes on from JAREIK010009868.1 coordinate 58,916, forward strand.
TCATCATACATCTCTTCTCAATTTTCTGTTTTAACATCTGAATAAAGCAATTGATTATTGATATTGAAGACAATGTTATGTAGAGCTTCTAAATCTTTGAGGTCGATAACACAGTCAGATTTAACAAATATCTCAACATGCTCAATGTCGTCACCACTCAATGATTCTTCTTTATTCGCATTGTTTCCAGGACTTCATCAACTTCCTCCAGGATAACAATAGCTCTTTGGTTTTTTCATCATTATTATTCAGAAAATCACTCATTTCTTCAGAAAATCTTTGAGCGCCTGCTTGCTTGGTGCATTTGGCTTGCTCATCATTGCAAGGATTGTACATAATTATGCTTTGCTCAAGTGGGTTGCCTTGGGTTTCATTTGTTTCCCATTGTGATTCATCTAATTAGAGGGTCTAGAAAGCGATAAAAGTAAAGTATGTACCTACCAACAATGTATGCACAAATGACTTTGGTTTAAGATGCTAACCTTAGCCGGAGATTAATGTAGAAGAATGAGTCGTAAGAATTCTAATACCTAAAGATCAAGAAGGATCTGCAACTATGCCACTGAGAAGGAATCATGAATATGCCCTTTCGACAAAGGTTAAAGTGGGACTAATCTCTGAGGATCCCTAGATTGACCTAGTAATCAACTTGCCTCTTTATGGTTTGTAGTGTTCTTGATATTCTTATGTAAAATAATATAAATAAATAGAATAGAGCGATAATAAATTGATAAGAAAGGTTCTTATATATTGGGCTATTATAATTGAGGAATCTCATAAGTTGACTATTCTCATTCATAATACAAAAGTAAAAAATTTAAAAATAAATAAAAAAAAAATTATAAAATAGGATCACTCATACATTCACTTCTAACATTTTTTTATCTATTTATTAAATTAAATGTATATTTTTTTTATGAAATGACTTAAAAATAGAGAAAATATATTATCTAAAAGGAAAAAGTGCAAATAATGTAAAACATGTATAATTATTAATGAATCTGATAAAAATATCTAAATCCTTATTGGGTTTAATTTTTACATGATTCCCATATATTTAAGTGTATTAAATTACATGAATCCATGCTTATATAAGTCTATCAGATATACTAGAAAATTCTAATATGTTTTTCTAGTTGAAATGTCATACACTCTAGTGTAAAGATATTTTTAACAGAAGCAATCAATATTCTCAGCTTGTCCAATGATAAGTAACTAAGTTGAGAACGATCAAGTAATGAAATGACACTCATATATCTAGTGAGATATCCTATCATACAAGTAAATATATACAATCAATCATTCTCAATCCCAAAGGAAGTATTTCTCGCAGTCCTTCAATCTTATAAACAAAAATTATTAGAAGTGAAGATAAAGTCCTAATTGAGTTGGCTAAAAAGATAAACTTACATAAAGAAGATAATTGGGAGACCTAGATAAACAAAAAGGATAGAAAAAAAATAATTAACAAAGTTGAATATTATCATAACTTTTCATTGACTATTACAACATTCAGTGAACGTTAGAATTGAATTGTGATAATAAATGATTACTTATAATGTGATTGTTAGCTTATGAGTTGATAATTTAAAAGTTTAAAATAGAAAGCTGAGTCACAAATCTAATAATATTTGCATATATGGAACTATTTGTTGTTGTCTTATTGTGAGAATTTTTGTATATCTATCCCTGATACAAGTCATAAAGGGAGAACTTTGAGAATTCCTTGATAACTTTAATAATTGATATTTTATCCTTAACGATTTGTAATGTTCTTGATTCTTTTTGTAAAAATAACTTAAACAACTCTCTCTAGTATAACCCATTCTCCTATATTGTATGTACTAAATTGAGACTTTCATTTACTTACCTCAACTTTAATTAGTATTCCTTTGAATATTATTATATCCTTAATGAGATGTCTCTATAGTAGATTTCATTTAGTCTCGTATATACTAAATTGATCTGGTGGGAAACTCTCAATCAGTCTGGACCAAGCTGCTAAATAATAAGAAACTATCTGATTATTTAGGATGTGAAATTGTGTCTTTCTCTTAGACACATCATCCAACATATCGCTTAATCTGTATCAATCTTTCGGACATATTGAACTATGATAGCATGATCTTTAAGAATCATGTAGCAAGAAATGACAAAAACAAGTAGTGATTGAGATTGTGCAACTATCATATATTTGTGTTATTTAGGATGCATATAGTGATCCTGCTATCTCACATAGAATCTTATATTTCGTGTAAGATAAAAAATCAATGCTAACTCTAACTCGATAGATTGGCACATGACAATCAAAAGATAAGAGTCAATAGGTAACTATTTGTCATTCGTCTTATTGTTAAAAGTTTCATTCATCAAGCAGTTCATCATATTTGACTAAAAAATTATGTGCAAAATCACGTAGCTTGTTGCGAATAATTTTTGGGTCTGAGGATCCATAAAGTAGTTACCAGAATCTTTGCTTCCTTCGTAAGTGTGTAACACACCATGGAACAAACCAAATAATCACATGTTGCATTTATTTTGTCCATAATATATTGAACAGTCATTCGCACAATTATTGCACCCACTCTGCACACAATGCACCCATAACTATCCACTGCAGAAATGCTGCACACACAGTGTACTTCCTTTCTGCACACATGCTCATACAATGCTCTCACTACCACATGCAATGCACCATTGTGCACTCACTACCATATACTGCACTGCTTATGTTGATAGTGATCCTTTATTGGTCGTGTGTTCGTTACACATATTTCCTCCTTTTTCGTTCACATACACACAGTGCACACACATGCACTGTGCTTGCATTGTGCTTTTACAGTTCACGTCTTTTTTTCTTTAGCAAACTTAGGGTTTGTTTCATTTACCTAGGATATAATTTTGATACCATGTTAACATTCTATACATAAAATATCTAAATCATAATTGAAAACTCAATTTATAATGAAAGTATATATAACTTGGATATGGATTGAAATATTTCATGTGTTGAGTGCTCTCATTAATAAAACATAAAAATAAAGGAAAAGATAAAATAAAAAAATAGAAATGATAAAACATCAAATTGTAATGCAACATAATTGAAATAATACACCAAGTAATCTCGACATGTTTTGTTTTGGTATTCTACTATTTACTTATTAATATCATGATATTTTTGATACTCCATTTCTTTTGGCGTTCAAGAGTTTTTAATATTTCAATTGGGGTTTTAATAATTTGTTTTTGGATGCTTAAAATGTTTTTTATGTTTCTCATGCATTTGTAGCATATTCTAGCATTTAAATTCCTACTTTTATATTATATATTTACTAATAATTTTTGTAAATATTTTTTCACTTCTTGTAGGATTCATATTTTTGCTCAGCCAGCAATTAATTGTGTTGTAAGGAGGTAATAATACTTCTTTTTTGGTTTGTGCTGGTTTTTAGGTATATTTTCTAGAACTTTATTTGATGAATAGTACCTAATGGTTTTTTGTTGGAATAACATTCCATGTGATGGTGGGTTCTTGTTGTGGGAATTTTCAATTTTGTGATTCGTTAACATGAAATTTAATGAGAATAGCTGATCATACTATAATGATTGGAGATAAATATCATATCTAGTACGCAAGACTTTCACTTTAGCCTGTAAATTTAGAGAGGTTAATATATCAACTGCTTTACTCATGAAAGTTGGAGAGGCTATATATGATGTGTCTCTAATTCGAGACCTACTGTCCTTGGATGAATATATTTCATTAAGATATATTTAATTCAAGAGGTTTTATGAGATTTGATATGTTAATGTTTGTGTAATCATCTATATTTTGTAATGATTATTATAAGTAAATTTCAAAAAATTATAATAAATCTAAATGTATTTATTTATTTAAAAATAATTATTGAATTTTATTGGCTTACACTTTGACAAAATATTTGAAACTCGTAATAGTTGCAAAAATAAAAATGTTAGGAATTGATAATTAATTATAATATATAGCTAGATATAGGGGTGTGTAAGCTATACCCAACAAAGCTATCATGTTTTGTTTTAAAATAGAAGGCACAAGGCAACCCCAAGGCACACATCGGTAAGTGAGATTTAGATAACTAATTATCATTAATGTATATCTTTCAAATATTCAAAATTATTATTTTAATTTTTATCATCATACTTGTGATATTTTTTACATTTTTTTTCATGAATTATTATTTTTTCTCGTATATTTTTATGAGGTTAGGAACTCTTATTTTATGGATAACAGATTTTTTCACACCCTCATCATATTGGGTGACTACTATTTTGTGTGGAAACTTTTTATAAATAAATCATAAATTATGAATACATAATACAAAATATTCGAAGAACTCTTATGCTATAGGCGCCCCTTCTATGCACTAAACTATTTATTAATATTCAAGATCATTGCAGTTTGATTTAATGTTTATTTTTAATTTTATTATTATTATTTGGGAGTATTCAATATGTGAGTCGCCCCAAATCATATATATGATTATTATATTTTTAATAAAAATAGAATTGTCAATAATAATATTTTTTACTATTTTTCTTTTTTTACTCTCTCATTTCTTTCTCCCACTTCTTAAAATCTACCAAGGATCAACATTCTAATTGGCTATCAGTTTGTATTAGAGGACATTTTGGGTGCATGAGGACATTTAAAAATAGATTTGACATTGAGCTACTTGGCTAGTGACACACCTTTTTGCTAGTGTGAATGAAAATGTGTGCCAATGTATGATAATGATAATTATAGTGCCATCTTATTGTTGAGTTGAAAATCACTATTTATGAGTTGTTTCTTGAAGATTTAGGGTGTCGTGTGATTGCAAGACATGTAATGGCTCGATTATGGTTATTCAAAACCAAATGGCAACCCATAATGGGTGTTTTCAAGGTGGTTAACACGATGACATCAATAAATGTTTAGTATAACTCTGGTATAGTTAGTGTTTGTGTGACTAAAGTTGCACAAGTTTAGCCTAATAGGAATTGAGGGTATATGCATATTTTGTTTGGGTTAAGTTAGCGAGGACTTTTTTTTGTGATCCGAGATTACGTTGGTGACTTATTGGAAGACCCATCTTAGGTTGAAATTGATAATACTATTAATCCTTTTGTGTTCTATGTATTTGGCTCATGTGATATGTTTAAAGAAAATTTGGGACTTACCTATATCTATATATTTTTTGTGGATGTTCCACCTGTATAATAATATTATCTAGTTGTTGATATGAATAATGATTAATCATGATGAAACAACTTATTAAGTAACTTGAGCATATTTGGGAGAGATGATCATTGGAGTGATAATTATGTTGATAGATTAAATGCATTAATAATGTTTAATGATTATATTTTCATTATTATTTATATGCATGTATTGGAAGAATTATATTTGTGTTATTATTTATATGCATGTATTGGAAGAATTATATTTGCGTTATTATTTATATTCATGTATTGGAAGAATGATATATTGTTTTGTCGATTTAAATTCTTAGTGAAAAGATGTTTTTCTTTCTTTTAGAGATTTATCAGAAGATGACTCATATATCTATAATTATACCTAGATCGAGAAAAGTTGGTATGATCAGTTATATTTATAATATATCGTAGTGTTATTGAGTGAGCTAAGAGAGCTGCCAGTGATATTTCTAAAGAGTGAAGATAGATGGTAACTTATTCTTTATGTGAGAGATTGAGATGTTATCAAGAAAGATACTAGATATTGCATTAAATCCAATTAGATGGATTTTTCATGAGTACTTCTACTTGTCTTAATACACTTGCTTATAAGAACTCCTCTAAGTGATTATTTATTATTGATCTATTAGTGATATACTATTGGATGAGACATTCACTACTAGATAAATTAAAGATTTTGGAGTTCAAGATCAATAGAGTGACATTTATTGGCTATGAGGTGTGTTAGTTGGTGTGTCATATTAAAATGTAATATCCAACATGTTAGAAGGGTACTAATAGATGTGTCAACCGGGTCGGACTGGCCAGGCCCAGCATGAGACACGACACGATTCGGTTGTGCCTCGGCCGGCACTGCATGAGAATTTTTCGTGCCCATGTCGTTCCGAGGCCAACTGGGCCTCATGCCGTGTCTGGCCCGACATGGTACTGTGACTCGTTAACACAATATCTCGGCATGAGCCGAGAAATCGCCACTGTGGCAGAAGCTAAGCCCGATGGGCAAAACTCACTGAGCCCCTAAGTGAAGAAAAATCAAGGCGGCGTGGCGGTGCGTCATCGAAGCCCTAATTTTAAAAATATTAGGGTTTTGGCGGTGCTGTGGCGTGATGGCGCGCTGTTCAGTGGGATGGTGGCAGGACGGCGCGTGCTAAACCTAGCGGATTCGTGCTGTGGGCTTAGAGGTGTCAAACGGGCCGGGCCGGCCCGGCCCGGCACGTTCAAAAACCGTGGCCGGGCCCGTGCCGTGCCCGGGCGAAGCAAGGCACGTTCCGTGCCGTGCAAGGCATGAGCCGTGCTGTGCCTGGCCCGGCATGGCTCGTGCCTAGGCACGGCACGCCGGCACGGGTCCATCCCGTGCCGGTCCCGCAGGCACGCGTGGCATTGGCGGCGTGCCACGCGTGCCGTGGCGTGAGTCGCGACTCACGAGTCACGACTCACGGTCACGACTCACTGAGTCGTGACTCGACCCATCCGGGCCCCCCCGGTAAAAAGACCGCGGGTCGGGTCCAAACAGACCCGACCCGCGGTCTTTTCTGCCGAAAACCGACTCCACTGACTCAGAACCGAGAAATTCGAATTTTCTAATGGAAAAAAAAAATTTCAAACTTTGAGCGATTTTTAGCCCTTGGATTCGACTCCAACGGCTAGGGGGCAGAATCCGACGGTCCTCGTGATTCTGCCCCTTAAATATATTAAAAAAATTCAAAAAAATAATAAAAAAATAATTTTTTTAAAAAAAAAAACTTTATTTAGCCTATAAAATCTACCCCCCTCCCTATAAAATTTATGTTTTTCAAAAACATAAATCCTCTCAATATTTTCTCTATCTCACATAAATCGTGCTTCTCTCTCTCGGCCCTCGTGATTTTGATTTCGGCTTGGATTTTCGTGAAACTCAACTTGAGTTGTGAATATCAAAGCTTCATGCGGTGCATCTTGCACGTGAGTGACCTCATTGCTTTTACCGGGTAATATAATTTACTTTTTTTTTATTTTATCTCTCTAAAGCTTCTCTCTCTAGAAAAACGTACGAAAAATAAAAAATGACAAATTCACCTAACACATATTTAAATTTGGAAAATGAAAATGTTAGTGTTACACAAACGTCTGTGGCTCCTGAAACTTTGGTTTCTTCTGTCATCTCAGCCCAAAGTTCTAAAAAACAAAAAACTAGGAGGACTTCTGTAGTTTGGACACATTTTAAAATCATAACACAATTAGATGTTAGGGGTGAGGAACATGAAATGGCACAGTGCAAATATTGTATGCGACTTTTAACATGCAAGAGTACATGTGGGACTGGGCACCTAAAGAGGCATGCTGAAATATGCTCCAAAAAACATGGACCGTTAGATCCTAGGCAAACCCAACTTGGCACTATATTTTTTGAGACTGGATCGAGTTCAGTCTCAAAGTTTACTCCCTTCGTATACTCCAACGAGTTGGGTAGGGACGGCATGGCCAGGCTCATCACATTGATGGATCTTCCGATCAGATTTTCGGAAGATCCGAGGGTAGTGCGCATCATGCAGACTTATTTTCAGCCATCCTATCGTAGGATTCCTAGGTCCACATCTAGGAGTGACATACTAAAGATATATAAGTTAGAAAAATAAAAAATAATTAATGAATTTTTGGCATTTAGTGGAGTGGTGTCCGTGACGTCCGATATATGGACATGTCACGATGATTCTTCTTATGCATGTATCACGAGTCATTATGTCGATTCAAACTGGATAATAAATAAAAAAATATTAGGATTCACTGAGATTCTTCATCCTCATGATGGCCCGGCCATTTTTGAGTGTATGATGAAAATATTTAGGGAATATAAAATTCAAAATAAAATTTTTAGTGTCACTTTCGATAATGCTGCGAATAATGGAGTAGTGATCAATATGTTTGTTAGGAAAATTAGAGACGCACCTTTAGGAGAGATATTTCATGTCAGATACATGTGTCATGTTATTAACCTGATAGTTCAAGCGGGTATGAAGGTGTGTTCCCCCGCGTTGGAAAATATACGCAATGCACTCAAGTATATTCGCACTCCTCGCAGACTACAAGAGTTTGGTAATCTCTGTTTGTCTGCGAATCTTAAGAAGAAGAAATTCCAATCTGATGTGAGACATCGTTGGAATTACACGTACCTGATGTTGGAATCATGTGTTGGATACAAACACGTGATATCCGACTACGTCAATAGTAAGAGTGGCGAACTTATTGTTGAAGACACTGACTGGGATTCAGGAATTTCAATTATGAAATTCCTGAAGATATTTTATGACACGACGAACATGTGTTCGTCGGTTTATACGCCCACCACTTGCATTGCACTCCGTTGCATATGCAACATTAGTAGCATGTTTAGGATGTATCGAGCGGACCCGACGCTCAGCCATATGGTTGCAGAGATGGAGACCAAGTACGTGAAGTACTGGTCCACCATTCCATCTCTTTATTGTCTCGCAGCATGCATGGACCCTAGGGCTAAGGTGGAAGGGGTTGAAAACACCCTGACTTTCATTTCCTCGTGCATGAACCTGGAAGAGCCACCTCAAGGGTTCATTTACGAGAAGTTGACAGACCTGTTCACATACTACGATACTAGGTATGGTGGTGGTGGTGTTGAGACTGTGAGTACGGACTCTGATACCTTGTTCGGAGATGACGCTTATTCCATTAACCTAGCGAGGGGGAAACGTAGGGGTGGACCTTCACATAGGAGCGAGCTGTCTCGGTACTTAGATACCGATTACTGCTCAATCCTATCACCTTCTGACAATAAGAATCTTGATTTATTATAGTGGTGGAAATCATATGAGTCCGCCTATCCCGTGCTATCTAGGATGACACGGGATCTATTGACTCCTCCGGTGTCGAGCGTAGCATCGGAGTCTGCTTTTTCTGTTGTAGTGAACGTGATTTCGGATAGGAGATCGAGATTACGTCCAGATATGGTTGAGGCCTTGGCATGTTTGAAGAATTGGGAGGAATCGAGATTTAGCATCAGTTATCGTGCTGAAGCTGGGACTGTGACAGACACTGCAGTCGCATCCACATCCACTACGATGGCGGAGGAGCTGATTGCCGATGATGATGACCCATATGATACTGATCTTGATGTTGCGGCTGATGATTTTCATGATATGCTACTTGACGATTGATGCTCATCTGCTCTTTTTTTTCGATATTTTTTTATTTTTTTTATTTATACGCTTTGTTTGTACTTTGTATTATACGTTGTGTTGAAACTTATACTTTTTTTTTCGGAGTATTGGTTTCAAAAGCATGAATGGTAATTTTTATTTGTGTAGTTTTAATTTTTTTTAATTAAAATTTTTACTAACTTAATGTATTTATTTATTATTTTAAGATTTAAATTTTATTTTAAACTTTATTAACTTTAAATTTTAATATTTAATTAATACATTATAATATTAAAATATGCTAAACTTAATTGAAAAAAAAAATAAATTTTCTAATTTTTGTTTGTTACATACTTACATTTAATTTTAAATGTAATATTTTTTACAAAAAATTTTATTTTTTATTTATTACATAAACTCTAAAGTAAATACAGATAAACAGAAACTTAATAAAAAAATTAAAAAAAAAAATTTTTATAATCTGCCAAGTGACAAGCACGGGCCGTGCCCGTGCTTGGCTCCCGGGACCCGGACCCCGGTTGAGCCGGTCCAGGAGACCAGGTCCAGCCATGCGGCTCCCACCCCGCCTCGCCTACCATGCCCCTGCCGTGCGCCCGTGCCGCCTGGCCAAGCCAACCGTGCCCGAGCGGGCCGGGCACGGCACGGCTTCGCCGTGCCCACGGGCCGTGCCGTGCCCACGGGCCGTGCCGTGCCCACGGGCCGTGCCGTGCCCACGGGCCGTGCCGTGCCCACGGGCCGTGCCGTGCCCACGGGCCGTGCCGTGCCCACGGGCCGTGCCGTGCCGTGCCGGGCCCGGCACGACACGGTAGCACGGCGGGGCACGTGAAAAATGGGCCGTGCCGTGCTGGGCCGGCCCGTTTGACACCTCTATGTGGGCTCGCATTGGGACTAGCTCCACAGAACAGTGTTAGGCCAGACATGACACAATACTCGGAGCCTCACTAGTACAACCTCTATACCTAGTATCGTAGTATGCAAAGTGCTTAGTCAACTTCTCGTGAATGAATTCTTTAGATAGGTCTTCTAGGTTCATGCACGAGAAAATGTAAGTCAAAATATTTTTTATCCTTTTCACCTTAACCCTAATATTCATACAGGTAGACAGATAATAAAGAGATTGAATGTTGGATCAATACTTTAAGTACTTAGTTTTCATCTATAGAACCATATCGCTAAGTGTTAGATCATCTCGATATATCCTAAACATACTACTAATGTTTCATATGTATCTGAGTACAATGCAAGTCATGTGAGTATAAATAGACGAACACATGTTCGTCATAAAAATTTTCAGATATTTCATAAATAAAATTCTTGTAGCTCAGTCAGTATCGTCAATAATAAGTTCGTCACTTTTATTTTTAACTTAGTCGAATATTACGTATTCGTATCCACCATATGACTCCAACATCAGGTAAATGTAATTATAATTGTGTCTCACATTTGATTGAAATTATTCCTTCTTAAGATTCACAAATAAATAGAAACTACTGAACTCCTGTTATCTGCAAGACATTTGAATATATTTTAGTGAGTTGCGTATATTTTTAAAGTGGGAGCACACACCATCCTCGCTTGTACAATCCATTTGACATATGTATCTAATGTTATAAATATCTTTTAATGATTTATCTCTAATATTCCTAATAAATATGCTAATCTCTACTTCATTATTAGATGTATTATTAAATGTGATACTAAAAATTTTATTTTTAATTTTTTATTCTCTAAATATTTTCATCATGCACTTAAAAATGATCGGGCTATCATGAGGATTGCGAATTTTAATTTTAGAGAATCCTAAATTTTTTTTATTTAGTATTTATTTAGAATCTACATAGTGAGCGGTGAGGTATGCATAAGATGCATCATCATTACTAGTTCAAATATCGGACGCTACAGACACTACTCTACTATTTTTATAAATTTATTAATTATTATTTGCTTTTTTTACTTATAATATTTTAATATGTCATTCCTAAATATGAACTTAGGAATCCTAAGATATGCAGGTTGAAATATGTCTGCATTATACTGACTATTCTTGGATCCTCCGAAAATTTAATTGGAAGACCCATCGTAGTGATTAGTTTGCCCATGACTTCTCTCCCCAACTCGTTATGCTATATGAAGGACGTAAACATTGAAACCGAACTGTATCCCACATCAAATAACTCGTTATGCTATATTTAATGCACAATATTTTTTGGTACATAGTTTGACATGTCTATTGGGATGTCTAGTCAAACACGAATTCTTACAATTTAAATTTTTCTTATAATATTTGTACTGTGTTGATTCTTCTTCGAAACTACTAACTTTTTTTTATTTTATTATATTAATATGAGTCAAAACTATTGAAGTCATAGTTTTTTTAGATGTTTGGGTCGAGGTGACCGGAGAAATCAAAGTTTTTGAGTCTCGTACTTTTTTGTAAGATTTTTATTTTTTAAATTAAAATTAATTTCATTTTATTATTTAATTACTATTTGTCATTTTTTTAATATTTTTTAGACTAGAGAGGAGAGAGAGAGTGAAAGAGTAGAGAGAGAGAGAGAGAGAGAGAGAGAGATAGAGAGAGAGAGAGAGAGAGAGAGAGAGAGAGACTAGAGAATCTTTAAATTTAAATTTAAAAATTTAAAAATTTTTAAAACTAATTAATAAAAAAATACCCGTGAATCAAAACGTGTAAAATTTAGCTTTTTTAATATCCACACAGCATGCGCACCAAAATCCATACCAAAGTTCAAATGTCTAAGCCGAGTTCGATTCATGAAGGTTGAAATTCTGAGGGAGAGAAAATTAGAGAGAGAGAGAGAGAAGAGCAAAAGCCAAGCCTAGAGATTTATATTTTAAAAAAATATAAATCTTAGAATGAGGGGAATGGGGGATTTTATAGATTAATAAAAGTATTTTTTTTTATTTTTTAAAATTTTTAATATTTAAAAAACGGGCAGATTCATTAGGCAGTCGGGTTTTGTTCCATATTTATTGAAGGTGAAATCCAACTTCTTAAATTAATTTTTTTTTTATTGTTCGAGTTGGTTCGACCGTCGAACCGATCCGAATAGTCTCATTCCAAAGGCATCGCCATCTAGAATGGAAAGGGATTAGGCCTCGGATCCAGGTCGAAAAAGACCGTGGGTTGGGTTCAGGACCAACGGAACTTTTGGATCAATTGGGCCTCGGGTAGTTGGTTCAGGTCGGGGGCGTCGGGCTGGGATTGTCGGGGGTGTTGGACTGGGTCGGTCGGGTGTGTCGGGCTGGATCGGTCGGGGCATATATTGGCTCGTGCCGAGATACCATGCCCACGGGCCTCATTACCGGGCTGTGCCTGGCCCGACATGTGGCCTGGTTGGCTTGGCACGACATGGAACGACACAAGCCATGCCGTGAACATGCCCGGCACGGGCATGGGCAAGGCTCATTTCCGTGCCGTGCCGGGCCAGACACGACCGAATCCTGCCATTTTTTGGGCTAGTCTGGGCCGGTCTGACCTGTTTGACATCTCTAGTACCATCTTGGTTTAGGTATGATTCTGTAACTTGCCGTGGTTGGTCAGTTATGGCTATTTCTGGTCGTGTCTTGTATTGTGTATGGGTCTTACGACCCATTTGACACCTCTAGTCATCTGTGAGTAGACGACTGATGAGAATTGTAATACTTGTAGAATGAGGTGTATCAACTACTAGCCTACTAAGGAGGAGATATAAATATTTTTCTCTAGTAAGGGTTACAATTAGAGATCTCTATGTAAATCCTCGAATATAGCTAATAGTCTGCTTAAAAAATTTGAAGTGTTCTTGGTTTTTTTCTGTAATTAACTTTGTACTGCTCTTCTTGGTATGCTAATTTTTGTTATTGTGTGTGTACTGAATTGAAGATTTTTTGTCTCAGCATTTACTATGACTCACACTCCCACTATTTTCAAGGTAAGCAACACGAGGTTTATTTTCGCCCAGACAAGTATTGTATTGTCCAATATTAAATATTTGATTTTAGACGAAAAATATGTCCACTCATGATCTGACTATGGAATTTTGAGTCAGTAAGTTTCAATAAAAGTATCATGTCTGGGAGTCTCTCTTTATCACATCCTAGTAGTCAAGCCTACCTTAATTAGGATTACTTACAAAAATTGACTAGTTAGTTCTATGAATTGAGTAAAATGAGCCATTATGAACTCTGTCTCTCTAAGCTACTTTATTCTCAATTCCATTAATTGAAATATTACATTATATATATGAGTATGTTGGATAGGAAAAAATGGAAGAAAATAGAGAAAAATAACAACACTTAAAAAAAAATATTTCATTACACTTAAGAATGGAATATCATAAACACGAATACAATATAGTTATTTATAGGTTACAAAGCCCACAAAAATCTCAACTACCTTAGACTTAGTCTTAGGTAATTATTTTAAAAACTTTGAATTATGAAAATTCAAAGTTACATTCAATTCTCAACTAACTTAGACTAAGTCTTTAACTTTTAAAATTATTATTATTATTATTTTGTTAAAATAAATTTATATTTCAACAGAGTAGTCCTAAATAAATACAAAGACAGCATGTTCTCATAATACCTTGTAGGTAATGTATATATAAAAATTGAGGATAATCTTAACTCATTTAATTGTTATTATATAATTATTAATCATAAATCAGTTAATAACCAAATATCTTTCATCTCATTACCCGACAGGTCTTTTGTAGATTGGTCAAGTTTCTTTTGACTAAAAAATCACATGCAAACTCTAGTAGTACATTCCATATAATTCCACAATCTCAATTTGTATTTTGTAATAACTGATATTTGTGTCCATCTAGCAGCATAAATAATTTTGGCATACATGCATACCACATTATCATACATGCAGCACACTGCACACCAAAACACGCTCATTGTCACACTTAGCCCACAACCACCCCACTGTTACACACACACACACACACACACACACACACACACACACACACACACACACACACACACACACACACACACACACACACACACACACACACACACACACACACACAAGCACGCAGGCATGCACGCACGCTCGCACACACTCACGGACGCACGCACACACGCATGCATGCACACACGCACGCACCCACATGCAAACACACACACGCACACACACACGCACACACGCACACACGCACACACACACACGCCCTCACACACCTGCACATCCACACACCTGCACACACACCTGCACACACACCTGTACACACACCTGCACATGCACACCTGCACACACGCAGCAGCACACACGCACCTTCACACGCGCACCTGCACACGTACACACACTTGCACGCGCGCACACACACACACACACACTTGCACACACACACACACACACACACCTGCACACACACAAGCACACACACTTGCACACACACAAGCACACACACCTGCACACACACATGCACACACACACACACACCTGCACAAACACACACGCACGCACCTGCACACACACATTTGCCTGCACACAAACTGCACACTCACATGCACACAGACACACCTGCACACGCACACACACAAACACACCTGCACACACAAACAAACACACACACCTGCACGCACACACACCTGCACACTCACCTGCACACACCTGCACAAACACACACACACACACACACACACACACCTGCACACGCACACACAGATACACACCTGCACGCATATACACCTGTACACACACACCTGCACACACACACACACACACACACACACACACCACACACACACACACACACACACACCTGCACGCACACACACACACCTGCACACCTTTGGCCACGCTCACTACCATCGCACATCCACTTTTGCACGCTATTGCACTTCACTCCACATTGCTTCACTGTCGTGCACACACACATTTATTATCATACACACCTAAACAGCACGCAAAAATGCCTGCACCGTGCATGAGCACCTGCACTGCCACACGTGTGCCTCCATGATCCCACATCTGGCAATTGCTTTCCTTCTCTAGGGCGTGCAAACTTTAGCTCTGACACGATGTAGAAATAATGAACTGAAAATAGATAATAAAACTTACATAAAATATAATGCAAATACTAAGGCTATATAGAAAAAGTTGTTTGGGTTAGTACATATATTTAGCTCTCTCATAATAAAAATAAAGTAATTAAAAAATAAATTGTAACACCATTCAATATTTTATTATGGTCGAGTATCAATTATCTTAAGCTGCAGCTTAAATTTAGTGAACCCTAATCCTAATCAAGATTGTTGAGTGAGTGTGAACCTACTTAACTTTGTTATAATATTACTAATCATTTTAACAAAGTGAATCATTGTAGGCTCAAATATGTGGGTGGGAAGGAAGGAATGAAAACTAGTTCAATTGCTCTCACTTCACTTGCAGAATATACTGGTAAAGTTGTTTTCTTCTATTCACACACACACACACACACACACACACACACACCACAAACATTAACTTAACACTGTATTTTTGTTTCTCTAAACTTACTATGCTTGTTGACATGCTGTTTTTTTTTCATACACTTATTGTTATATACTAGTTGGCTAGCTACTTTCCTGTATGAAGTTTCCTTAGTGGTATTTTACCTTAATTTTCATGCTTGTACATCACAGAATGTGATATACGGTCATGTTTGAACACCCTTCAATTTCTCAACAAGAAGAAAGAGGCTCTAAATGTGGTAAAAGTTCATTTTGAAGTTTATTTATCAGTATTACGGAAGAAGAAAGTCATGAAAGGCCTTTTCCAGGC
This sequence comes from Sapria himalayana, assembly GCA_029783825.1. Taxonomy (NCBI): domain Eukaryota; kingdom Viridiplantae; phylum Streptophyta; class Magnoliopsida; order Malpighiales; family Rafflesiaceae; genus Sapria; species Sapria himalayana. The sequence goes on from JAREIK010009868.1 coordinate 75,101, forward strand.
ACATGTATATTTCCCTGAATTAACAAACACAATTTCATCTTCTCAATTTTTCATTGTTAACATATTATCTTTACCATGGAGAGTAAATAATAGACTGAATATTTATTCCTTCTATTAAATGATAACATTTACATGGATAGTTATTATTAAGTTAATTCTAGGAAAACTATAGACTAGCATATACAATGCAAATAATACAAAATGTAGAATATATAATTTTGTTTGAAGTCCCTTCATACTTGTATGTATATCTTTCTAACATCAAAATTAGAGAAAAAACAAATTTTATCAAGAATTTTTTGAGAATTTTTATGAAACTATTTGCTAGTTGATATATGTTGAAGTATAAATCTTTTTTGTATAGCTACCTTTTTATTGTTACTTAGAGGTGTCAATCAGGGTCATGACGGTCTGACATAGCTCATTTTATGCAGCCCATACCAAGCCTCTATGCCAGACGGGAATGACCTAGTTTAGAAGATGAGACGTGATGGCCCGACATGCCTAGAAATATAGGCAGCCCGACATGGGATGTGCATGGCAAGAGCTCATGGCTAACCCATGGTAGCATGGGTTAGTGTCAGGCTCATAGTTATTTAAGGCACAAAGTGTACAGAGGTGCAAAAGCCTTTTGGGGCCTTAAGGCGCAAGGCGCACTTGAGGCACGAGCTTTTTTATTTGAGGCGCACCCAGCCTAATACACATAAAAATTATACATTTTACAAAATATAGTCTTTAATTTTTATCTAATAATAAATTAAAGAATATCAAAGATAAAAATCAAATATTAATAGTGCTCACATCATCCAAATATTTAAAATTTCAAAACAAAATAACAAACATTCAAAGTTCTAAAATAAAATAAACACTCATGTATCTATATCTAAATCTAAATCAAGAAAGTCTTTATCAATATCATCTCTATCATCAATCTTCCACTCTCCCTCTTATTCATCTTCCTCTCCTGATGAATAGATCATCTCTTCATCTTCATTAATCAAAGCAAGAGTAGGAGTATATTTAGAACTAGATAGTCTTGACTTTGGTTTTGGTGTTGACATTTGTGTTTTACTTGGTTTAGCTCTTGTATAAACCATAAGCTCCTCAACTCCACTAGTTCTTGCAATATCACTCCATGTTAAATCATCACCTACAAACACCAAATCATCTTCTGTAATACCTTCATCTTTCATTCTTCTCATCAACAATTTGTTGCTATCATCTATTTCTTTCAAGATAATGGGATCAATGGTATGACACTCAGTGTATCTTTTCATCAAGGTTTGGTTGTACTTAATGTACACCAAATCATTCAAGCATTGATGGTCCAACTTATTTCTCCTATTGCTATGAATCTGAAAAAATAAATAGTTTTCAATGATTATATCTTAATGTTTTAGTTTTGATAAATCTAAGTTACATTAAATAATGTTATAACTTAAAGACACAAATTTAATTGCATGTAATTGCTTTAGTAACTTACATTCTCAAAGATACTCCAATTCCTTTCACAATTTGATGCACAACATGTTAGGTTGTGAACCCTCAATGTAAACTTTTTCAAACTTCTAGTTTGCAAAAGTTTCGATGCCTGCCGCCGCCGAACCTGAAAGTCGATGCATGCTGTGCTTCACATGCCTGTGCCTCTCCTGAAGCGAGGCGTTTTTCCCGGGAATGGTGGCGCCTGAGCTTTAGGCATGCCTCAGGCACGCCTTTCATAACTGTGGTCAGGCTAGTCTGAGTTGAGCAAGGCTAGCTTGGGCTCGGGTTAGGCAAGCTTGTGCTAGGGTTAAATTCTACCTTGGGCTTGAGTTGCTTGCTAGACTATAAGAAAAATAACCATGGTCATGTAGGATTGTAGGTGGACATAGTTAAAAAGTTTGTCCGATCCAACCTAGCTCATTTTTTAAATGGTGTGTGAATCTCACACACCATACTCAGGTTTGGATTCATGCCGTCTCAAGGCACGACCTGAACATGACTCGTTTGCCATGGGAACATGGGCCAAATTTGCCCGAGTGGGCTATCATGTTGGGTCATGCTATGTTTCTTTCTATGGAGGTTGAGGGCTGCCCTCTAGGCTTGACATGCCCTACTCTTGGAGAATATATAATTATTTTTTTTTTAAATTTGATTGTTTTAGAGAATCTAAAAAATAATTAACTATATAATGTGAATAAGTTATATTCGATCTATAAATAATTAGATAATTCATCATTTCTATAAATTTTGTTTTTAGTCGTATCAATTTGAGAGCTCATATCAAATTAAAAATTAATATATTATTCAATAGATATATATGCTAGAATGCAACTCAAAAAGTTAATTTCTAAGAAAGTATCTAAAACATTTTATTTGTGCAATGCAATACATATACTATGCGATATAATTTAATAACTCTACCATCATAAGTCTTCATAATTCAAATAAAACATTCGAGCCTATTAGAATTTTTTTTTGAAATTATGACTGAATGTATTCATTGAGTTGGGTGATTCTTATTTTCTCATTCCTTATAAAAAAATTATTATTTATATATATAATTAACAAAATAATCTTCTTAATTGAACTTTTCTGATAAAATAGTAAATAATCTATTGATCATACAAGATTACTATAGGTAAGAATATATCAAAATAGTATGTTAGTGAACCCTCTTATTATAAGTCATTAGATAGTTTGTCAATGCTCGAAAATTGAAGGCATTTTTTTTATGAATTTTATTTTATGATATATAAAGGCATCAACAATTTATAAAATAGATTTGAATGCCTTGTCAATGATCAGGGATTAGATAGTTGCTCTATATATATAATATTTTCAATATTATTATAAATAAAAATATTAATAACATCTAACTGATAATTATTTATTTGTAAGAGGTTTCAAGAGAAATGAGTCGCTATACTAAGACAATCTTGATCACTTGAAAAAATATCGTAAGTCATTTCCAATGAACCTTCTCATAATAAGTCATGCCTTCAGATGATTGATGAACCTTCAAGACCAGCATTCATAGTGGATGTCTACTTATAATCAATACTAAATATTCATAAAGGTTTATGTATTAGTTCTTTGTATAGTTATTGTAGGGAGCATTATTTTTTCTATATAGTTTGATATTATCCTAAATGAAATAATATCATATAAGAAGAATTAGATATTATTATACTAATAAGAGATGTAATAAAAGAGAGAAAAATAGAGAAATACGTGAGTACCATAAACAAATGAAATATGATGCCGAGTATAATTTCTCTCTTTTTACTTGAGAGTAATCAAAAGATAAAGATTAAAAGAGTTTGTTGCATGATCTTTTAACTTCTCTAAAATCTTTCTTTTGTTCTTAGTAGACTATGCAAGTTTTATGTTACTAGAATCAACCCAAATACTTAAATGATTAAATCTCTCAATTCTTATCTCTTTTAGAGTTGAGACTGAATGAGATTTATTCTAAGCTAACACTACTTTTTATTCATTATCAACTAATTTATGCTTATTGATATATATAATCATTCTAGATGAGAGTCATCAAAATGTTATCTAACAAGTTAATAAATAGTTAAAGGATGATGCTCTTTTTTGATTGGAGGCTAAAAAAATATTATGGAGGAGCAAATAAAAGTAAGAGATCCAGATGTTACTTCTGAATCCTTATCTAGTCTAGGCTTGTTAGAGAACAAATTCTTCTCAAAAAGGTGAAGTCACAACTTACTAATACTCTATAGGTCACAAATGAATAGTATATGCATTTTCTTGGATTTTAGATTAATTAAAAAATATATATTGTATTATTCTTGGTGTCATATTATTACATCTTGGAAAAAGATTCACAATATAACATATGCTTTTAAAAAAATTTTCTAAATATACTAAATCTTTGCTCTATATGATGAAAAATCTGAAATGATATAATAAGAAAATATAAGAAAATATTATAGTTTTATTTTTCAACTTGTTTTTAGTTGATAATTTTTTATTTTATTTTATTTCATTATAGATGACAACACTTGATATGTTAGTTGTCTCTATCCAATTGGTTAATTATATAAGGACACATTATGTATTAATTATATTATATTTTCAAATGTAGTTTAAATATTTTATATCTTAATTTTCTTTATGGTATGAGCACCAAACCCTAAGTAAAGGAATCAGCCCTATGCATCAACATATACTCCAAAGCCTCTACATGCCAAACTCTAGGCATGCTCACATTGCATAGTAAATGTGCACAATACGCATGCATTATGCTCAACAAATATTCATAATAGGTTGCAATGAAAATGAAAAAAGAACAAAAATTTGATGTAGTAATTATAAGTAACACTAACTCACTATTGGTTTCAAATCATTTGTGTGGATGCAATTCACTATTATTATCAATTGAGGAAGCATCGATATGTTTTCAATATATAGTTATAAGATTTTTTTTATTGTGCATACATTATAGGAAGATAGTATATACTAGAAAGATTGATTGTTATTTCCATATAGAATCTCTACACAAGCCTTACTGTGCTCTATGTTATTATAATGTACACATTGTCTCTTGTGAAACAAGTGGATTTGTATTCTTTGGGATTTTATCTCTGATACTAAGTGAAAAAATAAACTTCAAACACATACAACATCAATAGAAATTACATAAAATTCAATATGTAAATGTTTATTGGAGAGGGTCTTATTTATTAGGCCATTCGAATTGGAGTAGTCCATAGGTTGTATGCTCCAATCCATAATGCAGTGAAATAATAAAAAATAAAATAGGTAAAAAATGCTATAAATTAAAATATTTTTTTACTGATGTTTGTTTATAGGATTAGAGGAATTTAAGGAAGATTTGTTTGGTGATTGAACAAAATATGTTATATGTTTTTTTTTTTCGATTTATAAAATTTTATTTGATGTTTAAGTATGATTGACCTAATAATTGTACATTTTTGACTTAGTTACTTATTAATATGTTAGGTTGAGAATATTATATCATAGGCTTCTATGTATTTCTAATATAATGTTAAACATATCAATTAGGAAAATATACATTAGACCTATGAAGACTTAATAGAGATGAGATATGAGATAATTTTAAATATTTTATTATTTTTATTGATAATTGATTAGAAATACATGATTATTTTTTTTTCATTTGAGATCATTGATTTTTTTATTTTTCTATCATTTTGTAAAATAATAAAAGTTAAATTTCATAAAAATATAAAAATACTAGAAATAATAATGTATTAAAAAATATGTTAAATTGTTCCAGTACATACTATATGGATTATTTAATTATACATCATATGTCCTATGCTAACATAACTCTACTGAATAAGATGATAAAAAAAAAAAATAAATACATGGTTAAGACACTTTTGATACTACTCTTCAATAGGAGTATTCAATCTATTTTTGGGGAGATGTGATGATGTAAACTATAGATTAACTCATCAATCAAATTATTTTTTCTATTATTTTTTATCATATGCACTTTTAGTCTTGCATGTGAGAGAAATTATTTAACTCGTCTTTTAGAGTCTTGAGAATATTTGTTTTGTTCATATTCTTTCACTAAAATGAGATAAGATGATATGAAAGTTCTTGTAATGTGCCTTTCTTAGTTATTCTAATATTCAAAAAGGATACAACTAATTTTTACCAAAGCTTGGTAGGATATTAATGACTGTTAATATATATATTTTTTCACTAATTTTTTTTTAATTAGCTTTGGAAGGATAAATTTTAAGAAGAAATATTCATACTTGTTACTTTTCTTTATCATTTTGAAATTTCACCTGGATCTCGTGTTAGGAGTGAGAGTTACATATTAGTTATATTTAAGCTTGCTGGTTTCTATTATAATGATATTTTTATGGATTATTATATGTTCCAATAAATATATATCATATTATTTTAAAAGAGAATGAAATTTCCAATAATGAAAATCTATCTCGATTATAAATAATACAGTAGTCAATGTGCTAATTTTAATTATGGTTCATGATGATTTACAGATTGAGAAAATTGATTGCCATATACGTATTGTTTATTCTAGGAAAAAAAGGATACATACAACCTGTTAAAATCATATGTTAGTATATCAAGGAGCTAAATAATTTTGCAGCTAGTATCTCTTATCGTAATCTAACCCTAAATAATTTATAATTTTTGTATATTTTGTTTTATTATGTTATTGATGAGATTACTTAACTTGTGATTTGTCATAGTTGGATCTATTTATTATATAAATATGTTATTTATTTGAGATTCATCATTGATTGTTATGGAGTTTTATGTGAATTTTTTGATTAAGGATTTTACATGGTATTATATATAATAACCTAGAAAAAATGAAACCCTAGGCATGATTCATGAAAGGGTTACAAACCCTAGATAGAGAAATATGTGCAATGTATCAACACATTACACATGTATGTGCATACTGAATTGTATGCACACACGAGTGGAAGGAGAGTAGGTGCATATTATTCTGCACCATTGACAGCCACCACTACACACCACTGCATGTGATTGGTATTGACACCCACTGTGTTGAGTCCTTGAAGAGAATAGTGAGGTTGTTCCAGTGGGAATGCCTGTTTTCTAGAGACTGCTTGTTTTTGGAGACAATGCTTTTAGAAACCATCATTTGGTGATAGTCCTTCCAACCCCTAAAATTAGGGTTTGATATTATATTCAACATAGTTTCAGGTTACTCAAAATCAAAATTTCATAAGCCTAAATTTTTGCGATCCCTAATTTGGATACAATCTAAATTGAGGTTTCTTTTATGACAATCTAATTTGGTTACTTGTTATTCAATTTAAATATTTATGGTAAATTTGAAAATATTAATTATTAAGACTTAACTAGAATTATACATTATGACATAATAATCATAGAAGAGATAGAGATAAGATAGTTTATGTTCGGTGTATACAGGCCATAAGTATAGACTATACTAGAAATAGTTGTTGAGAATTATTTTCAGAAAAAAGATTGAGAATTTTATAAAATATTGATAGAGATAAATAGATTATCAAAGCCATTTAGTGGTCATCACATAATTTTCCTGTCATAACATTTATTGAGGGGGGATAGTTGCGATTACATCCCAACAGGGCAGCAATATATCTTTCCCAATCTCTAGGTATTACAACTCTTATATCTTATTTCTCAATTTCACGTTTCTGAATTATTGATTTAGTAATTAATATTTGTATTATAGATGATTATTTTCTTTTTATTATTTTTTGTTTTTATTTTTTAAATATTGTGTAACCAATAATAATCTTTCAAAATTTATTGAGTAAGAAAACTTATTTTTTTGTATGTTTTACTTATTCTTGATTATGTTATTATTCTTCTTTATGTGAGTTGATTTTCTAGGTAATATAGTTTGATTTTTTTTTCTTCTGATATTTATTTATATGATTAAAAGATTCCAAGGAAGACCTTTTGGACTAAGTAGGATAGACTATAGTCTATATGTCTTCTCTCATATGATATAATTTTATGATAAGTATTTTAATGTGTTAGACTATTTTTTTTATTTATTTTTAACTTAATCATCTATCATTATTCAAGATGTGAATATTATATCTTAGTTTTAATAGTATTTATATCATAATATGTGAGTTATGTCAGTTAAAAAAATATATTAGAGTTTCATATCCTATATTCTAGTATGATACGAGTAATGACATACTCAATTAAATACATTTAGATATATGAAAATTTAGTAGAGATGTAACAAGATAGATCTTAAAATATTTGATTTTTGATAATTATTCATAATATACATGAATACTTTATTATATATTAGAGCATTAGTATTTTTTATTTTTTATATATTTTATAACATAATAAAAAATTGATTTATAAAAATTAAAAAATTAAGTAGTGATAATGTTTTAGAATTTATGTCAAACATATTTAGTATTTACCATTTAGATTATGAGATTATATATTAGACTTTTTGTGCTGATATACCCTACATAATAATGTAATTATAATGAGAAATAAATCTATGATTAAGATAACTCAAATACTCTTATTTGAGATAAGTATTCCAAATATTTTTTTGGGGAAATAAGGTTTTAATTATAAATTATTTTATTAATCAGATATTCTCTTTTATCATTTCTCAGTATGTGTTATTTTAGATCTTGTATCATATAGATGAATCTAATTGTCTATCTCTTAGGATTTTTATAAGTACTTGTCTTATTCATAATTTTTTCTTGATATGAGATAAGCTGCACCCATGACATTGAGATTTGTTTTTGTTGGATTTTAGATAATCCAATAATCAGATATTATATAAATATTTTTTTACTTGAGTTTATTAGGATTTTAATAATTGCTTACATTATATTTTTCAAGCATGAGGCTTATCTTAGTGTGCTTAAGAAGATTAACAGTCCAAAAAATATATTTAGATTCGTTATTTTTTCTTACACATTCATAATCTCACTTGGATCTCCTACTAGAATAGAGATTCATTCGTCCAATACATCTTAATTTATTTATCTACATTATAATATGATTGATCTGAAAGCATCATATATATATCAATTAGTATAAATTTTGTTGATTCTAAAGAGAGTGAAGTTAATAATGAGAGAAAATATTACTTAAGTTCAAAAGATCTAATAGCTTACATGTTTACTTGAGTTCAAAAACATTTTAAAAATATTCTTTCCGGATAGGAATATCCAAGGTATTTCAACCAAATGTCTATTTATCCATTTGGTCACTCCAAATGTCTATTTATCCATTTGGTCACTCCAAAAGGCTATTTATCCATTTGGTCACTTAATATTTCTAACATTTATTATAATATATTTTTATTTTTTATTTTTGTAATATTATTTATCAAATTAATCTTTTATTATTCTATAAAATATATGAAAAATAATAAATATTTATGTTCTATGATGAAAATGATGTACCCATGTATAATATGAATAGAAATCATAGAGTGAATCAAATGCCTAAAGCATCTATAGGTTATTATATGTTTGAATATATCAGATCGAATAAACTCTTACTTGTACTAAGCTGTCAGATAAATTAGGAAGCTCTAATATATTTTTCTAACTAATATACCTCATTGTATGGTAAAAATATCCTTAAAATTAGATTATAATATTCTTAACTTGGCTAGTCATGAATGACTATGTTTAGAACATTCAAGTAAAAAATTCAATATACTTAAATATTTTAAAAGTAAATTTTATTATCTGAGAGAGAGATTAAATTTATGATGCTCAATCTTAAATAGTCTTATTCAGGTTATTTCGATCATATAAACAAAATGAGTACATAAAAAAGTAAAATTATAATTAAATTATCTAGAAAGATAATTCATTGAAATCATACTAATAGAATAATTAAAAATGAATATAACATGATTGAGAAATAAAAAATCAATTTGAATACTATCATATCCAATAGTTTTAGAGATTTTATAATCGACAATAATAATATTCTTAGAACACAAAATAATGATAGTGGATAGAATATGATTATTTGTGAAGTCAATATTTTCTTCTGGATTGATAACTAAAGAGTTAGAATAATGCGTTCAAATTGATAAAAATAGTAATATCTGAAGAATAATAAGTATGTGCTGTTGGCTTATAGATGAGTTTTATATGTTATTCTCTAGTAAGTATTATGATGAGTAAATTTTATGAGGATCCCTTGATTTCAGGGAAAATAAGTTTGTTTCAGTGTAGTATTCAATGTCTCATCTTTTGAAATAATTCCTAGTAACTATCTATGGTGTTGCTCATTATGATATGATATGTGCATTGAAATGAGATTTTTTCATATCTATACACATTGTGATAACATTTTTAAATATTCAAGTTGCTTACTGTGTTCGGGGATTTTGGGCATATAATTCTGCTAAAATTAGATAAGTTTTTCATTAAAAATGAAACAGTAACCCTAATTTATATAAAATAAAAAAAATTAAAATTTTTCTAATATCCTCATCTTTTGGGGAACCCCAATTCTTTAGTAAATTGAATTTTGGGGCACCCAAATTACCAAAATCCCCAATTTATAAGATCAATCAGGTTTTTGGAAATCCTCAAATTGTTTTTTAAAATAACGTCCTGCACAACTTTGTGCCACCAGAACATCACCAGCACACCACCGGCATTGTTATGTGCATGGTGTTGACGCACAATAATTGTGCACAAACTGTGTAATTAATGTAGAAAGCATACAATTGTGGATGAAATTGTACAGTAAATATAGAAATTATGCACACAATTTGCACAATAATCATGAACAATAATTATGCTCGATTACTCTTTTTTTGATCGGTAACATTTTACCCTCACATGCACGACTCGAATATCATATAAAAATTTTGAAGTAATAAGATAATATTAAACACTCAATATGAAAATTAAGTATATAGACAATGCTCTTATATAACAAGCAAATCCTATAAGGGCAGCCAATAGGCTACATGCTCTCATCAACACAATATAGAAAAAAATAAAAAATGCAATGAACTGAAATGAAATTGCAACAAAAATAAAAAGAAGAGATCGCCCCGCATTTTTTGTTTTTTTCCATAGTTGAAGTGTCGAACAATGTGTGCTTTTTTCTTGGTTTTTATATTTTTTCTCAATTTCTCTCCTTATGTGTTTATTTCTAGTGTGTGGCTTAATCTATTGAGGTAGTCACCTCTTAAATAACATTTTCTCCAGAATTATTAAAAATAAATTTGAATGACAATCTACTCAAATTTATTTTTGCATGGGGTACTGTATGATATAAATGATTGTGCCAATTTTATTTTATGTAGCTCGTTGTCTGTGAATGTTTTTTGTTGAGAAACAGTTCGAGATTAGTTCTCAAGTTGTTGGTCGGAAGGACATCTCCAGAAGTGTCTTTCAAATCTGGAAAGAGGTGGTGTAATTACTTCAATTTGGAGCATTCCCTGCTAGGCCATCTGTCACTAAAATTTTAAAACCATGGGCGGAACATTTTATGCAGATTTTTCAAAAAAGAAAAAGGAAGCACTTGAGGAATGTTGACCCTCATGGCATTGCCATGAGAGAATTTAACATTTTGCTTTCTCTCTTCTCTAATCGGTAGGTACAAATCTTTTTCACATGGTTGTGTGATTTAGTTCATGTGTTCTTTTTTAATACTGTGTATGGTGTTTCACAGTGATGATTATGATGTGATTATGGATGGTATTCACGAGAATGTTTTACGCTTAAATTATCATGATCCACTGATGAAAAAGACAGTGAGCCATTATTTGTATTCTGTTTCAAATGGCTACCAGTTTGAGATAAATATGTTTTAGGTAATTAATTTGAAAGTAAATAGGAATAAGATACTAAGAATTAATATTATATCAGTCAATACGCTTGAAAAATAAATTATTGTGTTAAAGGAATTAAAGTGATAAGTACTATCTTAATTTACTGTAGATAATACCTTAATGTACTGTAGGTACTACCTTAAAAGAGAAATTTAGATAATACATACAACATTAAGGTTGTACTCATCATTTTAGTTTCTCAATTATAATAATTTTTTTTTTCAAGTGTACTGACTGATATAATATCAATTCTTAGTATCTTATTCCTATTTATTTTCAAATTAATTATCTAATTAATACTTTTCCCTATCAGTGGTATCCTATTTATTAGCAATGACTGTTTTTATTTTTATTTTTTTTTTGAAGGTAAAGTGCTTCGGTGCTCTGGGAAACTATGACGTGCTAAACAAATATGTTAGACAAACACAGAAAATGTCACTTCTTGGTAGATAAATGGTCTACTTTGTTTTTATTTGATGTTTGTATGTGTTATAAAAGTTTATATCTCTATTCCTTCAATCATTCTTGTTCTTCCTTGGCGCAGCTTATTTTCCACAGTCTGCACTTAGTGTGCACCGGCTTGTAGCCCAACTGCAGAATCCTAATATCGAGTGGCCTAAGACGTACCATAGGTATTCTTTTTACATTATATTTTGTGCTGGTTTCGGGATCAATAGAGATATTATTTTATATATATTTTCTGACTTATCTGTTCTGTGGTAAATTTGTATATCAAACTTAAGGAAAATAATATGTTGTGTCAGTTGTAAAAAGTTTTTCAATTAAAAGAAGCACAACTTGTTTTTCAGTTTTCATGAAAGTAACCGGCTCTTCAAAATGAAATATGTTAGTGTTTCTGATATATTCTATCATTAAACTTTCAAAATGATCTTTTTGTGTATTGAAATTTTCTTGGTGTTTAACTATTTCTGATGCATACTTTATATGTTTTCCAGCCTAGTCTTTTTTTTGTTTGATATCTTAAAATTAATAAAACTAAACATGAGAAAAATTATCTCTTGAATTCGATTTGCGTTAATTATGAACCAATAGCATAGTTTTGATTCATGTAGATGTTCGAGGATCACGAATAATTACTTTTTACATATTTTTTATATTTCAACTTGTACTTAATATAGGTATAGGAGTGCCTATTGCATAAAGGTATTTGTTGTTTTTTTTTGTATTTTATATTGTGAAAATTGAGAAATTATTTATATAATTTCTTTAATGTTGATAGAACATATATTAACTATCCTTATATCAATGAGACAAACTGATTAGAGGAGCAGCTTATAAGTTAGATTGTTGGGTACTTTGTTAAATATATAATGTAAAATAAAACATAAAAAGAAAACAAAATTGAAAAATATTAGCAAACATTAATATTCTTTCCCAAATTGATGCATATAATTTAAGTGTGTCAAGATAAAATGTGAAATAAATCACATTTTAATTTTAATCAGAATCAAACTATAACATTGTCAAAAGAAATTTTCTTTTGAGATTTATAAATATAATTATTAAATGATTAATCAATGCCAAGAATACTATTATTTTTATTTCCCCATTTCTCAATCCTAAAAATTATAGTAAATAGATGTAATAATATTCTTGTTTCCTCAAAGGAGAATAATTGTCGAAAAATTAAAATATACTCTTTACTAGCCGAATTTGGGAGGATAATAGTAGGACAATTGAGAAATAATCTCACCTAACCGACTTAAAGAAAATAATGATAAATAGCTAAAAAAATATTTTTTCTAGCTGATTTGGGGAAAATGATAGTAGAATAATTGATAAATATCTTTTCCTAACAATTTATAAAAAATAAAGAGAACAACTAAGAAATACTTTCTAATTACCGACATAATAAAAATAATGATTCATAATTAAGAAATATTTTTTCCTAACCGACTTTAGGAGAATAATAGTAGAATAAAAGACAAAATATCTCCTTAACCAAATTATATGTCCTGCTATAATAGAAGACAACCAAGTCTGTTTCTTGCCCATTTTGCTTTTTCTTGAACCACAAAATAAAATTTTCTTGGATATCACGCAAGTCTCATAGATGATCCATTTGCTGGAGTACATTCAGCAAGTGCTTAGACGAAACAAGAGGATCAATGGAAGCTCACTTTGATGGCCAGGTGGAAGAAGGGATGGAAACAAAAATTTCCATGGAGTTGCGATTTGAATCCGGAAAATTTTCATGTCTACTCAGATAAGGCATGATTTGCATCTGATTAATGATGGAGATTGAGTGGCAGAAGCAAACTGAGATATAGCTTAAACAACACTTGAGATATGCTGATTCTCTACCAATGTTGTGGTTTTGGGTGTTTTTGCTGTCGTAATAGTCATATTAAGTGTAGGCATGTGAGCATATTTAGTCATTAGTCTTCTATGGGAAATAATAACTAGATAAATAAATGAGTTTATTATTATAATGTCTGAATATATATATTTTTGGATTGAGTTCTTAAAGAAAGGATGTGTCCTTTAAGATCGTGACATCAATACTCATAATTACTCTTTAGTTTTTGGTGAATTATATTTTTATATCTTGTGAGGACTAGATTATCTAATGAAAATATATTTGATTACACAATCATCTCTCTTCTTAATGAGAGCCCACAAATAAAATAATTGTGTCCAAAAATTTTAAGTGAATGGTGAAAGAGTCTTCTCTGTGTTATATGAGCTGGAATGAGATGCAATATGGGAGAATAGAAGATTATATTTATTTGATTAAGAAGATATTTGTTAATATTATTCTTCTTAAAAATATCTAGACATAATCTGATGAAGTATCATAGCTGTCTCAATTAGATGTTAGTTTTTTTTTTAGCTGTCATATTTTGTGCATTAGTTCTAGCACACTATACAAGATGCTTGGTGAACCATCTGTAATCCTTGAAAAAATAAGAAAATTGATGAGAAATATATTCAAATATATTATTACTTCTCTATATTTTAATGCACATTTAAACTAAATTTGTATTTTTGTATAAAATTTTACAAAAATAAAAAAAAATTGAGATATTTTCTAAGTACTTACTGATGACCAAGGAAGCATGGACATGGCTTCCTACAGTCGTGTCCACGTGTCCGACACCCGGACACATGGACACTATACGGACACGACACAAATACGTGTCTGATATGCCACGTGACATATCATTGATCAATCAGTATTTGATATGCCACATGGGATATCGAACGGTTGCGTCGGCTGTCGTATCCATGCCGAGAGTGACCGACGTCCGACGATAATTTGAGGGGGAAGGTAGGGGGCGGGCGCGATGTGATGCGGTGAGGCAGGGGGCAGGCGCGATGTGATGGGGTGAGGTAGGGGGCAGGCGCGATGTGATGGGGTGAGGCAGGGGGCAGGCGCGATGTGATTGGGGGAGGGAGGGGGCAGGCGTGATTTGAGGGGGGAGGCAGGTGGCGGGCGCAATTTGAGGGGGAGGCAGGGGCGGGCGCGATTTGAGGGGGGGAGGCAGGGGCGGGCGCGATTTGAGGGGGGGAGGCATGGGCGGGCGTGATTTGAGGGGGGGAGGCAGGGGCGGGCGCGATTTGAGGGGGGGAGGCAGGGGCGGGCGCGATTTGAGGGGGGGAGGCAGGGGCGGGCGCGATTTGAGGGGGGGAGGCAGGGGCGGGCGCGATTTGAGGGGGGGAGGCAGGGGCGGGCCCGATTTGAGGGGGGAGGCAGGGGGTGAGTGCAATTTGAGGGGTGGGGGGGGGAGGTAGTAGCTGGGCGTGATTTGAGGGGGGGGGAGGCAGGGGGCGGGCGCTATCTGTGGGGATGCAGGGCTGGCATAAAATAAAATATTTTTTATAAAATAAAATAAAATATTTTTATTTTATAAAATAAAAAATATATATATTTTTTATAATATAAGATAAGTATAAAATGATATTTTATAAAATAAAATAATTATAAATATTATCTTATATAATAAAATAAAATACAATATTTTTATTATATAAAATAAAAAAATCTATATTTATTTTATAAAATAAAATATTTTAATATAATTTATTTTATTTTATTTTATAAAATACATACTATTTATAAAGAAAATAATTTTTATATTTAATTTTATTTTTTTTATTATTTCGTATCTTAGTTATATCCGTATTCTAGTTTTTTAGAATTTGTCGTGTCCCCGTATCTTGCCGTGTCGTATCTCTATGTCCGTGTTCGTGCTTCTTTGCTAATGATCATGGTAATTGAGTATATTACTAAGTGAATCACATGGGATGAGTCCCTCATATACGCCGATATTAGAATAATTTACTCATCTGATGCTCGACACTAGAATCTCTAATATCTCTAGTGAAAGATATTTCAGTTGAGAGTGAATAATTAGTGGATCAATAATAGATATGTATCTTAAAGGACTCATGTGATTTGAGGAGAACAAGTACAATATGTCTTGCTCAATTCACATGGAAAACATATGTTTGCTCAGACATCTTATGTACAAATATTAGAATAAGAAAAAAAAATGTCACAAACTTGTTTCATAAAATAATTGACAAAAAATAAATTATGATGAAATTTTGATACATATAAAATATGTGTTAAAATAAAATAATTTACATTGACATTGCAATGTTACTTAGCCCATTCAACATTATAATTGGTCATGATAATGTGAAAGACTTGGGATTCAATTAAAGAAATAAAAATGGTATGTTTACTTGTAGAGTAAATATTAGCTCCTAAATCTACTACCCAACAATCTGTTGTCAGATGATGAGTAAAAATTACAGTGAATGTAAACGTACCTAATCTAGTGACAGAATAAAATTCGGTGTACTTTTGAGATAGCATTATTATCAATTATCCAATTAATGTGGTCGTAAAAGAATCAATTTGAGTAGGTTAAGTAGTTTGTTGCATAACTTCTAATCTTGAAAAGTCTGTCATAATTGAATGAGTAATGTTCAACACCATTCTTGAGAAGTATAAACTACTTTTCTAACTTAAACACTTCATAATTAATAGATATTACTATTCATCTGATGCTTGACACTAAACTCTTTATCTTTTATAGGGAAAGATATTCTAGTTGAGAGTATATAACTAGTAGATTAATAATAGATATGCTTCAAGAAGGGTTCATGTGAGTTGATAAGAATGAGTATAATATGTTTTGCTCAATCTACTTGAAAATCAATTGTTTGGTCAGACAATCCTACATAAAAATATTAGAAGAAAAAAAACATCACAATTTCTTTGATTCATAAAATAATTGATAAAAATTAAATTTGGATAAAATTTTGATACATATAAAAATAATTAACATTGATATTGAAATATATCCTAGCTCATACAATGATATTATCGATCACAACAATATCAAATATTTTGAAATAAAAGAAAAAAAATAGTGTAGTTACTTATAGTATGAATGTTAGTTTCTAAATTTACTAACTTAACAGTCTGTTGTTAGATGATGTGTAGAAATTATAGTGGATACAAACATATTTGATTTAGTGATATCCCAAGAACAAAGTCTAGAGTACTCATGAGATAGTCATTGTCACATATCTAATTGATGTGGTGGTAAAAGAATCAACTTTAGTAGGTCAATTAGTTTGTTATATAATTTCTTAACTTTGAAAACTTTTGTCATAATTTAGAGAGTAATGTTCAACATCATTCCTGAGAATGACTTGATCACCCACCTAAAGAATATGTTACTATTGCCTTCTTGAACTCGATGTATTTTTGCTAGGTTTCTTACCTCTCGCATCACTATTATGTGATGAATATATCATAATGTATTGATAAATTTATATTAATTTTACTTGATCTAAATATAATTATATTCATTTAAGTTATTTTTTGATAAATCTTAGGGAGAGATTTATGTATCTTCTTCTCATTAATTTGTATATGCAATCCAATATATTTCTTTCCTAATGAATACATGCAAAAAATATTATAAACTTGCTCACCAAATCTCTTGAAAGTCATCTCATATGTTAATATAAGTATCATGCTAATTTATCTTCTTGCATAGTTATGTTCAAGTCACAAAGTGAGTCACTTCGTCCTTATCATTAACTTGTACATTAATAGCTGATTAATAATATCATATAAATAAAATATCTTTGAAGAGTACATTGAAGTAGCTATGTTCCAAATCCTCATGCAAGTATTGCATGCGTCAAACACTATGTGTGTTATGGGACTAGTCATCTATCACATGTGTATTAGTAGTTATGCGTCAATCTGTATCCATTTATTATGCTCAGCTTGAGGTGAGTTCTTCAATAAGTAATATATATATCCTTGAGCCATAAGCTAGTTCCTTACTGAAGTAATCCAAAGAAAAAATTTGTTAACCCTCAATTCTCACTAGGTTATCCTCAGTAATTCTATATTGATTTCTACTTTTTTTTTTGTTTGGCTACAATGGATATTTTTACATAAAATGAATTAAAACCGAATTAAAATACAAATTCTTATGGGTTGTAATATTGAAAAATGACAATCAAATTAAAATGACAACCAAATACTTAGATTGTTTTTTTTTTCCTTTCTTTCAACTCTATATACAAAAGCTCCAGAATCCAGATTATGTAATATCGCGTCAATGTTCTGTATCATTGCTGTCATGTTGGCCACCATTCTTTAAAAAACCTAATATTCTGTAATATGATGTCAGGGACATTTCTTAATGATCATCATTGTGTTGGCCACCATGTCGGCCATTATGGGTTTTAATTGCTGTCATCGGAAAACAATATATTTCTATCCAATTCATGTTGTCAGATGTCCGATGACATTAAAAAACAATAAATTGTATAAAATACTTATTTTATGTTTTAATGGTACAACATGGTAGTGCCTTAGTTGCTGTTAAAATCTTCCGACGATAATTATTTTTGGTCTCCCAGTGGGTGTGCCATTATCCGTACACACTAACATCGAGACACCTTCTTCTGTGAATTGCCTTTGATACCATGTAAAAATCTCTATAAAAAAGCTAGGGTTTGTGCTGGATGGAAAAAAGAGGTGAGAGCAAGTAGGGTGCATGAAAAAAAAAACTAATTTTTTATTAAATTGAGAAGTTAAGTTTGAATACATTATAAATCAAATCTATATAGTTTAGGATAAGGAAAGTTTTTCCAAATAACAAAAAATTAATTAAAACAATATAAAAGAAACTAAAATTTAATAGTAATAAAAATTAATTATTTTATTATCATCAAACTTAATATAGCTAGAGGTCATAAATTAATTGGGCGACCTTGGCATGACCCACAACATGACTTGGGAAAATTTGTTCAAGCACGACCTGCCATGACTAAATCTTTGCAAGGAACATGCATGGGTTAGCTCGATTAGTTTGCATGGGATTTGTCGGGTCTGAAGGGTTGGCCAATGTGATGCAATAGCATGTGGCATGTCACAACCTGATTCATTAGCCCCAATGAAAAAACTTGCTTGTGTCATGCCCTGGATTGATCAAAAATCTAGGCCTAAGTCAGCATGTGAATCTCATGTGCAATTTTAAAAAAAGATGGCTGTCAAGTTGGGTTGAGATGACTGTGTTGGCTGTGGTCCTCTCCGGTTTGCCCTGACAAAGTATTTCACCTGGCCATCTTGTTTAATAGCATGACGAGCTGACTATGTGGCCTTGGTTAGACCCTAAAAAAACTCTGCCTTTTTGGCTCATCACAATCTATTTCTCATATCTATATATAATTTATGTAATTGGTATAAATACTTATTTTCTAGATTTTTTTTTTATGATTAGTTTATCTAGACTTAGTTGTTTGCATACTGAGATATTCAAATAAGTCTTTAAAACTTGAGATCTCTTTCAGTGATTAAAGATAATTAAAATTAGTCGGATATTCTAATTCGAACTGATATCAATTTGCACTAAGAAGAAATTTATTATCCACTTTTCAATTTTTCTTGAATGTCATTTTGGCTCATAGAAATGTAATGAACAAATTATTTTTTTGAAATTCAATTTCAAAAGTAATGGATAGAGGTTGCTTTTGCTTACTCGAGGAGAGGGATGATGTTGTCATAGTTGATGTATGTGATTGATATACTTATAAATATTAACTTTTTGAGTTGTATTCTTGAGATACTTCAATTAACACATGTTTTGATTTCATATCATATGTTTATTTATTTGATTGTGCTATTTATATGAAATAATAAGAACAATTAACTATTTAATTATCACTAGATTAGATATAGTTAGAGGTGAAAGATTAGTTGGACAGCCTTGGTCTTGCTCGTGGTATGACTTAAGAAAACCACTTCAGGCATGACTTTACACGACCAGATTCGGGTATGGAACTTGTGCAAATTGGCATTGCCCATTTTCATGGGATGTGTTTTGCATGGGGGTTCAGCTCATGTGATGTAGTAGCATGCAGTCTTACTTTTTCCGTGCCCTAGGTCGAGCTGAAATGAAGGCCCTAGTTGGCTCATGAATCTTGTGCCAATTAAAAAAATAGATTCTGCTCGTACCGGTTGAGGTGGGCATGTCGGCTGAGGTTGTCTCCAGCCTGATCCATCCACAAAATCTTCACTTAATCAGGGCTAAGCATTAACCAATGACCAAGCTAGGCATGCTGGAGCCCGAGCCAACTTTGGTTTGAACCATGCTTGGTTAGCATGTGGCCTAACCCATCTTGACATGACCCAACATAAACCAGGCTGCTTCATGGGCCATTGGGTTATGCCTGGCTGCCTTATTTAAAAAGCATGCCAGTCCAGCTCTGTGATTTATCTTGTGCCACAAAAAATTGGGTTATATTGGTTTGATACGACTTATTTATTACCTTTAAATAATTTATATAATCAGTATAATTCGTTGTTTTCTAAATTTTTCATTGCCCGTTTACTTAAATATAACTTTTTGCATAACGAGGTTTGTAAATAAGTATTCAAGACTTAGAATCTATTTTAATGATTATAAAAATTTATAATTTATCAAATATTTAGATTCAAAGTGATACTAGCTTGCACCAATTATAGGTGTCAAATGGTTTGGGCCTGTCACGGCATGCTACAGTACCTTGCCTTAGGTCCGTGTCGTGCACACCCTCGGTACTAGTCATGTCGTGCCGGACCCAGGGATTTTGGCCAGCGTGCCATGCCTATCATGCCATGGGTGCCTGGCACGTGGGCACGACACGGGTGACTTCGCACCAAGCGTGGTCACGATGGGGGTATGACGAGCTGATGGCCGACGACTGATGGTGGCGGGGTGGCGAGCTTCAAAACCCTAATTTTTTTTAAAAAAAATTGCCGTCCAACCTGAATCGACCGCCCCAAACTCGGGCCGGATATTTGGCCTCTGGCCCGTGCTGGACCTGACTTCCAAGAGATCGTGCCATGCCAGGTACGACACTGTAGTGCAGTGTGCTGTGCCAAGCACGACATACCAGCCTGGTTTGCTCGGCCCGACCTATTTGACACCTAGCACCAATAGAAGATCTACCATGCGTTTTCATATGTTTTTTTGAATGTAATCTTGACTAATAGAAAATTATGGGATATATTGTAATTTCAAGATTTAATGTTGAGGGATAGTTCATGTTGATGTTGACAATAATTTATAAGATACTTTGAATCTATTATTTACTAGATGATTTCATGTGTTTATTTTTTTTTCTTTATTTTTTATTCTAAAATTTACACAATAATATATTACATCTTTATTCCAATATTCAATAGCAAACGAACCATATAAATGTGAACTATTTTTTTAGTGAGAAAATTCCTGAGGAAATTATTATATTACTTATATTCCGTGATAGATCAGTAAGTAACTTTTTTTATGAAAGTTTTGATGAGACCCTAACTTTATTTCTTTTTCTTAGAGTTTAATGTTTTTGATCTTTGTTCACGAGTATGAGAAGGGATGTTGCAATTTCAAATTTTTTTTTTTGTGCTATGTTTCATTATGAATGAAAACACTTAACACGTGGGCTACTCCAATTCATGTTATACATTATATAAATGCATACATTCCACATTTAATTTATTAGATTTTTTCATTGCATTAATTTTAATAATAATTAAATCTCAACACAACCCTTGTAAAGTCAATCTATAGAGAAATGATAATTTTGAAGCTTATGCATGTATTCATATTCTTATTCTTGTACTTTCATTTTGATGGATTAAATTCTTAAACTTAGACATTTGATCTTTATTCATCCAATATTCATGGGGTAGTCCACAATCATGTTGTACTAGATATCAGGCCTCATTTTTTTAGCTTATTCTAGTATTCAAGCCTTCATCCTCATTTAATATAATATCATATGCAGCAACTTGAAATCTACTCTTATTTTAATTTTTTTTTTTTGGGTGCTAAATCATTCCAACATTCCTCCATCTTTCTTGGATGTTTTATCTCATATGCAATGTGTCATCGTGATGGTAAATAGGTTCCGGAATGTTTGTTTTCCAAAAATTACTTCCGGTTCCTTAAATAAAAAAAAATATAATGCTTAAATGTGACTTGGTAACCTGGTAGAAGTTTTAATTTCACATGCTTGATGACTCCTTGCTTTTCATCTAAAAGTTTTAATTCTAGAAGTTATGTAATTTGACTAATTTATTGCTTTTTCTTTATATTTTTACAGTTTATGATGTTTCCACAATTTCCTCTAAATTTTAGATATCAGGCCTCATTTTCTGAGAAGAATAACATTTTAAAATCATGGCTTGGTGACATTCCATCATGTATTTCAAGGCACTTTTCTATTAGATCATTGATAGAAGATACAATTTCACTTTTACTGCATATTTTGACACCATCAACAGTAAGGCCGGTAAGCTTTCACAGTTCTTTTTGTATTGTATTCTTAATTTTATGATTTCTATTCTATACATGCTTCCTGTTTTGGTAAGTTCCAAGTTATTTTGGTAGTTAATGCATGGTAAGATAATTGAGTTTATCTTTCGTAACTTTTTTGCACCCGTTAAATTCTTAGATCTGTAGTTTAATGTCTCTAGGATAATGATGCTCCAGTCACCTTTTGTTTTCCTATTTATACTTTGAAAATTGAGATCAGTGAATGAAAGTGGTAGCTATTTTATTGTTTTGTGCATTACAAATTACCGAATACATTGATGTAAAGCAATGCTTATTGTTATAAGGCATCCCTTTTCAGTTTACGACTACTTTATAACTCACTTTAAACCTTCAACTCCTTGATCCCTTGTTAGGCTGGAGCCTTGTGCACTGAGTATGGATACATGCATACTTTTGACTTCCAACTCCAAACTTCAAAATCTAAAATAAATACATGTACAACATGATAAGACCACTCTTTGGTGACAAACACTTGTATACTCATGTTAAAATACAATACAAGTGTACAAGTCTGTATTAATAATATATAAAATATATGCTGTGATTTCAATTCACACCTTTAATTTGATTCATGAACAGTTATTATGCAATATAAAACCTAGATTTATAGTCAAAATCCAACGATCTACAATACTTCAATAATGTGCAAATAGGTCAACTTGGCTCAGCCCAATCTGACACCAGATACTAGTCTTAGCAATTCAGATCGTGCTGCTTCTGACCCAGCACTATGAACAAGCGGATTCAATCTGGCCATGGTCCATCAAAAAAGGGGTCTGCTCGGTCTGACCACTTGTGCCAGATCTACCTGTGATGTCCAATTATAATCAGCCCTGACATTAGTAATTTGAGGGCTACAGTTCCACTGCAGTAATTTGAGGGCCAGATACTAGTCTTAGTAATTTGACATTTGTAGATTCAATTTAGCATGGCTTATATAAACTATAAGCCATGCAAAATCCTTGATGCAATGAGCAAGCCCATTCCTCTCTGATTTGCACTTTGCTAGGCATGTTGTCTATGCCCCATTGGGTTTGGCCTTACCCAACAGATACCTACTGAGAATGTCTCATATTCCTTGTTTAAATATGTAAGTTTTAATTTGATCAACGAAGAAAAACCAAACCTAGAGTCTAAAAGAAAATATTTAAAAATGGTCAATTATCTATAGGGTCTTATCATAGTAAATAGAGCACTATTATCTATAGTATAACTGTTTGTTCTTGAATCAAATACATGAGAATCAAGAGTAAGGGTGGCTAAAAGACTCGAAGTACTTGAAAGCTCTTAAAACCACTCCTTCCTTGCTTTGGATACAATATCAATGAACATCTTGAGTGTGTTCGATCAACTTGGAGTAGGAACACTTGTAGAGAGTTCTCCTGCTTACTCTCTCTCTCTCTCTCATTACTCCTACCACCTTTTACATATCTAAACATATTCAAATGTTTTTGTTAATTCTAATGTTTTTGTAAATTTTAATGCCATGTATAGTTAGGTTTTTCATTCCTTTTTTTTTTTTTTGAAAAATCTAGAATTGAAGCTTTATATGCAACTCATTTTTCAAATATATGAAAGATATAATTATAAAATGAGCATGGGAAATAATTCAATTATTTTTTTAAAAAATACATATAATATATTGATTAAATAAAATAAAATTACATAACTAACCTAGTAATTGTTTTTTTCTTATTCTAATAGCAAATTAATTTTGAAATAGCATTTATCGTTCGTGTAAAACATTTATTTAATTTTATATTTTTTATTGCTTTGTAGAATTATTTGTTAAAGTCATTATAAATTTATAAAATTTATTAGTACGTTTCATATTGTGCTCAAGTTTTTATTTTTTAATAAGGAATTTTATGTTCTATATCAACTCATCTTTATAAGAATCCTTTGAAATTAAATCTTTCAATTGAATTTTCTAATTTTAAATTTCATATTTGTCAATTTCATATATCTTTGTATATCCATTTATTTTGATTAAAAGTTTTAATATTTATGGCTTCCAAGATGTATTTCACTAGAGTTTTATTTTTATTATCTGGTATATTATTTATTTGTTTTTATTTTATGTTTATTATGAGAGAACTCAACTTTGAAGTAATTCTAATTTTTTCTTGTCATTATATATATGGATGAAGAGAACATGTATTATTATTATTATTATTATTATTATTATTATTATTATTATCTTTTTTCATTAGTATAATTATGTTTTTTTTTTGTTAAAGTTGGTAAAAGTAAAATCTTCTTAAAATTTTTATTTTTACTTTACTTTATGTTAGCATCCAATGCACATTGTTGTAATAAGTTATTAATTTATTTCAAGTTTATTTAATTTTTATTAAAGATAATATTATCCTAAGATGTGCATATGTGGGTAAGGACAACAAACCCTATGAGGGGAGTGAACACACCCATTGTGTGATCCCCTGCAGTGGCACATGTTCGGCAATTTTCTATAGAATTATGTGTAAATGTCAATGAAAGTGTAGTGCAATAAGATTTTCATAATAATTTTACATTATTGAAATTCAAGTGGTGGTTAAAGTTGATATGCATAAATACTAATTTGCATAGTATCTACATAGTTGGATGATATTCATTTAAGTTTGTTAATTATTAATTATTTTTTTTATTTAAAATATTATGACTTTTTTATTTGTGGAACTAATAATTCTATGATAAACAACTAAAAATAGCTTGACATAATATTTACTACTTTAGAATTTTCTGAAAATGTAATCAAAAGATACAAAATAGTAATTAATTTAGTCATGTATTTTCTCTCAAACTCATTGTATTAAATGAATGAGTCAATAAACTTAAAATTGAATTAACTTTAAAGATCTCATTATTAAGTTGGGTTTCTCAGAGATTTAATACATCATATTTTTTGATCTATTATTCAATATGTCTCTTAAGGTAGTCAGTATTACCAGTATTCTTACATATATATAATTTTTTATAATATATATACTTTGTTGAATTTTTTGTGCTATTCCTAGTATTTTAATTTTTAATTATATTAAAATATTTTCAAACTACTGAATTTTTCCTATTTTTAGGGGTTTTAAGCAAATAAGGTGAGACAATGATAAAGAATCTAATTTTGATCTCGAATTTTTTGGTCATGTTATCATTTTTATCAATGATTAAGTCTAATTTATTTTTATTAATTTCACAAAATATTATTTTTAATATTTAATATTTTAACTTTATTTTTTAATTAATTTAATATTATATGATTCTAAATAAAATGAGAATAATAATAATAAATTATAATGTATATCTTATTTTTCTTTTCGTAATAGATAATTTAGATATTGCATTTACACATTATATTTAAAATTTAGAAAGTTTAGATATTTTTAATAATTTTAATTCTAATTTATATTTTACTTTTTGCGTAATAGATAATTTAGATATTGCTCATCACAAAATGGTAAGTTACTAGTGGCACTAAACTCTATAAAATAAAAATTATAACTAATTTAAAAAAAAATCTAAAAAATGAGACATAATATTGTTTTTAGAGCTTTGAGAGGAGAATAATTTATAGATTACTTGTGAAAAACTAAAATGTAAGTTAAGTATTTATAATTTTTTTTAATAAATAAATAATTTTTTGTAATAGATACATAATTTTTTTAATTTTTTTCAATTAAAAACATGATAAATATATGATATCCATCGAATTTCTACCTAAGAGTCGTTGGAAGCAATCCAATGACTCATATAATTCTTATTTCTTGTATTGACATGATAATGATAGGCATTGTCCTTTTAGTTTTGTCAATCATTGGGTGGGGTGAGGGCCCAAACTACAAAAAAATGGCTTGCTGTCTTAGCATGTCATTATTTAGGAGGCTTGGTTAATTTTTTTAAAATTGGCTTTAAGCTCGTGCCATATGCTATGCCTTTGTGTCTTGCACGACATGAGGTATGATAAGAATTGGCCTAACATGATGTGTGCAATGTCATGGTTTAGGATGATCATGCTCCATATGTGGTTCTAGACTGTGTTGGACCTGGCTTGGTTGTTATGGGTGGTGCCTCGTGTCATACCCTAGTAAGTCACTTAATAGTTTAAGGCGTACAAAGAAGACCACAACTATTTTGATAGAATTAAAAATAAGAAATCACATGATAACTACTCAAGGTTAATATGAAAGGTATATATGGGCCTTGACAAAATAATTATTTTAACTCTCCATCATTTCTCTTTTTTGCAGGTCTTTTTTCACCAAGATCACTTATTTCACTTAATTTTTTTTTGATTTTACTATTATTCATTACTTTCTTTTAAAAATAAGATTTTAGTAAAATTTAATTGATAACCACTAATATTAATGCAAATACTAAATATTTTACTTCCCAAATAATATTGTTTATTTGGTATTTTGAGTATCAAATAAACTCGCCCATTAAAAGTATTGCTTATCATTGAGTAATGAATATTCGTGTAAACATTTTCACCAATCAAACTATCACACTAAATATTTAAAAAAATATTTGTCCTCTTACTTTCTCAAGAGACTAGTAGTATTTAAGAAAAATATAAAATTTTGTTATAAATTTAATCTCAATTCATATTGTTGTTTAACTGTAATTGAATACACAACTAAATTTATGTATGATCCCTAAAAGATATTTTAAGTCCTGAAGACTTTTTCACATATTTTAGTATAGGAAGAATTACATTGAAGTGAACATGGTGATAAAATCTATTAAATGATTAATTATACTAATTGTATATGTAATATGTTATTATTAGTTTAGTCATATTCAAATAATTAATTTTTTTTTATAATTCTTTTATAAGTAATAGAATTAACTAGAAATATCATATTAGATGTAAAGTAAATACCTAGAACAATAAGAGTTTCAACTTGAGCATAACTTAAAAGACTATCATCTGTTATAGTATCAAATGCTTATTTTTTATATGACAATATTATATTTCTCATAGAATAAATTATCTTTATGCTAAAAAAATATATCTTAGTCTTACCAGGGCATTCACTTGATTTTATGTTTCAAGGTACTTATTGAGTTGAATGATTCTCAATTTATAATCTCTTTTAAATAGAATATCATCTATATAAATAATCAACAAAATTATCCAGTGATTAAGACTATTCTAGAATAAAAAAATAGTTACACATCTGTGTAGCTCATACGAAGTGATTACCTATAAAAATCTCACAAATTAAATTTTTGATGATTACTTAAGGTCTTACAATGATTTTTATAATCTGCAAACTACATCTATTTATACTGTTCAAAATTATGGTGATTGTTTCATATACTTTCTCTTTATAGTTATCATAAAAAAATATATTTTTCACATATAACTAATTTATCATCCAACTATGATATATTGTAAGAAATATTAGTATTATCAAGAAAAGAAATAAAGAAGCAAAAGAATGAATAAGATGAATGTATGATAAAATATGTAAAATCAATTGTTGATTATAACCCATTTGCTCCCCCTGGACAGTGATTGGAAGTTCAAGATCAGAGTGACTAGTTGTAGTATCTTTTGATTAAATGATGTGATATGCAAATCTCTTTACTAGTGGTGGTTAGGCAAGGCCATCAGTAAGAGAGAAAATATAATAGATCCATGTGTAACACTTGGATTCATAATCTTTCTAGACTCATTAAAGAATCTCTTTACTATTCTTCACCGTTGCTGTTGTCGGTCACCTCTGGTTTCTGTTTTCACTGGCTAGGGTTTACTTACAAAAATACTGTCGCCTCTACTGTTCGTCTACAATTGCCAATGATGTGCCCATGCTTTCCTTATTGTGCATGCACTGTGCGCCTGCCTTCATTGTGTGTGTGCTTGCACTGTGCGTGCGCATCTACATTGTGTGTGCGTGCGTGCGCATCTACATTGTGTGTGCGTGCGTGCTTGCATTATGCACGTGACTGCACTATGTACTTTTTTTGTTACATATTACTGTGTCTCTTCTAGGATTTGAAAATCTTTACCCACATACATAATCATTATTATGTTATTATTTTAAAAGTTGAAATACAAAAATAAAATAATTTCCCAATATGAAATTACATATAATCAATGATTTTATATTATGGATAAAAGTTATCTGAAAAGGTAACATATTAGGTGCTCTCATCAAAAATATCAAAAATAAAAAATGTAACAATATGTAATATCTGCAAGACACAATAAGGAATGATTACAATATAGGAATGTAATAGTTTTGTGTATTGGAATTTAAGGATTAGGGTAAATTTTTTTTGGCACTTCGATGGTTTTTATTCATCCATACATTTGGACTAACATTTTATTCTTTTAATTATTTGGTTGTGTTTGAATTTTGTTACTCAGGCAGCAATATACCTACTTTCCGAAAAAGAGAGGAATACCATATCCCAATTGATTAAAACAATGGTTTGTTATTCTATAACATATAAAATGATAAAACCAACTCCGTTCAATGCCATCGAGCCAGCTGTGGATGCCTCTGAAATGTCATTTGATCCACCTGTTTTTGACTTCATTAACTTCCAGGTATTTTTCATGTTTAAGTTTGGTAAATGTCAACCAGCATTTCAGCTTTTCACATCTTTTGTCTGTTCCAATTTCTTGCAACAAACAGGGCTATACTTCTGGCCATAATCATGTTGTATTTCCCTGGAAGAAGTTTTTGGTTCATGAGGTCAGTAATGAGCATTCATAAAGTTTGTCTATTAAATTTCGTTTTTATAGCTGTTTCTCTTTAAAAACACTGATAAAATTCAATTTTATTCTTATATGATGTGGAATATGATATGTAATAATACATTCTTTAGTATAATAAGACTATTCTATTCATGTTGTTTTTATGTATAAGTTTTGTATCTAATAAAACATGAATAAAAGTCTAGCATATGTAAAAACATGAATCATGTGTGAATAGAGGTGTCAAACGGCCTGACCCGGCACAGCCCGGCCTGGTTTTAAACTGCCCTACCAAGCTACCGTGCCTGGCCAGGCACGGCACAGACTCACGGCCAGAAAATCACCGAGTTCGGCCCCGTTCAGGTTGGATAAAACCCTACTTTTTTAAAAAAATTAGGGTTTCGGCAGCTTGTCACCACTCGTCTTTGCCCATTCGGGGCTTGGTTAGCCTCACATGTCGGGTATCGGCTCGTATTGACAATGTTTGGTGCATTGTCACTCGTGCTGTGCCCACGTGCTGGGGCACGGCACTGTAGCATGCACGTGCCGGGCTTGGTCGGCCCGGCTCGTTTGACACCTCTATATGTGAAATATTTTAAATAATAATTGTTGAGATTTAAGCCACATAAAATAATGCATACATCTATTGAAGTTATCAATTTTTCATATTTATTAATTTTTTTTTAGTTTATATTTCTTTATATTTTGATGGACCACCTAATTTGTTCTGTCTCAATCATTTTATCTTCTATATAATGAGTTTTTGTGTATGTTATTTGATAGAGTGTAGTTTTTAATGTTTTGTTTTATTTGTATTAAATTTTATATGGTATTAGAGATTGATTATGTATGATGGGTAGGATTTTTAAACCCTGGAAAAGTTGCATATTAATTTTTAATGAAAACAAAGGAGAGCTTGCACAATAGAGCCATGTGCTTAGTGCATGTGCATGCATTGTGCAGGTACACAGAGGTTTGCAGTGGAGGCAGAGCCAAGTAGAAGCAACCACATATTAATAGGAAATACTAGTCGAAGGCAATGGAGTGGAGGCATGTGGGTTCCGTAATGATTTTTTTTCTATTTCAAGAAACCTTAGCTGGCACAGTAGCGACCAGCAGAATCCAATGGGGCAACATGGACGGTGATGGTGGTGCTATAGAGAGTTGTTAAATTTTATTGTTAGAGAGGATATTGATAGCCTTGCACAATAGTTATATCGAGAGTCCAATGCGGCAAATGTTAGAGCTTTCAAAGGGTTCTCATAGAGTTTAATAATCATGAAAATTACTAGAGAGGATATCATTCTATTCTTTTAAGTATTACTGATTATTTTACTCATATTTTTAGTCCAATCTCTTAGATTATATATACTTGAGCAAATATCTTGATTACTGATAATCATATTTTATTTTTTATTTTTTTTTTATTTTTTCTGTGAATATTATTATCACCAATTGGAAATAATCAAAAATTATTAGTTATGTTACTATTCAATTTTAATTTTATTTTTTTGTGTACATGCTCATTCCTAATTTTTATGTTTATTTATTCTTTTTGAATTGTCTTTCTAGATAACTTAATTTTTACAAAAGTTTTTATTTTGATTATTATTTATTTGTAGAATTGACAGACTTTGAGGAAGATTTTATTTGGGATTGAGTATACTAAATTATATATTCTCTCTTTCATGATAAGATCTCTCTTTAGATGCAATAGTGCTTTGGACATGTTACATGTGCATTCTCAGCTTGGACACTTATCATTGGCCAAGTTAAGAATCCTTTATCTTAGTATTAAGAGTATTTGATTAAAGTATGATATATGTTTTTTATGAAAACTTACCAGAGCTTCCTATCCATATTCAAATATGATTTGAGTAGGGATAAATCCGATCTGATATAGTTTGATATATGGGAACAGTCTAGAGATACAACTAGAGAATGATTTATGTATTCGTTCATGTTTGTTGATTATTATTTGAGATTTATATGATATATCTTTTGTGATAGATAATACGGATTTTTTATTTTTTAGATTTTTCATAAAATGATACATATTTAATTCAATAAAAATATTTGAAAATTTTAAAGTGACAATGTATTAGAATATATATCAAATCAATTTAATATATATTATATGAATCATGAGTATATATACAAGATTTCTTGCCTTGACACATCCCAATAAAATGGAGTACCTGAAAGGAATAATAGATATATGAATGAGATAGCTTAAATACTCATACTTAGAAAGAGTATTTTAAAATATTTTTAGGGAGATATAATTTTAACTATAATCTATTTTATCATTCTGATGTTCTCTTCTATCATTTCTCAGTGTATATACTTTAAGATCCTGCATATTATAGAGAGATTATTTAATTTGTTTCTCATGGTTTTTAAATTTATTTATTTTGTCATCAATCATTCTATAGGCCGGGAAAAACTAACATCTAGGGCTTAGAGTTATGTTTTTTTTAGATACCATAGAACACAAAGCTTATAAATATTTATCACTAGAAATTGATAGGATTTTATTTAGTATATATGTTATTTTTTTTTGATAATTACTTGTTCTTTAATGAGCCTAATAAAAATGTTAATTTAGATGTTACATTTTTATTTATTATTCTTTCTCTCTTACCAATAGTCTGTCCTTGATTATTAATTAGCTTCGAGAGTCACTCATCAGTTATATATGATAATGTTTGTATTGATTGTGATGTTACTCTTTTAGAGACATGATATTTACTAACATATTTAGATTATATTGAGTTTAGAGAATATGAGGGTTCACAAGTAGGGGGCTTTCATTCAATCCAGATGACATAGTATTGTAGGAGTCTTATCATTTCAGACACATATTGAGTCAACAACTTAGATACTTGATTATCCAAAATTTAGTGTCTATCTTAAGAGAGAGAGAGAGAGAGAGAGATACCCTTAGCCTAATCAAAACATAAACGAGCCTACTGAGGAGTTAGACAATCCGGCAACCAGTCCCTCTGATTTTAACATTTTAATCGCTCTTTGAAAGGGACATAAGAGTTGTACTTAGTATTTGATTTTATAAATTTTTTCATACTCTTATTTTATTTTTTCTTGTATTTCTTCTATTACTTATTTTGATAGTACTAGTATATTCATATCTCATTCTAAGATATTATCTCATCTAGGATGATGTTAGATCATAATAGATGAGATTCACATCATCCATTCTAATAGGACTTAGTTACTGGTATTTTGATATTCACAAAAGTTTGTTGTTGGTCAAAAGGTAGGTTTTCACTATGAACACAAGTCCATGTCAAAAGATAGATCACTTTAAGGTAAGAGTTGTAGTGAGGGGTTATATTTAGATATTTGATTTTAACTATCATGATACTTTTTAGTGGTCAATATAGTCTCAGCATATATTTTTATTTCTCTTGCAGTATCTTATACTTAGAGAATACAATAACTTAACTCGAAGAATGCATTTTTTTATAATGACTTTCATGAGGTGTACAAGAGCAATCAACATGGTATCTAGCGATAAAGTTAGGTGTAGTTTTCAAAATGAAGAAGATATTATATTGCCTAAGTAGCCACCAAGAGATTGAATTATGATATTTTTATGGATATTTATTTTTCTTTTTTGGGTTACATATATATGTTATTGATTTTATATTTATTTTTATGGTGGAATCCTTACTTTAAAATGATTTTGTTGATTATTTATGTAGATATTCTCATTATACAAGATGACGAGTTATGAATTATCCGACTCAAGTAATATATTCAAATATATTTTTAGATGAAAAGTCTTGGAAACTTAAATATTTTATTTGTATAGAGATGACTTATTTTACGAGTAGTATAATCTTATAATAGATGAGGTATGTACTTGATATTTTTATAGATGTTGATCTTTTGAGTTATATTTCAATATATATTTCTATTGATCTAGGTATTGATTTTACTTTTGATCTGATACTCTTAATTAATTCTATTACTTATAAGAGAATAATAAGAAATATTAATTATCTAATTATGACCATATCATATGTAGCATATGCAATGAAGATAGTTAGTTGTTTCTAATATTTTCCTCGACGGGTTTATCTTGAAGTAGTTTTTTGTATACTAAGGTATGTGAAGAAGTATTTAGGGTTTGAGATCTCTTTTATGGTTCATGAGTACTTGTAGTTATCTGAGTATTTATATTTGAGTTGATTATCAATCAAGAGAAGACTCACCACACGATTTTACATTTTTCTTGGAGAAAAAAATTTCTCTTTGAAAAATTAGAGACAAACAGTTATATTGAAATTAAGAATAGAGATAGAGTTCAAAATTATGATAATTGTTACTTGTAAAATATTTTTAATGTAGCATCTACTTAAGAAAATTAAATATGCATCCTTTTTTCTCACTATTCTTATTGTAATAGTCAGACATTGAGATATATTGTATCAAATATAGTATTTCATGAGCATGCGTAACATATCAAGGTGGTTTGTTTCTTCATCATGGAGAAAATTCTTGATGAAACTATGACTATAATATACATGCAAACAAAAGAGCAACTAGGATATATTTTCACGAAGGTCTCGAAGAGTCCTAGGCTTTTATTTCTTTTCTATATGCTAGATATTATGAATTTTTATGTACCAACTTTTTGAGTATTGAAATTTTTAATTTTTTATAATTATTATTATTTTTTAAATTTCTTTTTGCTTTGATGGGAGAACCTAACTTATAGGTTATTTCAATTATTTTATCCTTTATATAATGAGTTTTTGTGTATGTTATTTCTTATATTATTATTTTAAATGTTTTTTATTTGTACAATGGAAACTAACAAAATATATGTACAATGGAATGTCCTAATATAATTGACAATATAGTTTGGGATATTTTATATGCCAGATTTTTTCATTCATAATGAAATTTAAAAGTAAAGATAAAAATGAATTGGTAAATTAAAAGCAAGTTGAAATTACATCACTTCTCTCAAGGTGGTGCGTTAAGATACAATATGTTAAGTTTGGAGAAAAAAAAAGTATGGTCAATATATATCATTTGTGAAGATATTAATTGATTAATTTATTATCTAAATATAAGTTGTAATAATAGCTGTATTATAATTTTTTATCTAAGAAAGAAATAGTATACATCTATATTTTACGTCTACTCCTAGAATATTATATTAGATGTTATATATCTCGCTATCTGACTATCACAATAAAAAGAAATGAGAAAAGAAAGTGGATATTTGATTTCCTCGAGTATGTGTCAGATCTAATGTATTTCATTGGTAATTATCATTATCACCCTATACTTTATTTATGTACTCAATCTCAATATAATTATCAATCTCTTCGTTTTTTAGGAGTCCATTGTGTCTCTAAAAAAATATAAAAATATGTAGTAGACTTCTTATTTATATAAGTTGATGTTGAACTCAAATCTAAATACGTGCTTAACTATACGTGTTTCTGATCATTAAATGAGATGATCTCAAGTTTTGAAGGAATCTTTGCATATCTCATAATTTAAAGAGTTAACTCTAGATAATCATGCTGAATTTAATTTAGAAAATGAATAATTATATTCATCACTTAGATTATATATAGTTTGTTAATATTCATATAATTACATTTTTCTATTATTCTTCTAAAAATATTAGAGTCAACTAAATAAGGCATATTATACAAGAAATCATTATTTGAGTCAATTAGAATAGCTATAGGAGCACAACCAAATGATCCAATCTTGGTGAGTGTATCAATTGTATATTGTCTATGTGGCAACATAATATTTCTCCTAGAGTATGTCACATATATTCTAAGAAATTATATGTGCCTTACAAAATTTTTAATCTGAAATTGTAATTGAAAATGCTTAAATTTAATGATTTTCAACTCGTCTCTCATAATCCGACTATCATCTCTGTATAAAATATACAACATAATTATCCAATTAGAATTTTTTTGAAGAAAATAATGAAAATTCTAAATACACATATGTAAACCAAACAATATGAATACATATGAAAACATTGCAATTCAAGTTCTCGGTGATTTAGGCCATATACTATTTTCATCTATTTGTAGATTATATATGACTATGTTGCTCAAAATCCAAGTGTTTGCTTCATATGCACAATCTCTTTAATGTTTCTGTAAAGAAATATATACTCCAATTGTATAGTCAACTAAATAAGGCATATTATATAAGAAATCAATATTTGAGTCAATTAGAATATCTATAGGAGCACAACCAAATGATCCAATCTTGGTGAGTGTATCAATTGTATATTGTCTATGTGGCAACATAATATTTCTCCTAGAGTATGTCACATATATTCTAAGAAATTATATGTGCCTTACAAAATTTTTAATCTGAAATTGTAATTGAATGCTTAAATTTAATGATTTTCAACTCGTCTCTCATAATCCGACTATCATCTCTGTATAAAATAAACAACATAATTATCCAATTAGAATTTTTTTGAAGAAAATAATGAAAATTCTAAATACACATATGTAAACCAAACAATATGAATACATATGAAAACCTTGCAATTCAAGTTCTCTGTGATATAGGCCATATACTATTTTCATCTATTTGTAGATTATATATGACTATGTTGCTCAAAATCTAGGTGTTTGCTTCATATGCATAATCTATTTTAATGTTTCTGTAAAGAAATGTATTCTCCAATTGTAGTTGGTGTTTCCTCAATCTTTGACATATTACTAGTAAATAAGAATTCATTTTGAACCCATTTTGGCATTGGAAATAGAATATGTTGGTAATCCACATGAAATGTCTGATTAAATTTTTTAATAAGTCTCATCCAAAGATAATTTATCTTTTTATTAGGATATGTCTTCATATTTAATACTCACTTGTAATTAATAATATATATTACTAAAGGTCTTGCTATTTGTTCCAAGGTCTCGTTGGTATATAAAATATTTATCTTATCCAACATGGATTTGCATCATGCTTGATGGAATAATGTTTCGGGATAAAATATGCATATCTAGAGGTGCCAAATGGGCCGGGCTGGGCCGGCCCATTTTTTTGGGCCTCTAGGATGGCGTGTCGTGCCTAGAACGACATGGTTCTTTGGAGAGTAGGCTCGGCATGGGCCCACTACCCAAAAACATTATGGCTTCGAGCCGGTTCAGGTTGGTTGGTTCTAGTCGGTCTAATTTTTAAAATTTCAGGGTTTCGGCACTGTGTCATGCCGCCGTCGCCCGTCGGGCATGCCGAGTCATCGCCTGTTGGTTGTCTCCGCATCGTCCCCCCATTGGTCTTTGCTTGGTGCGTGATCACCCGTGCTGTGCTCACGTGGTAGGCACTCGTGCCGTGCCTGACACAACATGTGGGCTGAAAACCCTTGTCACAGAACAGTACGACTCATGCAGTTGGTGTGCCCGGCACAGGCTCTGACATGCTACAGTAGCGTGTCGTGCCGGGACAGGCATGCCTGAAATCGTCCGGGCTTTGAACTGGGCCTGCCTGGCCCAGCCTATTTGACACCTCTATGCGTATCATTGTGCCCTCTTGAGAAATAATGAAATAAGTAAAAGAAGAAAGAATATGTGAGTAGCTAATACATATGAAATAATATGATGAGTATCATTATTTTTTTGAGAATAATCAGAAGATTAAGATTACAGTGACTTGTAATAGGATTATTTGGTTTCTCATTAAACTCTTTTCTATGTTGAACATATTTTGTATATCATTTTCTATAAATATATTCATTACATCTTAGCTAGTCAAGCCTCACAGTCTCCAACTCTTCATGGATAAAAATTGAAGTAGATACATGTATTACTATGTCGTTTGGACTTGATGATATTTTTTTTATGAAAAATCTCACTTTTTCAAGAGTTAATTTGATCTATGTTGATTAATACATATGATGATTACATATAAGTGTCATCATAATGTGGATTGAAGATATTATAAAAAAGCTCTCTTAAGACTCTATGATGACCCCTTCATGGATGTTGTAGTGTTCTTTTATGACTACAAACAACTCCAAACAATTATCCTTTGTGTAATCTATCTTCCTAGAGTGTGTGCATTGGATGAAAGCTTTCATATATATGTCTTTATTGCGACTAATATCTCTTTGCTGCTAGCTTACATATAAAGATATGTAGTTGCCTAGATCCTTGTCTACCTCTTATAAATTGATATGCTTGCTGATGTAACTCTGACTTGGTGAGAAATATCCTACCACTCAAATTTTTGTTGTGAAATTATGAAAAATGATTTGATATTAAATATAAAAATATAATGCCAAGCAGCTTTACCATCTATCTTAGTCTCTATGATATACCATTCTCAATTAGAAAAACTTCCAAGAGTTTTGTACCTCGCAGAGTGAACTATATATAGTAAATAGTAATCTGCTTGGGCTTTCTAATCATCTCTAATTTGTGTCTAGTAAGCTATGAACACTTATCATATACTTATCATTTGATGTATTTATTATGACTTATATCTTTTTGTCTACTAGCATATGTAGAACTAGTTGTCTTGTTGGCCCTTAGTCTGCCTCTTATAAACTAATATGTTCATTAATGTAACCTTGTTTTGGTGAAAAACTCATTATCACCCAATATTTGTTTGTGGAAAATAATTTTGCATCATCTAAAACATTTTGTAGTAAATTGAGTGAATTGTATAAAATTAGTAATATGTTCAGGCTCTTTAATGACTCTTAGTTTGAGTTCAATAAGTTGTGAGAGTGTTTAATGTACTTGTGTCATTTGAGATGAGTATTGTAAAATTTTGAAAAATTAAATTTATACATTTTTAACTTGTTGTAAAACATCATATATCAATGCCTTTATATATTAGGGCACACTAATCAGGGTAACCTACAAGTAATGTGCTCCCATCAAATACATAAAAAATATATAAAAAGTTATAAAAGTAAAAAATATAACTTTTTCTAAACTTTAATACTCTCTCAAACTAATACGTAAAAATTTAATGTACCGAGAAAAGAAGAAAAATAAATTTTGAGTTAATCTGAACCAATTGTTTCTATAAAATAAATTTTATGACAAAATAACTAAGATATTGTGCATGATTGCTTGCTTATTAAGCCATCTTGACATGCTCATGCAGTTTGATTCTTATTCTTAACTTGACTTAGTATGATAAAAGATATGAATTATCAAAATGATAGATGATCAATTATCTATCCAAAAAGGTTATCTCACATATGAACAAAAGCTATAGGGAGAGTTGAACAAAGTAATGTTGCAAAGGCATCTTTGAGCTAGACATGAAGGTCTTCCATCTTCAGACTCTATGTAGAGGAATCTCCACTCACTGCTTCTGCGTAATGTCCTTTTAAAACATCATGGGGTTTGATAGGAAATCATAGAGGCTTGCTATAATGGCTACTATACCCTTACTTTGATGCAACTTTACTTGAGTTGTCCATTTGGTTTCTTTTTTAAAATTATTATTCTTCATTTTCTCATGCTCTAGTAATTTTGCTCCCTAGACCACTAAAAAATTGGTTTGACTATCTATCTTCTTCTTATTTGTGTTGAGTTGACCAAGAAGTCATGTTAGAAGGAATGAAACCATTGGAGAGTGATCTATAGTTCACACTTGGGCAATAATGACTAGTGAACTTGAACCAAATTTTATAATTTTGGGTTCTTATTAAGCATTAAGAAATTAATTAGACATGAAGAATATATTTATTCCTAGTAACATTAAGGTGTAGGTACATATGGAGCACTCACTTGAGTTTCAAGTAATACTATCAGATATAGTTTGCAGATTATGAAATAGCTTTTATGATTTTAATTGTTATTAAGAGTTTGTCTTGTGAGATTTTTACAAGTTATTATCTCAATTAGGTTACAAATTTATTTTACTAACTATTCTTTATTTCTTTTGAAGAAATCTTGAACGAATGATAATTTTACGGAATATATATGTGAATGACAATTTGATTATGAAAGCTGATGAGTTGTGAATCACCCAACTCAAAAAGAATCTTCATGCACAATTTAAAGTAAAAAATTTTTGGAGACTCAGATACTCGCATGACATAAAAGTGACTTATTTAATGAGAAATATCAACTTATTAAATATGAGATATGTTTTTAATTTTCTTGTTAAGGTTAATTGTTTGGGTTGTACTTTAGCAGATATAACATATGCAGTCATTATAGTTAGATATTTTGTAGATTCTTTTTGATTGACTCACCCTGATGTAGCTCTTTGCATAATGAGGTATGTGAAGAATTCTTCAATTTTTGAGATCTCTTTTAGGAAATATGAATAATTTTAGTTGATTTTATCTTTTGATTCGAATTAGACACCAACAAGTATTGAGAGGAGGTTTATTCTAGAGTTTTATATTTTTATTGGATATAATTTTGAATTCTGGAAAGATAAAAGACAAATAATTATTTTGAGATCTAATACAAAGAAATAATTCAAAAGAATGATGATAATTATCTTTGAGATATACTTTGGATGTATTACCTGCTCGAGGAGATTAAATATATATATATTTTTCTCTTATAACTTTTTACTATAGCAGTTAAATAATGAGACATATAGCTTTTAATATAGTATTTCAAGAGCAAACAACTTACATAGAGATAAATTATTTTTTTTCTAAAAGAGAAAATTTAAGGTGTGGCTTTTAATATAACATACATTCAGATAGCAGATTATCCAACATACATCTTCACAAAGGTCATCAAGAGGACTTAGTTTAATTTTTTTTTCAGG
Source organism: Sapria himalayana (assembly GCA_029783825.1). Lineage (NCBI taxonomy): Eukaryota > Viridiplantae > Streptophyta > Magnoliopsida > Malpighiales > Rafflesiaceae > Sapria > Sapria himalayana. The sequence continues at coordinate 114,825 of JAREIK010009868.1, forward strand.
CTTGATGTTGTAGACTTGTATGCATTAACTTGATAGCCAAATATTGTAGTTTTGTTTTTGTTTTTTGTACTTTCTCCTATAGTCTTTATCCCATTATTTCATGAAAATGATAAGTATGTAAGGGTATGTTGTTTCTTTCTCATTGAAGAAATTTAGGATAAGTTTATTGCTAATGTTTATGTTTATACAATAGATTAAGTAGCTAATATTTTCATTAAGTTCTTAATGATATTTTTGCTCATATATTTTTTTTCTAAAATTAATGTTCTAGATATTTATGAATCAGTTTGAATTGATATGATATGATTTATATTTGTTACACTTTATTTTTTTAGGTTGTTTTTGCTATTTTATTATGTGGATGGATGCATCCAATATTTAGATTATCTCATTCAAAGTTAGTTGGTATTTATTGCATTCCTATGTATATTTTATTTTGAGTTTTATTAATATGATTTCATGCTTACAATTTCTATAGTAACAATTTTGATTGATGTGATTTCTTTGTTATCTTTGAGGATTTATTTTTGCTGGTGGATTTATTTTTTTGAAATATGGTAGTTTTCTCAAATTTTGGCAGCTTTATCTAAAATGAAGAAATTCCATATATATATGTAATATTTTGAGGGTGTATTTAAATGCTATCAAATATTCTGTGTTTAGATTAATATTTATTGAAAATTTAATATTTTAAGAGTGAAACATGTACAAGCTGGAGATAAGGGCTTGAATACTTTTCTTGTATATATGTGTGTTCATTTTTGTATATGGATTTTGAGTAGTATGATGTTGTAAAGCTGTGCTAGGGTTTGCTTGGGTAGGATTTACGGAAGGAGAAATGAAAGAGAGGAGAAAAGTTAAAAACAAAAAAAGATAAATTTTATTAATTGGAAAAAGTTAATATAGAATATAACATGAATTATATATGTATAATTTGTGTTGGGGTAGGAGTAGGATATTTAAATAGTGCTTTATTTGAAATCATAAAAAAAATGGGAGTGAGGTTTGTTTATTTATGAATGAATGTGATAAATTAAATTACCAAAAAAGTAAGAAAATCTCAACACGGAAATTTTGAAATTCCAGCATAGTAAAAATAATGTCCAACTAATAACTCAACTAGATCAAACAAATTATAACCTCTTTTTTCACACGTATAAAAACTCCTTAAATACAAAATATCCAAAATTATGTGCTGGGATAGAATATATTTTTAGGATATAAAATCTTAGTAATTTCAAATATTGTATAAACATGTAAATTTGAGATTTTGGGGTGAATACTCCGGATTCTTTTTTGTGTTATTCTTTAGGTGATAATATTGATTCATCATATTTTTGCCTTGAAATAGGCAATATGGTTTCTTCTTGATTGCTAGACTAAAGAGGAAATTCTTTTTGGTAACTTTTTAAATTTTTAATTATTATTCAAGCTCAAATTTTTATTGCCACACAAACTAAGAAGAAAAGAATAAGCTACTATGCAGAAACCTTCAAGACAATATACTCTCTCTTGAAGCTTCTGTAATCTACAAAAAAAAAACTTGAGCATATGTTTTTTTTTGTTTTTATTGAAATGTGATTAAGTCGCTCTTCCCATCCAGAGGGCGTTTTGAGTGCCCTCTTGCAAAAAATGAAACTTTCTCATTTTTTGCCACTTTTTGTTTTTTATTTTTGAAAAATAAAACATGGGAGTTCATTTCATGTTCTTGGTCTATCGTACATCATACTTAAAAAAAATAAAATATAAAAACTAAATCGTTCTACTCAATTCAGACAGACCCAACAAATCTCTCTCTGTCTTAGGCGGGGAGACTCATACTAGGATGCGACTTAAAAAATTAAATTTTGCATATGATAATGATTTCGTGAATATACTAGTGATATTTTTGTTCATGTGTATTTTTTTAAATATAACAAACTTTTTATTTAATATATCATGTATTTAGTGATACACCATTAACATATTTTGATCTATTGTGAACGGTTAATTTTTTATAGAGATGTATGGTACTTTGACTATTCTATCATGCAATGTTTGTATTCTAATGTACATCTAAGTTTGTAAGAAATCTTTTTATCAATAAAGTTTTTTTTTTTTGCAAGCTTCATTAGTTTCAATGTACTCAATTGTAGTGCTGGATTGTGCTGCACACTTTTGCAGCTTGGATTACTAGAATATAACTCCCTCGCAAAAAAAAATTTAATTAGCTGAGGTAGATCTATGTGAATCCAAATTATTGAGCATATCAGAATCAATGTATCTTAGACGTATGAGTTTGAACCCTCCCAAACACAAATATACCTAAGTAGTAATTCATAAGTACTTGAAGATAGATTTCACTGTAGCCTTATGATATTTATCTGAATTTGAAACAAAATGACTAAAAATACTAACAACATATATTTTTTTCGGTATAGTACAGACCATAACATACATAAGATTGTTAACTATTAAGGCATATGAGATATGACTTACATCTCTCATTTATTCATCAGTTTTGGAACTATGCTTGATACTCAGCTCAAAACATTTAGATAAGTTAGTTGAGACTGATTTAGTCTTTTTTATGAAAAAAATCTCAATAACTTTATTAATATATCATTCTTGAGATAACCATATACACCTAGATGACATCTCAAATGATATTCATCCCTAAAATCTTTTTGATTGAGCCTAAATATTTTATATAAAAAATTTTTTTAGTTTTTTTTTGTCTATTAATTTGTGTTCTATTATGATCAATGATTAACATATCATTAAAATATAATAAAAATACAAGTTTATTATTACTCAATTAATGACTAATAAATACATAGTGCTTACAAAGTGTTCTAGTAGCTTTAAGTTTTCATGCATAAATAAAATTGTGTACTATTGCCTAAAAGCTTGTTTGATATCATATAAGTTTTTATTCAGTTTGTAAATAAGAATTTTCTTCCATTCTACAATGAATTCTTCATATTTATCCATGTAAAGAGTTTCATGAAGGTCACTATAAAAAATACATTCTTCACAATGAGTTGATACATTTCAAAGTTCAAACTAATAGTCAAATTCAAAGCTAATTAAATATAAGACAAGAAAATATTTCATCAAAATTAGTTATTTTTCATTAATTAAATTCTTTGACTATTAATCAAGTTTTTTATCTCAATTGAGAATCATTATTATCAAGTTTTACTTTAAAGAGCTATTAGTTCTTCATAGCCCATTTCCTTTTCAGTAAGAGTATCAAATTGCAAGCTTGGTTAACACAAAGTAATTCCATATCTTTCTGCAAAAATCAAAGTTATTATTCTTTATTCTTAAGAAAGATGATTTTCTAAAAAATCTTGGACTTGCTTGTATCCGTAAGTAATATATAATTTTGAAAGCTAGAGGATACCTTGTAAGACCTAAATGATTTTCTTAGTTTAGACTAAGATAAATCATTATGAACATCTAAGTTTGCCCAGTTTTAGCTGTAATATAGTTTCTCACTTCGTTTATAAGCATATCATAAGACTCAAAAATGTTAAATATATTCTTTGGCTCAGAATTATTAGACTGCTATTTAATTTTTTTCATTTGATCAGATTTATCTCTTGAAGTAATCAACACTAAATCTGTGTAAAAATAGTATTGTCAAGCAACAACAGATATTTCTGAATGTTGTAATATTGGTTCTCATATTTCATTAGAGTAGAGGATATGTATCTTTTTTATCATGATCTAGCATTATTCTGGAAGAGATAATGTCTCAGGAAGAGAATTGAGTATATTAGTACTGTCAAAAGAATTAATAAAAGAAATAAATGAATGAATTATGTAAGAGTGTGACCAAATGTATAAAATCAAGTGATGAATACAACTAATTTGTCCCTTGTGGAGAGTGATCAAAATGTCAAAATTTAATGGGTTGACTACAAAGATCATGTGGCTTTTCATTAGGCTAACCTATGGTCTGAACAAGTTAGGTATGTCCCCTACTCCTAGTATAAATTATGTCTTGAATTGCACTATTATATGATCAAGTTTTCTAGTTTTTGTGGACCAGAGAAGATTGGTTCAATATGAGTATGTACTTGAGAAGATTGATGAACTACTGTCTATTCTTGTCTTGAAAGAGATTCTCATTCCTAACAAATATCTCTCTAGAATCAACATGATCTAAACTTGTTGGTAGATATGATGAGTCCATGAGAATAATATCATATTGAGTGTTAACAAGCTTAGATATAATTGATAAATGACTTTTTATGCTGACTAGTGGTCTAGTCGGAATTACATGTAGCAAAGGAAGGTATGAATTTAAATGCAGATTTTACATTCATATTTCCGTAGCTCCTTTAAAAAATAATGTTGATCAAAAAAGATAATACAGGAACTCACTAAATTTTTATTTACTTTTGTTGGGTATTGGAATATCCAATAAAGATACATATTAGTGTCTTAAGATTTTAGCTTATTATATTATGGAGAGTGATTAATGACAAAATAAGTATGTCCAATGACTCTGATGAAAATTAAATAATTTCTCTTTGAGATATAAGATCTGAAATGCTATATAATGAGAAATGGTGAAATTCGACATCTGATTAATAAAGTAAATTTGTATTAAAATTATATCTCACCAAAAATATTTCATAAGTATTTTTAAGTCAAAGTAATCAAGTCTTCTCAATCAGATATATATTCTTTATTTTAGCAATTCAATTATGTTTGAGTGTACTAACACAAAAATTTATTATATAATCTTATAATCCATATAGTAATTATTAAATATCTTTGACATATATTATAATATATTATTATTTATTAATATTTTAATAATTTTATCAAATTAATTTTTTATAATCTTATAAAATATTAAAAAAAAAACCTAAGACTTATCATAAAAAATATATATCATTATATATTTTTTAGCAGTCATCAATAAAAATAATTAAATATTTAAAATCCTTTCTAGTTGTATCTTTAATTGTTTCTCATATGTCTGAATGTATCAGATCGAATTGTTTATACTCAAATCAAACTGAAATATATAATAGAAAGTTTTAGTAAGTTTTCTTTATTGATAAGCTGCATACTCTAGAATTGAAATATACTTAATAATAAGATAAAATATTCTCAACTTAGTCTGTGATGAGTGACTAAGCTGAGAATACATAAGTAGAGAGTATAACATAATAAAATACTTAGGAGATTTTATCATTGAATAGAGAATATATAATTAATATTGCTCAATCCTCAATAAAGTCTTACTCAGAATTTACTGATTATATAAGGAAATGTAAATACAAGAACAAACAAATTCATGATTGAGTTATATGAAAAAATGATTCATAAAAAATAAAATAATAGGATTATTAAGAATAAACATGATATTAGAAAATAATAAAGATATGAGATGATATTATTATATACAATAATTTTTAAATATTTGAAATTAGCTAAAATAATATTTCATGAATAAGAAAAAATATAGCGAATATAATAAAAATTACCAGTAACATTTATATTAGTTTTTGTATTGATAATTCATAATTTTAAGATAAAAATATGATTGAAACAATCAATAATACTTGAAAGAGTCAAATAATCTCATTATGTTTTATAAATAAATGTTTTATACTCATCTCAAGTACATATAATTGTCATGGTGAGTGAATTTTATGAGGATTCTTTAATGACTCATATTAATTGTATGTCTCTCTCAATATTGCATAAAGTTTTTGGTCTTCATATTCAAAACACTCAACAATTATCTGAAATATGATCTTTTTTTTTTCTCTATTATGGACAACAAAATTTTTCTTCGTGTGTAAAAGTGTCATATAACCAATTAAAATATCCCAAATTCAAAGCCTCTACTAAAATTAATGTTTTTTTTTATTTGAAACCATAAAATCACAAATCTGATCCACATTAAAAAATTAAAATTTAGGATTTTCTAATTTGAATTCATAATTCATATAATTTCCAAAATCTATCCCAATTATTAATATTCCAGGTCCTTTTCCACTTTTAGCTTGGAATTTGCACACAATAGCACACTTGTTTACCATTCTCACAATGTGTACTTTTTGCTTGATTCATCATAGGAGTTCCAATGATATTTTTTAACACATGCATCGATGCTCATCACACACAATGGGTGTGTGACAATGATTATGGTGTCACATAATAATGTGTGCATTTCTGCTTTAATTCATGTGTGTGTACACTGTAGCATTCATGTATATGTGTACTATGATAGTACAATTCATATAATTTCTCTCTTTAGGGTTTATTTTCTTTATAGGGTTTTAGCTTTGAGATCATATTGTATTTTAGACTATATAATATAAAATAAAAAGTAATCATTCTGAATTATAAAAGCATATATCAAATACTTTTATATTATGAGCAAAAGTGATTGGAACAACTAACATATCAGGTGTTCACATCAAATGAATAAAAATAAAAACTGCAACATAAAAATTATAACAGGATGAATTGAGACCATACATGATATCTTATTATAACCCATCAGGATAATATATAGTGAAATATAAGGTGCATATGATGAAGATATTCGATGATAAGGTTGATTGACATATGGTCAGCTTGGTAGTCAGAGAACTCACACATAATTCTAATATAGATTATCTGGATATTTTTTTCCCTATGACACAAATTTGCATTAGTAAGTAAGTTGTATATTAGTTGGACATGAGAATTACATTCTTTGATTGTGATAATAAGTGGATGTATTTATGCTAAAATCATTAGGTTTTACTATTATGGAACTACAAGTATAGTGTATAGACAAAGGAAAATTTTGTATGGTCTGAAGTAATCTCATTTGATATAGTTTTAACATGTTCTTTTTTGTGCTTACTATTTTTAGTATTAAGAGATATATATTAAATTATTCTTATTTCTATAAATATGAATTAAGGAGATAATATATAATATTATTAGTATATGTTGATAACATCCTTATTATATGAGATGATTAGTTAGATATATTTAAAATAAAATTAATTTAATAGATTAAATATCAAATATAAGATTTTAGATGTCTTTCATATTTATTGGGCATTGAGATTATATATTTTGAAGATATGGTTTTTCTTTATCGAAGTTATGTGCTTTATATTTTTTATATGATCTTGGCATGGTAGGATGTGCTTTGATTGATTCAACACTTAATCTATGAATAGATATGTGAAATATTAGCTAATCATAAAAAAAATTGTAGTTATTTTTAGATTTTTGTGAACATAATTTTTAGGATTTAAATATACGTAAAGAGGATTATAGAATGTGAAATTTTATTTTGAGATCATAGGAATTGTTAGGTAGAGGTGTACTCAAATTGTAGTTGAGCTAGAATGATTGTGACAATAAGATTTACCTTTTGGTTTTGTATTTTTCTTAAAGTTAATTGTCTGTGGAAAAGTAAGACATAAATCATTATTGATTAATCTAGCATGGAGATATATTATATGATTATGACTTGTTACTTATTAGGTATAATGAATTAATCTCTTCTTGTTTTTTTGAAAGTTGAGCCTATCAATTTAGAGGTCAATGATGTTTAACTGTAATAAATAAGATGTCTTGGTACATTGCTGTAAATGAGGTGTTCCAAAAGCAAATAAAGCAGATTGAGATTAATTATTGGTTTTTAATATGAGAAAAAATTTATAACGATTTCATAACTTCTACATGTGAACTTACTAGTTAATATATTGCAGACGTCTTTGTTACGACACGTATAGGACTAGAAGTCTATTTTCTCTCTCACACTGATTGTGATATTTATGCATCAGCTTGAAGGGGTATGTTGAGGTTTAATATCATTTGTTAGTTTATTTTATTTATTTTTTATTTTAGTTTGTATAGGATTACCCGACTTATGATCTAGCTCAATTTAAGTGTATATATATATATATTTTTTGTTTTTTTTTTGATTGTTAGTAGTAATGAAAGAAACATAATATTTTATTTTTTTTTTCTTTTTCCTCTCTTATGCTCTCTCTCTCTCTTGAAAATCTTAAGGGGCCAACATTCTAAATTGCCAAAACTTCTAAATTACTTGAAGTTGAAATTCCAGTTTACTTGGAATTTCAACTTCTAAATTATGTGATATTGAAATTTAGCATATCCTTGGAATTTCAGTTTGTTTGATCATGAATGTAGTTTGCCTTTCAAAGTGTCTGAAGAGAGAGTTCTGATTGGAATTAAAATTGCAGGTTGAAAAGCAAAAGATTTTACAATCAACCACATCTGTCCAGTCTGTTATTAGTGGCCCAGCAGCTTTTGATATCAAGAATCAAAATTCAAAGTCCATGCTGGATTCAAAGCATGAGTGTACTTCAAATGATCTAATGATGTCACCCACATTAGGTTTAAAGGGCAGCACATCTTGTGGGAAAAACAATGTCCCAGGAAATAAAAAAAAATTGTTGAACCATTCTGCTAGATATTTTGACAGGTATGGAAACTTATCAATGCCAATTTTATTGTAGTATTGCTTGTAATGTTTACAATGTTGCAATCTTATCTGGAGTTGGCATCTTCACAAAATCAATATAATTATGGAATATTATGGTATTTTCTGCATTTTTTATTTTTTGTACGTAGTCTGTGTTGTACCTATTGCAATTTATACACTAAAATCATCTAATTAAATATAGTCAGGACTAGTGGTGGATATTCACTTTTACAAGTTATTTATTTGTTGACGTCAGGCAGGTATGTCATTGAAAGACTTTATTTAAGTGTCACCTATATGTCTCTAGAAGTTTCTGTAATATTTCAGTTAGTTGGATGATGTTTTTGGAGATTTTATAATGTTATTTGATCTAAGATTCTATGATATTATTGAAGTTTTAAAAAGTTTGTTGAAGAATATAAGAAAAAAAATATCAACAATAATTATGATAAATAAAATGTCTGCAAGTGGTATGGTATATATAACTCTAAGTTGGATTGGGGCATATCCTATGTTAGGTGCACTCGATAAATTATAATTGAAATAAAATAAAACAAAAATAGTTGAAAACCACAATACTCTTATTATATTAGTCTATAAATATCCAAGATTCAAGCTTGGAGGAGAAAATAATAAGTTGAGACCTTTTAAGGTCTTCAGAAAAATATTGGCTGGTTAATTTTTCGTAGAGATATTTATTATAATAATAGTTTCATTTTTAATTGTTTTTTTTTCGAGTAAGAAATATTATATTTTTATATCTTTTATCTATTCGTGAAATAATAGATTAAATGTTATATGTCTTGTAACTAGACTGTTACATCATAGTGTAGTGAGAGAAGAAATTTATAATACATGTTTAATCCAAAAAAGTAACTGTTAGTTAAAATCTCCCAAACAAAACACTCTATAGTTGTTTCATGTCGTACAATGTTTTATGCAAGCTACAAATTGATTTTGATTGTATTGCTCGAATTATGGATGACTACTTTGTATATACCTCCTCCAAGTCACTATGAAGTAGGATATTTTTCTTTTTTACTTGGTATATCTTTCATTTATTTTATGCCTCTAGCTATAAAAGAATTTGTATTAAATTTAATTTAGGCACTAGGTAAAAAATATTTTGGTAATTCACTTAGAATGTTTGAGTGAACTATTTTGCAATAAGCCTCATATTTTGGCAATGTACATTCATATTTGGATTGATTTTCATAGTGAATACTCCGTATTCAACAGACAATAAACATTCATATAGGTTGAGACGTTAGTTCTCAAACTCATTGAGTAAAAGATATTTATTTTTTCTAATATGATTTGACATCATCTTGAGTGAGATAATATCTCAAAAAAAAATTGAGCATTCTAGTACTGTTAAAAGTAATAAAAAAAGTAAAAGAAAGGAAAATATACAAGTATGAAAATGTGTGTAAACTAGAGTGTTGTCAATTCATTAGTTTCTTTTGAAGAACGATTGAAAAATCAAGATCAAAAGAGTTGGTAATAGTATTATTTGGCCTCGCAGGAAATTCTCCTTTAATCAAAATATACCGCATATGCCTTATTCTCCAAAAATAACTTTTCTATCCTTTATGGCTAAATTTTCATTTTATTAGTTCATTTCGTCCAGGGGGTAGAGTAGACTCAAGAATTGCTGGATCATTTGAATTTGAAGAAGATTCTCTTTCTAGGAAAACCTTTTTCTCATTAAAGTAATTTTGTTTTGTACTTTTTGATACTTACAATGACTCTATATGAGTATCATTATAATGTGAATCAACTAATATATATTTAGTCGAGTTTTTATTGTATTTTAATTATAGGCCCAAGCAGGACTATAGATGAGTAGAAAATTTAATAGATTTCAATGTATCTTCTAGATTCTTATTTTTTTTAACTCATAAAAAAATGAGTTATACTTAAAAAAATGTGACATTGGCACTTATCAATATAGTCACAAACAAATAATATATGTTTTCTTTTTTAATATTAGAGTAAGCAAGAATGACACACTGAATCACTCTCTCTAAGTATCAACTTGTCATGTTTTGGGAAGTGATTCTAAAGAAAACAAGTGCTCCCAAGAATTCTATGAGGTAAATTGAAATTCTTTCTTTAAAGATGCAATAATTAAAAGATTATTTTGGGAAAAATGATAAAAGAAAATATTATGTCGATAAGATAATTTGTGGTTACTATCATATCTCTTCTAAAATACTTTGTAACATTTTTACCAAAGAGAAATATATGAGTTGTGTAAGTGATATATTATTCTCTCCTTTTTGTAACCATGTTATGTGAGAGTGTATGATTAACTAAGCCATAGACCAACAGAAATGAAAATTACTCAATCTTAATAAATAATGGGTGTTTTAATATAATATGTAAAATAGACTGGGCCTACTCGTGTATTGGGTGTTCCTGTTAATATTAAAATAAAGAAAAATAAAGAAATATACAAATTGTAAACTAAAATTGCTACATTCCCACCATCCCCCTTAAGTTTGGATGAAAAAAAAAATTAATATCTCTTCAAAGTTTTCATAAAATTCTATAGTGACATATCTTTAGTATGATCATAGGCTATGACAATGGTCTCATCTTGGATTTTCTCGCTTAAGAAAAAATAACTCAATTATATATATTTCATTCACTTGTGAAATATCCTAGATTAGAGGCTATATGTATCATTTCCGAAAATCACTATAAAGAGTGGAGGGATAAGAAAGTGGTACTTAATCTCCTAAAGTAAGTATCAACTCCAAAGGATTTCCTAGGTGACTATCCTCATTATCTTAAATATTTTAGTTTATATGATATTTTTCGTAATTTATAAATTGAATTTGATTGTGTCTCATGGATCCCAAGTGGTACTTTATATACACCAGCCCCTTTAGGTCATTGTGAATAATTTTTTTTTGCGTCTAATTGATATATTCTCAACTGTAAAACATAATTGATGAAATAAAATTTGTATGGAGGTCAACATAACTACTAGAGAGATTGCATACAATTAATCAATCTCACATATCTATGTGTAGCTTGTTACAATAAGTTTTGTTTAAAGACAATGTACTCTCTCATTTGTACATTTCTTTACAGGGAACATCCACTTGAAATGAAAAAAAGTCTTTTTTTCATGGTCAAGATACTAGTTTCTAAGTTTTTTAAAATAGAAGAATTCTATATTTTCTATCATGATTTAGCATTATCATTGGTGCGATAATATTTTTGAAAAAATCTTGAGTATTCTAATACCATCAAGATAAGTAGTTAAAATTAGTAAAAGTGCGAAGAAGATATGAGTATGACATTGCTTATAAAATATGTTGTTGAATATAACTCTTTTATTTTTGTCGAAAAGAAATCAAGAGTCAAAGATCAAAGGAGTTGACTGTTGATTCATATGATTTCTTGAAAGATTCTCTCCAACTCCAAAAATAATGCATATGTTCTTTTCTTATAATATAAATTCTAAATTTTGATTAGTCGTATCTCTTAGTATTTGGCTCATTATGGAATAGAACTGTAATAGACTCGTAGATTACTAGGTTATTTGAACTTATGGGAGGGTTTCTATCTTGAGAAATATCTCTTTTCATAATCAATCTAATTTGTACTTATTAGAATATATGATGATGAATGTGGTTAATGAGTAGGTTGTCATCAAAGACTAGTCCTTGCATGATCCAACTTAGCTAGACTCACACATGGAATAACCATGAGCTGGCACATTGGCATGACTTAGTTGTGCCAGGTGGCATGGTCCACGATACAATTCACTGTGTCGTGCCATGCACGACACAATTAAAATTATGTGTCATGCCAAGCACGGCACAATGGCGTAGTCACCCGACTTAGCATGATATAGTGGGCAAAGCAAAGTGCATGTTTGTACTTGACCGTGTCAAATGGTGAAGATGCATGGGTTGTGTATTTTTGTTTTTACCTGACTGTAAATGGTGGCATTGCCTTGAGTGCACGGCCATGATGGCGATGGGTGGTGGGTTTACAGGCCGACAAATTACAATTAGTCACGTGACTGATTGTTTTTCGAAAAATAGACCGTCCCATAATAGGGCGGTCGAATCTAAAAAAATACAAATAAAATCGCATGGATTACAGTGCTGTCGAGCCAAGCACATGGATCTTGTATGACCTAGCATGAGGCACTGCTCATGCCGGCCTAGCACAGCACCTACTATGCAACGGGGCAGCCCATCCTGGCCCAAGGCACGGTTTTGAGTTGTGTCGTGCCGTGCCGGGGTAGGCATTGCTGAATTGGGCCCCGAGCCATTCCTAGGTCTCCTAGCTTATTTGACACTTATAGACTCGGGTCATACCTTCAAATCAGGCATATCTTGATTCAAATAGGAACGTGAAAATGCATGTAGGTCAGGTAGGGCTTGATTGGTCCATACTGGCTTGCCCTACCTCCATGACTATCTGGGTTAGGTATGCCAAGCCAGGTATGACTCATGCCCCATGACCTAGTTCGTGCTGAATTGAACTGGGGCTCTGCCCAGCCCGACATGACCTGGATTACAATTGGGTCATCATGTTGTGCTAGTTTGCCTTATTATCACACATCTTAAGTTGGCGCAACCCTACTTCTAAACTCGGTCATGCCCCATGTTATTATTTTGGAATCATGATCCTATGTGTTTAGTGTTCTAAACACATTTTGGCTGCAACATTATTTTTATGTTGTGGCAATCAATGCTTGATTGATATGTAAATTTACAACATATTTTCGGTACCATGACATAGTTATTATAGAATCAAAATCATATATTACGAAGCAATTATAAACTATACTTTTTTTGTTATTTGATTTTATGGCATAGTTGAATTCTGAAGTCAATATCATTTCAGAATTGTGACTTTATTTAGACTATGGCAAAGCTGTGATATTTTTTATGACATTCTATGATCTAAAGATTCAAAAGAGATTCGATGAAATTATTTGTTATGAATTCAACTTAGTGTTGTGACATTGAATTATTAAATAGCATAGTAAACGATGAGGCATGACCCAAGGATATAGAAGATTGACTTAAAACATTTTAACAAATCAAGAGGGGACAAGGAAGAATGGAACTACAATGACCATGACATGAGCATCGCCCCTAATTAGGAGCAATCTCAATTTGAATACAAAATAGAATAGATTGACGATCATATATGAAACTTAGATCTTAATCCTGGTTATCCTTGTGGATATATGATTTAATGAGATAATTATCCAATCTCTTCACTCAAATTTATGTTTAATATCAGGCTAATTAAGAATTTAAGGTTTGTTTTTTTAATTTTTTATCATAGATATTGTTTTATGATGAATACTTTTAGTATGTTATGCTTTAGATGTATATTGTTATGAATGTTTATTCGAATGTTGATTTAAGATTTTATCATCCAATGTTCAATATGTGTTGGTTGTGATAGATAGTGACAATTCTCCGACTCATTTTTTTACAATGGGTTTATGTGTAAAATTCTTATGTTGATATAAGGTTAATTGATGTGAGTAATATACTAAGTCAAAATCATAAGTATAATTATGATTAAATCATTTGGTTTCTTTTAGAAGAAATGGCTATAAAATGATTTGATAGTTTCTTAGAATGTCTAATCTAGGGGTTTTACTAAACTATGAGAGATATATGTTAATTGTAGTAGATGATGATAAATAAGTAATAAGACACAAAGGAATGTGCATTTATATGAAGTGACAATCTTGCAAATTGTGATCATTTTCTTTTTGTATCATTTTTATTGGTGAAATTTCTAAGATAATGTATGGTTAATTATTACGTGAATGATTTTTATGAAATTGAAAGTACAAACATTATTATGAATACACTGTTGTGTGTTATTTAGGATAATTATGGTCAGAGAAAAAAAATACAGTCAAAGTAAAAGTTAAGGGTTATTAACATATTGCCTAAAAGGACTAGGATTTTGGGATGACTAGTAAACAAGTAGATGTGAAGCTTCGACATACGTGACAAGTATATTATAGTGATAACCATAAGATGATAATCCATGGTGGTGAGAACTTTTGGTTAATACCATCTCTTGAATACTAACAAGGCATGAGAAATCTCACAGTCTCTTGCCCTTCATCCATCTAACTAGTGTGACATTATCATAACATCAGATAAAATATTATAATACACTAGAAAATATATTAATTATAGAATCTAAGTATCTATCTCAAATCCAAATATATTTTATCAACTAGTAGTTAGTTAATTTATTGTTACTCGACCAAATTGTCATATTAATTTTTGTGGGATCGATATCTGGATTTATATTTATTTTATCATTTATATTACTCATATACTTGATGAATTCTATTTGATTTTCACACACCTAATGAGATTATGGTGCACTATTGAGGACCATTATGTGTTGGCACTGTAGAAATATTGCAACACTGGGCCACAAGAATTAAGTTGTGCTAGGATCTCAATCTAGGATGCAAGATCTAAATTGGTATATGATAAGAAATGATAAATAAAATGATAAGGTAATTTGCTATTAATAGCACATATTCCCAAGGGTGATTCATTGACACTCTTACCAAGGTGTATGGTGTGTCATATCAACCAAATATTTTTTATATCGTAATCAATACATTAAGTCTTAATGTTGTCCAATATATATGGTAACGTCTTGTTTTTTTTTGTTTATTTATGTTTTTATTTAATTGATTTTATATTTTTTTTATGAAATGTCTAAAAATAAAAAATATAAGTAATCTAAAGTGAAAAATAATTAATCATATAAAATAAGTATAATCATTATTAAATATAATAAAATTTATAAATTATCTTGAGTCTCAAATTTTAATAGATCCTCAAATATCTCATTGTGCTAAATCATATGAGTTCTTACTTATAGTATGCTTGTGAGCAAGATAGGAATCTATGGTATAATATTCTAATTAATATTTTTTACTCATTAGTATAGACATACCTATAATACTAGGATACAACATTTTCATTTCAATCATTGATAAATAATCAAATCTATAATATACAAGTAATGGGCCAATTGTATTAAATATCGAGTGAGATATGTTATTATAAAAAAATATATATTGTCCATCTTCACCATACTCAATGCTAAATTTAATGTTTCATAAATCTTATGATCTATAATCAAATATAAAACATAGAGAAAATAAAGTAAGAAATGAATTACATAGAAAGACAACTGACCGAAAGGAAACTATAAGGATGAGCTTGAGTAAATAAAATGTATAAATATAGTGTTAGAAGTATGTGAATAAATCATCGAGTTTTAATATTTATGCTAGTGATCATGAACAATTAAAATCTTGTCTTTTAGAAAAATAAAAGATAAAAATTATTCTGAGTTTTAATATAGATAGAATTTAGGACAATGATGATTATTATTTGCACGATATTTCTAAAGGTGTTAAATGGGCCAGGACGGGTCGACCCGGACCATTTTTTGGTGACCCAATTGGGCCACTGTCTCGTGTCCAACATGACTTGGTACTGTAATCGTGTCGTGCCTGGCACGACCTGGTACAGTAATCGTGTCGTGCCTGGCATGACCCAGTACAGTAATTATGTCGTGCTAGGCATGACACACTTGAGAACTATCAGCCCTGCGTGACTTGCTGGCCTGGCTCATACCTAATTCAGGGTGAGTCGTGCCTAGACTTGTTGGGTCAGACCAGGCCGTATCTGATTTTCCTATTAAATTTAAAAAAAATTCAGCTGAGTATTCGGGCTAGTTTACCTTGCTGTCAGACTAGGCACATGGGCCATGCCTGGCTCGGCATAAGGCACAACTTGTGCTGGCCCGACATGGCACGAACCTTGCTAAGTGTCGGCCTGGCCTGGCCCACAGCACTGTTACAAACTGGGCTGTGTTGGGCTAAGCATGGCTAAACCGGGTTGTACCCTGGGTCATGCCCAAGCCGTCAGGCTCATTTGGTACCTCTAGATATTTCTAATCAAGAACCTTCTTGAGTAGAGCAAATACATTTTAATTTCTCATATTATTTTTTATTGTGATCATCTGACAATGAGATCTATAGTCTCCAATTAATATTTTGCAAGCAAACATTGTAAATAAAGATAAATTATTTCTTTCTTATAA
Organism: Sapria himalayana; assembly: GCA_029783825.1. Classification (NCBI taxonomy): domain Eukaryota; kingdom Viridiplantae; phylum Streptophyta; class Magnoliopsida; order Malpighiales; family Rafflesiaceae; genus Sapria; species Sapria himalayana. The sequence continues at coordinate 131,434 of JAREIK010009868.1, forward strand.
AAAAAATTCATTATTAAATTATTACTATAAAATATGTTCGTACAACAGATCAACCTATCAATATCTTAATGAAAATTTTGAAATGACAATAATTTACATTTTTTTTTTCAAAATTAGTATTTTGAATATTTATGGACTTGTTTAAGGGAGCTGTTATTGTTCATGCTTGTTTTTTTTTTGTTTTTTTTTTTAATTTTTTGGATTAGAGCGTTCAATATGTGAGTTGTTCCGTCCTAAGTTGGTGCTCTTAGGGAGATTTTGAGAGAATTCCCTTACTACAAGTTTTGCTTTCAAGTGATCTATCTTCATATCTTGATCGGTCTACATAATAAATATACACTTACAACCAATGGTAAATCTTCTCAAATGTCTTAGTATTAGTTTATAAATCTCATTGAAGTAACGTATATGCATCTCTTTCATATGACGTGATGCTATCTTGAATAAGATTGTGTTAGAAAGAGATGTAGGTTTTCTAATGCTATTAATAGAAATAATAAAAAAGTAAAAGAATGAACAAGATAAGAGTACAATAAAATTTATGAAATTGTGTTGGGTATCACTCATTTATTATTTTCAAAAAACGATTAGAAGATCAAGATTATACGAGTTTGTTGCAAGTACACCTGGTTCCCCCATAGGCTTATCTATATTCTGAGAAGACTAGATATATTCCTTCTCTTAGTATAGATTATTTCTCTTGAGTGTTCAAATCTTTTAGTTTAATGAGCTTGTACTCGGAAGGTCTCATGAACTACTATATCATCTAAACCTAAAGGAATTTTTTTTATTTGAAAAACTTAACTCTCTCGAGAATCAACATGATTTATACTTATTGGTAGATATAATGATTTCATTGGAATGACATCATATTAAGTACTAGTATATTTAGATATAGTAGATCAATTATAGTTTCTACTAATTGGTTGTTCCCGTGAGTAACAGTAATAGATCCAGGTGTAAATTTTGGATCCACACTCTTCCTAGGGTTATTAAGAAATGAATCGTACTAAAAAATTAATAATATCTGTAATTATTAAAATATTACTAGTTCTTGCTGAAAAAAATTTGTACTCTTTGGGTATCAAAGTATATAAGAAAGGTACATCTCAAGCCTTTTGCTGTCAACTTATTTTATCCCAAAATGTGATTGAGAGAAAAATAAGTGCACCTAAAAATATTGAGATTCAGACTAAATAATTTTTCTCTAAGATGTAGGTTTTGAAAGGGAATACGTTGAGAAATGTTAAAAGTTAACATTCAATAGATGTGTTAGATTATGATTAAAACTATATCTACCGATAAAATCAAAATATACTTGCTACATATGAGTATCTGGGCCATTTAAATTAGATATTTATTTTTATTTTTAGTAATTTTATTCTGTTGAGTGTGCCGATGATGAAAGTTTGGATTATAATCCTTTAATCCATTTAATAAATATGAAATTTCTTTGGTATATATTATAATGCATTCTCATTTTTTATTTTCTAATATATTTTTTTTAAATTGAGTATCTATTATTTTATAAAATGTCTAAAAAATAGAATACAAATATTAAAATAATAAGTAATAATATATTAGAATATATGTCAACTAAATTCTGTATTTACTATATAAATCATATGATTATTTATCTGATTTCTTATACTATAATATTCACATAAATTATAGTAGCTAAAAAATAGATATTTAATTGAAATAAATTTAATACTCATATTTACAAAGATTGTTCAAAAAGTAATTGTTGGGAGATATGATTTTAGCCGTAAATTTTCTCATCAATTAGGTATTTTTTTATGTTTTTACGCACATATGTTCTTTTAGATCTTACATCTTAAAAAGAAATCATTTAGCATGTTTCTTAGAAAATTTGAGAATACTTGTATTGTTCATGATATCTCTCTAAGATAGAAGAAGTTAGCATCCAAGATCTTTAAATATGCATTCATTTGTTTCTCCATTACTCAAAAAATTTACAAGTATTTTTTTCTTGAGGTTGGTAGGATTTTAGTGAGTGGTGATATTAACTTTTTAGAGTAGAAGTTAATCATTAGTGAACATAGGAAGAGTAAGAAATTGAAATATATATTTGAATTTGTTACTTATCCATACTCTTTAGTAGTCTCACATGGACCTCTAGTCATAATAGAGAGTCACTCATTCACTACTTCTGAATTGGTTTGTTCATGGTATAATGATATTTTTATGTAGTTATCATGTTTATTAATAAATATAATTTTAGTGAATTTAGAGGGAGCAAGATTTTTCAAGAGATGATCTAGGAGGATGAGATATACATGGCCTGCTCGAATCATATATGAGTTTATATAGATGATCTTGTAGTTAATCCATTTGGTCTTGATATTCTAATCACTCTCTGTAACTGAGAAAAGAGTTGTGCTCAACACTTCATATCATAGGTATTATTGCGTAACTATTTTCTTTCTTTATTTATTTATATACTAGTTTTCTTGAAGGTACTAAATATCTTAATCTCCTTATAAATTATTATCTCACATAAAATGATAACAAATTATTTTGAAAGGGAAAAATATTATCAATTCAGGTGAGTGTTATTAACTAATATCACGACTTGCTAGAATATTTGTTGTTGGTTGTAGGTAAGTGTTCACTATAAAAATAAGTTCAAATGAGAATGTATATCATTTTCACATTAAGGTGAGACATGTAGTAGATATATTCAATCATATGTTCAGTATGGATTTTCAGGACATGTTCTTTCTAGTAATCAAAATGGTCTATATATAGATTCTTATTTCTCTGATAGGATCTCATAGATTGATGATACACTAGCTAGACTTTAATAATATATATATATATAATCAAGATGATCTTGAAGAGGAAGTATATATAAAACAATTATATTGGTTAAAAACAATACAGCTAAACACAAAGTGCATACTGCAAAAGAAACTATATGACCTATTATTGTCATCAAGAGTCTGATTCGTAAGATTTTTATAGATATTCATCTCATTTGACTTACATATGTCTGCATTGTTATTAAAGGTACGCCTTAGGCGTGCCTAAAGCCTATGCACCATGATGCCCTACCAAAATCATCTTGCCTTGGGGGAGATGTGTGGATTTACAAAAGGAAAACTAGGTGACAATGTATCCTCGCTCAAGAGTTATGAAAAGCTCACATCAGTGTATGAAGTCTGATATATAATCTCATAATTCATATAATAAATATTAAATTGATTTAATATATTTTTTAATACATTATTATTTTTTAGTTTTTTAATATTTTTTTTGAATTAAGTTTTAATTATTTTATTAAAATTCTAAAAAATAGAAAGAATCTATGATATATTCTAAAAAGAGATATATCCATCACCGTGCACTGAACTCTACCACCACACACCGCATGCCACTGCCATGCATTGTATGCTAGCATTGCATGCATGTTTGGCATTATGCGCGCCTCCACCATGTGCCATGTAGTAGCGCGTGATGACCACCAAATTGAATTGATTGGGTTTTGCCAACACCTTAATTTTGGTGACTAATTGATTTCTTCCCTCTTTCACAATGTTGGTGCCCACTATGTCAATGCACATCACACATGGTGGGTTTGTGATGGAATTACAAATGCAGTGTACCTCTTCTTCCTTCATCATGCATGTATGATAGACACATGAAAAAAACATACATTGTGCTAGTACAATGCATATGTGTTTTTTGTCTCTTGAATTTATAACCCTTGCAATCCAAAGGATTGATTTTCCCTTAAATATTGCCAAGTCCCACAATAATAAAATGAAATCACAGTCATTGGATGAACTCAATACAAATGTTATCCATATATAATGAACAAAAATGATTGAGAAAACTCACAAGACATATGCTCACTTCAGAAAAACATAAACTAATTCAATAAATAAATAAAAATACACGTAACTAGAACATAATGTAACAATAAAAATAGTCAAACATATAGAAAACTAACCTACAAAATATAATAAAATGAAAAACCCTTCTCCTCTTCAAGCTGATGAGTACATATCATTATTAAGCAACTTGAAAGAAAGAAAAGACATGTGTAATCCTCTGAGTGCTTACATAAAGTTGTTGGAAATTTGTTTAATAGTAGGTACGTAGGTAGTGACTATCAAACTATCCTATTTTCTCATATCTAATGACAATTAATCTTAATATGTTTCATATGCTCGAGGAACATGTGATTAAAAAAATGTGCCTATTTTCCTAGCTATCACAATAAAATATTATTGACATCTGAACTTGTAAGAAAATTTCTTAAAAGAAGTGGTTGATTCACTAGAGTTCATGATTAATCATTATTATAATATTATACTATCCTATTTTTTTCACTAAATGTGAAAATAGGGGTCTATCTCTTACTTTTCAAGGCGATAAGTTTGTCTCTGAAATATATAAAACTTTATAATGTATCCATTTATGCTTATCTATGCCCATGATATCTCTTAGATAAAAAATATAAATCATTATCATTTCTCTACAATCAATTGATTCTAGCTAGAACTTGAATATGCATATGTCTATTTATGCTCATTATAAATTAAAAATTTATAATGAATATGATTCATATTCCTTAAAATATAATATGAAAACCTAAAATGATTCACAAGCAATAGAAAATGTATTACTAAATAATAATTTTTTGATTTGAAAATTTTTTTTCTTTTAAAAAGTTTATCTATACTTTTTGGATTAAAAATAATTTATATAAATTATATCTATCTAATTCATAATTTATTTTGTAATTAATATTTATATAAAAATAATCAAATGACTAATTAAAATGAATATTTTAAATTATAATGAAAACAATAATATTGAGATTTATTATTTATTATTTAGGGTATACTGGTTTAATTTAGATTAGATCTGTCTCACTAATAATTTAATTTGTAATTAATATTTCTATAAAAATAAACTAATAAATAATTAAAATAAAAATTAAAAATTATACTAAATACAAATTTAAATGATATGTATGATTTATGATTAATGTATACTAGTTTAATGGTTTAAGTATTTAGAGGTTTTATCGTTTAGGAGTTTAATGATTTATGTTTTTAGGCATTTAGTGGTTTATAAGTATTTTTTAAATAATAAAATAACAAAAAAAAATTTTGCAATTTTTTATCATTTTCATAGGTTATAACCTTTGAAAATATAAAATTCTTAAAATTTTTTGAAATGTGAATATAATCTCTAGTTATATTAATATTAATAAAAATATATCATTTAAATTCAATTTAAACAATTTTATTGATATATATATTAATAATGATCAAAAATTAAATTAATAAACTATTAATAATAAGATAGAGATTAATTAATAAAATTTTGATAGATATTATAATTATCATTTATTATATAGGTTATATAGGTTTAATGCTTTAAGTATTTAGGGGGTTTTAGGGTTTAGGAGTCTATAGATTTAAAAGTTTAATTATTTAGTGATTTATAATTTTTATTTAAATAATAAAAATATAAAAAATTATTTTTGAGATTTTTTATTATTTTAGAAGATTATAACCTTTGAAAATATAATAATTTTAAAATTCTTTTCAAAACTAAAAATAATATTTAGTTATAATAATATTAATAAGTATAAAACATTAAAATTCAATATAACTAATTTTATTGATAAATAGTATAATAATGATCAAAAAATAAATTAATAAACTATTTTTAATAAGATTGATAGTTTTTAAAATATAATTTAAAAACCTATATACAAAGATTCAAAATCAAAGTAAGATATATTGCTAAATAATAATTTTTTGTTTTTAAATTTTTATTTCTTTTTATAAGCTTATATATTTTTTTTTGAATAAAAAATAAATTATTAAAATTAATATTGTCTCACTCATTATTTACTTTGTAATTAACATTTCTATAAAAAAATAAACTAATAAATAATTAAAATGAATATTTAAAATTATAATGAATACAAATTAAAATGAGGTTTGTGATTTATTATATATGGAATACTAGTTTATTGGTTTGATTATTTAGGAATTTTATTGTTTAGGAGTTGAGCAATTTATGTTTTTAGGCATATTGTGGTTTATAGATTATACTTAAATAATAAAAATAAAAATTTTTTTTTTTAGATTTTTTTGATTTTCAAAGGTTATAACCTTTGAAAATATGAAAATTTTTAAAATTTTTTGAAATGTGAATACCATGTATAATTATATTAACCTTACTGATTATATATCAAATAAATTCAATATAAACAATATTAATTATAGATATTATAAAAATGATCAAAAATTAAATTAATAAACTATTAATAAAAATATAAATTTTAATTAAACTATATTTACATTACGCAAAATGATTCAAAATCAAATCAAAATATATTACTAATTAATAATTTTTAAATTTTTCCTTCTTTTTATGAGCTTATATTTTTTTTTTATTAAAAATCAATTATTTAAATAATCTTTGTCTCGCTCGAAATTTATTTTGTAATTAATTTTTGTAAAAAATTAAACTATAAATAATTAAATTAAATATTTAAAATTATAATAAATAGTCATAAAAATGAGATTTATTATTCAATAAGTAGAATATAGATATTAAAAGGTTTATGTATTTAGGGGTTTCATAGTTTATGAGCTTACTGATTTAAGTAAGAGGGCATTTAATGGTCTATATGCTTTATTTAAAAAATGAAATAACAAAAATTTAATTTTATTATTTTTTCTCATATTTTCAAGGTTATATCCTTTGAAAATATAATAATTTTTTAATTTTTTTCAAGAGTAAATTCAATATATATTTATAATAAGCATACTAATTATATATAATATAAATTTGATATAAACAATTTTATTGAGAGATATTCTAATAATACTCAAAAAATAAATTAATATCTATAATGAATAAGATTGATATTACTTAAAATATAATATGAAAACCAAAAATAATCAAAAGCAAAGGAGAATGTTTTACTAAATAATAATTATTTGTTTTAAATTTTTTTTTTATTTTAAAAAGTTTATCTATATTTTATTGGTGAAAAATAATTTATATAAATTATATCTATCTAACTCATAATTTATTTTGTAATTAATATTTATATAAAAATAAACAAATAACTGTTTAAAATGAATATTTTAAATTATAATGAAAACAATAATATTGAGAATTATTATTTATTATTTAGGGTATACTGGTTTAATTTAAATTAGATCTGTCTCACTAATAATTTAATTTGTAATTAATATTTCTATAAAAATAAACTGATAAATAATTAAAATAAAAATTAAAAATTATATAGAATACAAATTTAAATGATATTTATGATTTATTATTAATGTATACTAGTTTAATTGTTTAAGTATTTAGAGGTTTTGTCGTTTAGGAGTTTAGTGATTTATATTTTTAGGCACTTAGTGGTTTATATGTATTATTTAAACAATAAAATAACAAAAAAAAATTTTGTAATTTTTTCTCATTTTCATAGGTTATAACATTTGAAAATATAATAATATTTAAAATTTTTGAAATGTGAATACAATCTTTAGTTATATTAATATTAATAATTATATATCATATAAATTTAATATAAACAATTTTATTGATAGATTTATTAATAATTATCAAAAATTCAATTAATAAACTATTAATAATAAGATAGAGATTAATTAATAAACTATTGATAGATATTATAATTATCCTTTATTATATAGAATATATAGGTTTAATGCTTTAAGTATTTCGGGGATTTTGGGGTTTAGAAGTCTATAGATTTAAATGTTTTGGTATTTAGTGATTTTTAATTTTTATTTAAATAATAAAATTATAAAAAAATTATTTTTTTGATTTTTTATCATTTTTAAAGGATATAACCTTTGAAAATATAATAATTTTTAAATTTTTTTTCAAAAGAAAAAATAATAATTAATTATATTAATCTTAATAATTATAAAACATTAAAATTCAATATAAGTAATTTTATTGATAAATATTATAATAATGATCAAAATATAAATTAATAAACTATTATAAATAAGATCGATAGTAATTAAAATATAATTTAAAAACTTATTTATAATTATTCAAAATCAAAGTAAAATATATTAATAAATAATAATTTTTTGTTATTTAATTTTTACTTCTTTTTATAAGCTTTTTTTTTTTTTGAATAAAAAATAAATTATTAAATTTATATTTGTTTAACTCATTATTTATTTTGTAATTAACATTTATATAAATTATAAACTAATAAATAATTAAAATGAATATTTAAAATTATAATGAATACAAATTAAAATGAGATTTGTAATTTATTATATATGGTATACTTGTTTATTGGTTTGATTATTTAGGAGTTTTGTTGTTTTGGAGTTTAGCAATTCATGTTTTTAGGCATTTTGTGGTTCATACGTTTTATTTAAATAATAAAAATAAAAAAAATATTTTTTTAGATTTTTTCTTATTTTCAAAGTTTATAACCTTTGAAAATAATATAATTTTTAAATTTTTTGAAATGTGAATACCATGTATAATTATATTAATCTTACTGATTATATATAATATAAATTTAATATAAACAATTTTAATAATAGATTTTATAATAATGATCAAAAATTAAATTAATAAACTATTAATAAAAATATAAATTTTAATTAACATATATTTACATGACGCAAAATGATTCAAAATCAAATCAAAATATATTACTAAATAATAATATTTAATTTTTAAATTTTTCCTTCTTTTTATAAGCTTATATTTTTTTTATTAAAAATCAATTATTTAAATAATGTTTGTCTAACTACAAATTTATTTTGTAATTAATATTTGTAAAAAACTAAACTATAAATAATTAAATTAAATATTTAAAATTATTATAAATAGTCATAAAAATGAGATTTATTATTCATTAAGTAGTATATAGATGTTAAAAGGTTTATGTATTTAGGGGTTTCGGGGTTTATAAGCTTACTGATTTAAGTAAGGAGGCATTATTGGTCTATAGGCATTATTTAAAAAATGAAATAAAAAAATTTATTTTTATTATTTTTTATCATATTTTTATGGTTATAACCATTGAAAATATGATTATTTTTAAATTTTTTTCAAGAGTGAATACAATATTTATTTATAATAATTATAATAATTATATATAATATAAATTCAATATAAACAATTTTATTGATAGATATTCTAATAATTCTCAAAAAATAAATTAAAAATCTATAATGAATAAGATTCATATTACTTAAAATATAATATGAAAACCTAAAATAATTCAATTACAAAGGAAAATCTATTACTAAATAATTCTTATTTGTTTTAATATATTTTTTTTATTTTAAAAAGTTTATCTATATTTTTTTGATGAAAAATAATTTATATAAATTATATCTATCTAACTCATAATTTATTTTGTAATTAATATTTATATAAAAATAAACAAATAACTAATTAAAATGAATATATTAAATTATAATGAAAACAATAATATTGAGATTTATTATTTATTATTTTAGGGTATACTAGTTTAATTTAAATTAGATCTATCTCACTGATAATTTAATTTGTACTTAATATTTCTATAAAAATAAACTAATAAATAATTAAAATAAAAATTTAAAATTATACTGAATACAAATTTAAATGATTTTTATGATTTATTATTAATATATACTAGTTTAATGGTTTAAGTATTTAGAGGTTTTGTCGATTTGGTGATTAGTGATTTATGTTTTTAGGCTCTTAGTGGTTTATATATATTATTTAAAAAATAAATAACAAAAAAAAATGATGTAATTTTTTCTCATTTTCATAGGTTATAACCTTTGATAATATAATAAAACTTAAAATTTTTGAATTGTGAATACAATCTTTAGTGATATTAATATTAATAATTATATATCATATAAATTCAATATAAACAATTTTATTGATAGATATATTAATAATGATCAAAAATTAAATTAATAAACTATTAATAATAAGATAGAGATTAATTAATAAAATTTTGATAGATATCATAATTATCATTTATTATATAGGTTATATAGGTTTAATGCTTTAAGTATTTACGGGGTTTTAGGGTTTAGGAGTCTATAGATTTAAAAGTTTAAGTATTTAGTGATTTATAATTTTTATTTAAATAATAAAAATATAAAAAATTATTTTTGAGATTTTTTATCATTTTAGAAGGTTATAACCTTTGAAAATATAATAATTTTTAAATTATTTTTCAAATATAAAAATAATATTTATTTATAATAATATTAATAATTATAAACCATTAAAATTCATTATAAGTAATTTTATTGATAGATATTATAATAATGATGAAAAAATAAATTAATAAACTATAATTAATAAGATTGACAGTTATTAAAATATAATTTAAAAACCTATATACAAAGATTCAAAATCAAAGTAAGATATATTAATAAATAATAATTTTTTGTTTTTAAATTTTTACTTCTTTTTATAAGCTTGTATATATTTTTTGAATAAAAAATAAATTATTAAAATTATATTTGTCTCACTCATTATTGGTTTGATTATTTAGGAGTTTTGTTGTTTAGGAGTTTAGCAATTTATGTTTTTATGCATATTGTGGTTTATAGATTTTACTTAAATAATAAAAATAAAAAAAAAAATTTTTGGTTTTTTTTTTATTTTCAAAGGTTATAACATTTGAAAATATGATAATTTTTAAAATTTTTTGAAATGTGAATACCATGTATAATTATATTAATCTTACTGATTATATATCAAATAAATTCAATATAAACAATTTTAATGATAGATATTATAAGAATGATCAAAAATTAAATTAATAAACTATTAATAAAAATATAAATTTTAATTAAACTATATTTACATGACGCAAAATGATTCAAAATCAAATCAAAATATATTACTAATTAATAATTTTTAATTTTTAAAGTATTCCTTCTTTTTTTGAACTTATATTTTTTTTATTAAAAATCAATTATTTAAATAATGTCTGTCTCGCTCGAAATTTATTTTGTAATTAATTTTTGTAAAAAATTAAACTATAAATAATTAAATTAAATATTTAAAATTATTATAAATAGTCTTAAAAATGAGATTTATTATTCATTAAGTAGTATATAGATATTAAAAGGTTATATAGATATAACCTTGAAAATTATTAATCTTCAAGGTTATATTTTTTGAAGATATAATAATTTTTAAATTTTTTTTAATAGTAAATACAATATTTATTTATAATAATCATAATAATTATATATAATATAAATTTGATATAAACAATTTTATTGAGATATATTCTAATAATACTCAAAAAATAAATTAATATCTATAATGAATAAGATTGATATTACTTAAAATATAATATGAAAACCAAAAATGATTCAAAAGCAAAGGAAAATGTATTACAAAATAATAATTATTTGTTTTAAATTTTTTATTATATTTTAAAAAGATTATCTATATTTTATTGATGAAAAATAATTTATATAAATTATATCTATCTAACTCATAATTTATTTTGTAATTAATATTTATATAAAAATAAACAAATAACTAATTAAAATGAATATTTTAAATTATAATGAAAACAAAAATATTGAGAATTATTATTTATTATTTAAGGTATACAGGTTTAATATAATGAAAATTTAATTTGTAATTAATATTTTTATAAAAATAAACTGATAAATAATTAAAATAAAAACTAAAAATTATACAGAATACAAATTTAAATGATATTTATGATTTATTATTAAAGTATACTAGTTTAATTGTTTAAGTATTTCGAGGTTTTGTCATTTAGGAGTTTAGTGATTTATATTTTTAGGCTCTTAGTGGTTTATAGGTATTATTTAAATAATAAAATAACAAAAAAAAATTTGTAATTTTTTCTCATTTTCATAGGTTATAACCTTTTAAAATATAAAAATATTTAAAATTTTTGAAATGTAAATACAATCTTTAGTTATATTAATATTAATAATTATATATCATATAAATTCAATATAAACAATTTTTTTGATAGATATATTAATAATGATAAAAAATTAAATTAATAAAGTATTAATAATAAGATACAGATTAATTAATAAACTATTGATAGATATTATAATTATCCTTTATTATATAGGTTATATAGGTTTAATGCTTTAAGTATTTAGGGGATTTTGGGGTTTAAAAGTCTATAGATTTAAATATTTATGTATTTAGTGATTTTTAATTTTTAATTAAATAATAAAATTATAAAAAAATTATTTTTTTGATTTTTTATCATTTTTGAAGGTTATAACCTTTGAAAATATAATAATTTTAAATTTTTTTTCAAAATAAAAAATAATATTTAGTTATAATAATTTTAATAATTATAAAACATTAAAATTTAATATAAGTAATTTTATTGATAGATATTATAATAATGATCAAAATATAAATTAATAAACTATTATTAATAAGATTGATAGTAATTAAAATATAATTTAAAAATCTATTTACAATGATTCAAAATCAAAGTAAAATATATTACTAAATAATAATTTTATGTTATTTAATTTTTACTTCTTTTTATAAGCTTATATATTTTTTTGAATATAAAATAAATTATTAAATTTATATTTGTCTCACTCATTTATTTTGTAATTAACATTTATATAAAAAATAAACTAATAAATAATTAAAATGAATATTTAAAATTATAATGATTACAAATTAAAATGAAATTTGTAATTTATTATATATGGTTTACTGGTTTATTGGTTTGATTATTTAGGAGTTTTGTTGTTTAGGAGATTAGCAATTTATGTTTTTAGGCATTTTGTGGTTTATAGGTTTTATTTAAATAATAAAAATAAAAAAATATTTTTTTAGATTTTTTCTGATTTTCAAAGTTTATAACCTTTAAAAATAAGATAATTTTTAAAATTTTTTGAAATGTGAATATCATGTATAATTATATTAATCTTACTGATTATATATCATATAAATTCAATATAAACAAATTTAATGATAGATATTATAATAATGATTAAAAATTAAATTAATAAACTCATAATAAAAATATAAATATTAATTAAAATATATTTAAAAGACGCAAAATGATTCAAAATCAAATCAAAATATATTACTAAATAATAATATTTAATTTTTAAATTTTTCATTTTTTTATAAGCTCATATTTTTTTTTATTAAAAATCAATTATTTAAATAATATTTGTTTCACTCGAAATTTATTTTGTAATTATTTTTGTAAAAAATTAAACTATGAATAATTAAAATAAATATTTAAAATTATAATAAATAGACATAAAAAATGAGATTTATTTTTCATTAAGTAGTATATAGATGATAAATGATTTATGTATTGAGGTGTTACGTAGTTTATGAGCTTACTGATTTAAGTAAGCAGGCATTTAATGGTTTATATACTTTATTTAAAAAATGAAAATTAATGATTTAAGTAAGCAGGCATTAAATGGTATATACTTTATTTTAAATTTTTTTTTTATTTTAACAAGTTTATCTATATTTTTTTGATGAAAATTAATATATATAAATTATATCTATCTAATTCATAATTTATTTTGTAATTAATATTTATATAAAAATGAACAAATAACTAATTAAAATGAATTTTTTAAATTATAATGAAAACAATAATATTGAGATTTATTATTTATTATTTAGGGTATACTAGTTTAATTTAAATTAGATATGTCTCACTGATAATTTAATTTGTAATTAATATTTGTATAAAAATAAACTGATAAAAAATTAAAACAAAAATTAAAAATTATACTGAATACAAATTTAAATGATATTTATGATTTATTATTAATGTATACTAGTTTAATGGTTTAAGTATTTAGAGATTTTTTCGTTTAGGTATTTAGTGATTTATGTTTTTAAGCACTTAGTGGTCTATAGCTATTATTTAAACAATAAAATAACAAAAAAATGTCGTAATTTTTTCTCATTTTCATAGGTTATGACCTTTTAAAATATAATAATATTTAAAATTTTTGAAATGTGAATACAATTGAAATTAAATTTAAATAACTCTTTTTGATGTGTTCTATTTTTCTATTGTGATAATTCATACGTGTTACAAAAAATGATTTCTTTAAAGAATACAGAAAACATTATAACTAATACTCATTTTTTTAACACAATTGAAACTCGCGTACACTTAGCTACCTCATGCTCCCTCAACGTGGCTGTTCTGCACAATCACTCTTTGGAAATTTACTACACGCACCCATTGCTCAATGCACATCGTGCCTTGCATGATTTAGTTCATTCTGCAAAATCAAATTTCACCCATTTAGGATAAGCTCTGACACCATGTAAAGTTTAACACAAATGAAATGAAATCTTTAAAACAACTCACTATAAAATAATATACACAAAAACCTCTTATATAATATGAAAATAATTGGGACAACTCACAAGGTGAGGAGTTCTTTCATCAAAGCATAAAGAAAAATGAAAGGAAAAGAAAGAACTAATAAATATAAGTTGAAAATCTCAACCAATATAAAAGTCAAAATGGATATGACCTGAGAAAATAAAAAATGATATTTGGTTGATTACTTAGTTAATAGTTAATATTATTTTTTCCCAAATGTGCTTAGAAATATTTTTATATAGTAGATGTGTCCTAGTTATTTCAATTAAATATAAATTATATCTTTTAGCTATTATTTTCTGTGTATGAGCCAGAACAAAATATCTGATGAATTATTTTATATTGTTCAAAAAATATTTGATGAATTATTTTTTATTTAAATTTGAAGTTTTTCTTTGAAACTTAATAATTATGGCTATTTAGAATAATTATTAATAAAAAATATAAAATATCTCACTCTATTATGTGTGATTATTATATAAGATTTGTAAATGTCTGAATAATATAAATAGAATGTAACTCTTTTAATAGACTTCTAATGTGTCAGATAAAAAGTTTTGGTTTGTTTTTCTAATTGATTCATGTCATAGTGAATAGAGGTCATCCTCTTAATGCTTAGTTCTTGAATTTTTATTTTATTCAATGATGAATGTTCAAGTCGAGAGTGTATGTCTAGTAGATTATTGATAGCTAATCACTTGGAAGAGCCTTTATGAGTGGAGAATAATAGGTATTTTCCATCTTGTTCTATCCTTAAAAGAGTTAATAATAATTCATAATATATTCATGTATAATATCTGGACTCATTTTTTTCTAGGGTTTATTAAAAAATTAGTTATAGTCAAAAAAGATAACATATCTTTTTACTAATATTTTATTAGTTTTTAGTGAAAAATATTTTGTATGAGTATTAGATTATCTAAGGAATACATATCTCAAATTCTTAGGTATTAACTTGAATCATCCTTGATACTCAGTAAGATGTTACTATTATGAATTTATTATATATACAATAAATTTAGATTTTGTTGATTATGAAGGGAATGAGATTTTCCTAGATGGGAGATCTCTTTTAGACCCAGCTAACATTATAATCTATGAGTCTTATCCTATATAGATTTATATTGAGTCAGAATTAGAAAATTTGACTATCTAAAACATAGAATTTATACTAGAATAAAGTGACATATTCAATCTAATCATATTAGTAGCAAGCCTATCAAAAAGCCAAATAATCTTGTAGCTAAATTATTTGATTTTTTTCTTATGATCATTCTCCTGAAGGGCTAGAAAAGTTATACTTAACTCGGTACCTAATATAATAGGTTTGTTATTTTCTCGTATTATTTATTATTTTATTTTTTTATTACATATGCTTATTGTACAAAGATAATCAAGTCTTTTTATAAAATATTATTTAAAATAGGAACTAGTATCATGATCTTTTGCGAATATTTAATATTAGTAGTTATATGGGTATTCATTTTGAAGACTATTGGATAGTTGATGTTAAAAAAATATCATTTAATGATATAACATGCATAGGAAGTTATTGTTTGATTTAATAAATAATTTTTGTTGTTTTTAACAATAATGACTTGCCTCAATGTGTTTTGTCGTTCGCTAGAGGCATCTCTCGTATATCTTTATCCAACCTCTTGAAGAAGATGATGTTACAGTGGTTAGCATTATCTGAGCCATTCCTCTTTAATAAATATATTTTAGAAAACCTTTATATTATTTTTCATTTATCAATATGACATTTTGTTTTCTTATATTTTCTAAATTTCAAATTTGTTATTAAAGATTTTATATATATATATATATATATATATATATATATATATATATATATATATATATATATATATATATATATAATCAAAATTGATCTAATACAAATCAATTAATTTGATTTAATAATAAAATCAAATAATTCAAATTTAATTAAATTAATTATTTTGATTATATACATTTACATACTATAACCAAATATACAAAATTTTTAATTTTTTAAGGCTTTATATAGGGCTATGAAATTGATTTTGGCCTGGATAAGATTTTTGGCTTTTAATGTAAATTAATTAATATCACTGCAGAATTATAATTATATCCTCTCTTTTTTTCAAAATAATTTGTCTTTAATTATTTGATACTTATTAAACTTTTCATGTTACGATTCTAGTTACTCATTGATTGAATTACATTATTAACAATCTAATTCAATCAAAATTTATCAATCTATGGATAAGAGGAACATCAAAACTTATTCGATAAGAGCAACATTAAACTCTTTAATAAATAAATTATATTAGATATGTGCAGGGTTTGACAATATGAAAATTTATAAGATTCCTCAAGGGGGTATCTTCTATCCTTCTAACAGGATATATATCATTGGCAATTAATATTTATCATATTTTTTATAAAATTATTTAATTTATAGAGTTCATAAATTTGTTTCTAGATATCACTCTTTATAAATCAAAATAACTATTAATAAATGCATGTGAATATTAGTTATTTTAAGAATAATAGCAATAATATTTATAATAATAACAATATATTTTATTTTACATGGTAGTACATAATAATTATACATTGGTAATTCCATTTAATATAAAAAAGTGTATTAATACTAAAAGTTAGAATTTTATCAATCTTCGTAGTCAAAATAGACATATAGAAATTATGCTAAAATTTTATTAATAGATTGTTCAGTTTTTTCTAGATTTTAAATAATAAACTTATATTCCACGAGCTGATTATTCGGTCTATCATGCGTAAACTTAATTCTATATACCAAATCATCTGCTATGTAGATTACATAATAAAGGACACGTGTATTTTCAAAAATTCAGTTAATTGCAAATTGTTTCTTTAAAACAAGGAAAAAAATTTAAACCAATTAAAAGAAGAAATAATCAAATATAGTTTTTAGTATAAAATATTTTTAATAATTTTATACTTAGACTTAAAATCATGATGTCACATGTTTGACTTTTATTCTTTCAATATCTCTATTAGAAGTTTTAGCTGGAAAATTCTTTATAAAAGGATTAGTCAGGTTGTTACCACCATATCTTTTTTTTTATGATCTCTCATTAGATGTTATTCATGCTCGATGTGTTTTATCTTTTTGTGAATTTTAAAATTCTTTGAATTAATAATTGCTCCGCTATTATTACAATAAAGTATAATGAATATTAGTTTCATAAAAGGAATATTCCTTAGATCAACCAGAAAGTTCCTAAGTCATACAACTTCCATGGCTTCCTTTGAAGCTGCTATATAGATGATCTTTGTAGTGGAATCAGTAATACAAGATTGCTAGATACTCATTCAACATATAACCTCACTAGAGGTGTCAAACAAGTCGCGCAGCCCAAGCATGGCCTGAAGCCCGGCCCGATTAAGCCGTGTCTGGCCTGACATGATAGAGTCCAGAATTGTACCTCATGTCGGGCCAGACCGCCCCATTGCATGTTTCATGTTGTACTATGCTGGTAGGAGTCGTGCTTATTGCCGAGCTATGCACACCCGTGTGCCTATCCTGGTGGCACGGTAAACTTGTCAGAGTGATCATTCGATGGGGGCCTCGTCAGATGGTCACCCTAGCAGTCTAATTTTTTATTTTTTCAGGATAGTTAGACCCCATCACAGGGTAGTCTAATTTTTTTAAAACAATCATTCACGTGGTCAATTATAATTGGTTGGCCACATTAGTCGGTCACCCATTGTATCTTCATACAATGTGTTTTGCATGCCCCCTTTGACATGATCTGGCACGACCATGCACTTGGCTATGCCACCGTGCTGTGCTGGGCTGGTGGACAATGCCTTGTCTGGCACTGCATGATCTAATAGACACCTCTAAGCCTCACTTACTAAGGTAAATACATAATTTGAGGTAGACTTTCTTAATTCCTAATCTTATTAAAATTTAAGTTTGTATATCTAATGAGTACAAGATTGTTCACTTAGTATATCACTATATCAAAGATCAGTTTCCTGTGCTTTGGGATACTAATCTTTTGCTAGGGCGATACAATTGACAAGAGAACCTAAATTGACCTTTTTATGACTACAGGCAAAAATGTTTTCTCATAATCGATTCTTTCTTCCTAAGTAAAGTTTTTTGTTATTATTTTATTCTTGTAAGTCTTTAAATTATAGATCAACTTGTACTTGGTGAGTTTTTTTCTTTTAGGTAGTTTCATAAGATAATAGACATGATTGAAGTGCATTGATTGCATATCTATTTTAATTGCCAATGTTATGCATTTTTATTTTAAAGCTCTTTATCATAATCTTTGGGAGAAGTATCATCTTATCAGTAATTTTGTTATAAGACTTTCTCAAGAATGTATATTGTGTAAGTTGATGAATAATCCTCCTATTTTGTGACACTCCTCTCTTTTGTATATTTTTGGTGATATGTTATATAAATTTTGATCCTTGTGAATCCTTACTATTATCTCTCTTGAGCTATGTAATCGGCTTATCAATAATAGGTTCATGAGGTTCAATATTAATACTATCTTCAATAGATATTTCATTATGATGTGGTAGTAAGATTTTTGAAAGTTATCTCTTGATGTTTTTTTTCATATTTCTATTATTAAAGGAGTTTTAATTAGTTTATCTCCTCTCAATACTTGTAGAATAATTTTACTTTTATGTTTTTGGTTTATTATATAGTTTTCTTATATGAATTGATCATTTGTGCTAACAGTGATCTTCTAATTCTTTTATTATAAAATAAATCATCTTTAATTCTTTAGGATATTCTATTAAAAAATAAATTTTTATTCTTGGTTTCAATATATCTATATTTCCTTTTAACATATGTGTTAGTCAACCTCACTTATAAATGTCTTTCAGACTAGGTTTCTGTCCAGTCCACAATTCAGTTGAAGTAGCATAAGCATATTTAAATGAAACTATGTTTAAAACATAAGCTGTTATTTTGAATACATATTTCTAGAATGAACTAAGCATATTCAAATAACTCATCATTAATCTTTTATGTTTATAAGAGTCCTAATTTTTTTTCTGTCATGTTATTTTGATGTGGAATATTAGGTATAGACAACTGAGATGCAATTCCCTAATCAAATAATAGTCTCTAAATTCTCCAAAGAGTTAATTGCCACCATAATTAAATCATATTATTTTGAGATATTTATTTTGATATTTTTTTATTTTTATTTCGTACTCGAATTTCTCAAAGACATCAAACTTTTGGTATATCAAATAAATATATTCATATATTGTGTAATCATCAATACAAGTGAAGTACTCAAAACTATCATTTGCTTAGATAATCATGACTACATAAATTAGAATCAATTTAATAATAGTGTTTCTTTGGCTCTATAGCTTTTAAACATAAAAGGTCTTTTGGTCATTTTTCTTTCTAAGCAAGATTCGTATGCTAGAAGTATTTTTTCTTTTAATAAATCCAATGGTTCATCTTTGGCCAGTCTTAAAATTTATTTTAGATTCATATGAATTAGGCATACTTAATAAAGATAAGTTTGGTTTATATTAAAAGAATTTTTTATTTTATATGATAAGGTATTGATATTATTTGACTCGTATCATTGCATTATAATATAGATTAATATAAAGGTTGCCTTTTAATGAATCAAAATATGTCGATTTTTTATTCAAATAAATTATTACAAAATCATGGAATAAAAAATAAAAATTCATCATTAACCAAACTGAAAATAATAAAGTTTTTTCTGATTGAAAATATGTAAAGATAATCTTTCAATATTAAAATAATATCTCTTAGTATTAAAATAATATCACTCTCAATAAAGTAAGTAATCTCTTACTATAATAGTCATTGCTTTTATAGAGTTTCTCATCTAAAGATCAATATCATCATTATTTAATTGTCTAGTTTTCTAGAATCACTGCAAAGAATTGTAAACATAATTAATCGTGTTTGTATCTACTAACCAAGTATTTATAGATATCAATGTTAAACATATTTTAACTATCAATAATTGAGATTTATCTTGATTATTCATATTGAAAATATGTATCTATTGTTCGCCTCGAAAATATTTTTTTTGGTATTTGTTGGGTAATTGCGCTTTCAAGGTAGTAAGATTAAAAATAAAAACAACAAAAAACACAAAAAAACAAGCAATATAATCTCAAGTTCTCAAGCATCCACGACATAATCAAAAACGAGAAAATCAACACCGAAAATAACGTGGTTCGCTAGTCGCTCAGTACGACTAGTTACATCCACCAGAAAACGCTTATGCGTTACAGATTAAAACCAAAAATGAAAACGTCTTACAATATGCAGCACACAGTAGTCGCGAAAATTCGCGCAGAGAGAAGAGAGAGATGATGAATAGTTCCACAGGTCAAAAACAGCCGCCCGAAAAATAAAATCACAAATCATTTTATATTAAAAAAAACATCCGGTTCATTTAACTGCAGCGGGTCGGATCATGGAACGGGTCAGGCTCTACTCCAAAAATTTTAGCTCGCTAACCGGACAGCGGGACCTCCATTATTATGCTACTGCTGCATCCCCGGGCTTTTAATATTTCTTTTCCTATACTTACATGAAAATATTAAAACAAAAAAATATTTTATTATACAAACAGATTATTAAATAAAAACAAATTACATATACATCAGTATTTTTAATTCTGCTTGTAATTTAGGAGTTGGTGGAATATAAACATGTTTTTTAATTTTTTTCTTTCTCTTATCTTTTAGTTTATTAAAAATTAATTTAGTCATAAATATTCTAAATTGTTTCCTGATAATACCATAGTTATGAAAGGCGCGCTTGAGGTGCGCCTAAAGCTCAGGCGCCACCACTCCCAGGAAAAATGCCTCGCTTTAGACAAGGCGTAGGCGGGTGAGGCGCAGCAGGCAAGGAAGCATGGACACGGCACGGATACGTGTCTGATATGCTACGTGGCATATCATTGTAAATCTATATCTGATACGCCACGTGGCGTATCGGACGTCCAGTGGGTGGTAGAGGGCAGAGGGCAGGCATGATTTGAGGGGGGGAGGCAGGGGGGAGGCAGGGGGCGAGTGCGAATTGAGGGGGGAGGCAATGGGTGGGCTCGAATTGAGGGGGAGGCAGGCGGGCAGGAATTGAGGGGGAGGCAGGCGGGCGGGAATTGAGGTGGAGGCAGGCGGGCAGGAATTGAGGGGGAGGCAGCCGGGCGGGAATTGAGGGGGAGGCAGGTCGGCAGGAATTGAGGGGGAGGAGGCAGGGAGCGGGCAGGAATTGAGGGGAAGGCAGGCGGGTGGGAATTGAGGGGGGAGGTAGGTGCGCAGTAAAATAAAATAAAATATTTTAATAAATTAAAATTAAATATTTTTATTTTATAAAATAAAAAAATGTATTTTTATATAACATCAGATAATTTTAAAATATTATTTTATAAAATAAAATAATTATAAATATTATCTTATAAAATAAAATAAAATACAATATTTTTATTTTATAAAATAAAAATATATTTATTTATTTTATAAACTAAATTATTTAAATTTTATTTATTTTATTTTATAAAATACCTATTATTTATAAAGAAAATAATTTTTATTTTTAATTTTATTTATTTTATCATGACGTATCCTAGTCGTATCCGTATCCTAGTTTTTTAGAATTTATCGTGTCCCCGTATCCTGACGTGTCGTATCCCCATGTCCGTGCTAAACCAAGCAAAATATAAACACCAACACCAAAACTAAAGTAAAGACCATCTAGCTTTAAACATACTCCTACTCTTGTTTTGATTGATGAAGATGAAGAGATGATCTATTCATCGGGAGAGGAAGATGAAGAAGAGGAAGAGTGAAAGATTAATGATGGGGATGATATTGATGAAGACTTTCTTGATTTAGATTTAGATGTAGATACATGAGTATTTATTTTGTTTTAAAACTTTGAATGTTTGTTATTTTGTTTTTAAAATTTGAATGTTTGGATGATGGAAGCATTATTAATATTTGATTTTTATCTTTGATGTTCTTTAGTTTATTATTAGATGAAAATTAAAGACTATATTTAGTAAAATATATAATTTTTATGTATATTAGGCTGGGTGCGCCTCAAATAAAAAAGCTCGCGCCTCAAATAAAAAAGCTCGCGCCTCAAGTGCGCCTTAAGGCCCCAAAAGGTTTTTGCCCCTCAGTGCGCCATGCGCATTAAATAACTATGGATAATACTTTCAGTTGATATTAATTATTTAATTTAATTATTTCAAAGTCCAATCAAGTCTATTCATATTATAGTTTAAGTAGAATTACCTAAAAGAATTTGGCAATGATTTGAGAATAATATGAATTTGAGAATCCACAATAATTTTCGTTTCAAGAATTTCTAATATATTTAGAAGATAAATCATTTTTATAACATGATCCCTCTTTGTGGTATTTTCGTTGTCATAATATTTGTTGTGTCTCATGATTTTTTGTCTAGTAGAATATATTTGTGTTTTAGATATTTCATTGAGATTAGATATCCTATCATAGATAATATTTATGTATTGATGCTGATATTAAAGTATATTTGACATGTTAGCCGAAATATAATATTTTAATATTTCATCAACTTTTACCTATTTTTTATAAGGTTTGGATTTCTCATTGACTACTCTCTAATGAGGTTTATTTAGGCATAGGTTTGAGTACAAACTTATATAGTTCTCAGTAGTTAGGATAATATTTAAGTTTTTTTTCTAATTTATGTAATTAGTTCTATCTTGTTTATTGTTTTTTATTATTTGTGGTGAGTTGGTTAAATTATATATATTTTTTAAAAACTTAAAAAATTTATAATTATATTATTAGGTCGAATTTTTTCACAAGAATTGATTCTCTCAAATTTTTGAATCAATTCGTCATCGATCAGATACTTACTAAATATTATGTCTTGATGGGAGTACATTAACTATTCATTATTTTTTCAGATGCAGAAGGTCAATTCCTATGAATCATGTTATTTAAACAATAGGCTATGACAAATAAACTTAAAATGATATTTTATATTCAATTTTACAAATAATAACAGTGACTCGGATAGAGAATATGTTATTATTTATAGTTATGTGTAAACCATTACTTAATTTCTAATGGAATAATCATTAAATGAATTATTCAAATTGAAAAGTGATTCATTCAAATACTCCATAGAATTACCTTACGATGGTTTGTACTAAATATATATGCAAGCCAATTAGTCCGATAGGGAGGAAGGTACGAAGATCAACATGATAATTGACTTGCATAATTTTCAAACCAGTGATGAGATCATGAGATTCATTTTTAATGAATTCTCTCTCTCACTTAGATGTTTTAAAATTTAATGTATTTATTTTAAAACAAATCAAGAATTTGTTCATGGCTTTGTGAAACATGTATATATGAAGGTTACACAAACTTACTTTTTTTGGCACAATTATTATACAAATTGTTATACTTATATACACATATCAATCAAATCACACAATCACATGTTAATATATATATATATATATATATAAAATTTCATAGAAATTAATTTATTTTATTTAACAATAAAATCAAATAATTTGATTCTATTCAAATTAATTATTTCGATTATAGACACATATATTCTAAACAAATAAATAAAATCTTTAAAATATTTCTTATCGCTTTGGATAAAGTCTTTGGCTTAAATAAGATTTCAGGTTCATAATATAAATTATATTACATCATAATTTATATTAATTATAATTTATATCATTACAGAATTATAATTATATTTTCTCACTTATTCAAAAAAATTTATCTTTAGTTATTCAATACTTATTAAATTCTTTATGTTAAGATTATATATACCTATTGATTAAATTAAATTACTAATAATCTCACCTAATCAATTTCTTATTATTTCCTCAAAATTTTCTATTTAACTTATTTAAAATATCATATTAAAATATATGTGTCAGTTTTGATTATATAAAAAACTTATAAGCTTCCTCAAAAGGATATCATTAATCCTTCACATATGATATGAATTTCATTGATAATTATTATTCATCATATACTTGATAATCATTACACACAAGTGTACTAACACTAAAAAATAAAATTTTATTATTATTTGTAATCAAAATAGACATGCTAAAATTTGTGCTATAACTTTATTGTTTATATTTCATAAGAATTAATAATTTGATTTTTTGTATGTAAGCCAATTTTACGTACTAAATCATCTACTATATAGAATAAAAGATATATTTTGACAAATTTAAATTATTACAAATTTCTTTCATTTAAGTAGAAATGTTGTAAACCAATTAAAAGAAGAATTAATCAAATTTGGCTTTTAGTATAAAATACTTCTAACAAAAATATGTTCAAATGAGAATGTAAATAATCTTAAAACGTGACTTGTAATGAGAAAATTCTTGTTGACATTCGGTATGGAGTACTAGGACACTTGCTTTTTTAGTGGTCAAGATGATATCATTGTGAATTTTTATCTCTTGCAAGATCTCATAGTTGGAGGGTATATTATTTAGATATAAAAAATATATTTTTTCATGGTGATATTGAGAAGGTGAGATATATAAAGCAAATACCTAAGTTATAAGCAATATAGTAAGATATATTTTGTAGATTATGAAAGATTTTGTATGACTTAAAATATTTACCGATAGTTTGATTTACAAAGTTTTTACAGGTAATCGTCTCGTTTAATTTATACAATTGTGTTATTAATTTTAATTAATTCTTCTAGAGGAGTTCTGTTGAAGGAATAATTTTACTAATTATCTACATAAATTATATTTTGATTATAATACATGTCGGCATACATGCTGCAATACATAGATTTGCATTCAAAAAGTCAATGGAGGTACATTGTTAATAAGCATCATTGTCTATGTCCTCACACACCCATTTTGTATGATTGATGTTGATTCCATGAGGAAGGATGGTGTCGAAAGTCATGCGATGGTTAGGAGTGAGTTGCCATTCACGTGGTAGTAACTAATTTGTGTCCTGTAACTCTATTTTTTTTGCAATGGTAGCTATTTAGGAGTTTAGTAGCTAATTCAAGCCCCAAAATCTTAGTTTTCAGTTTGTAGTATTCGAATAACTCAATTTGGTGCCATAATTTGGGTAAAACCCAAATTAAGGTTAGTTGATTTATTTGGGGATATTTTTTTTTGATTCATTTCTTTTTTGACAGAGGACTAATGAAGGAAGCTAAAATTCTATTTATTTTTGTATGATACAATAATATAACTTATATAATATACTTTGTTCAAGTAAGGTTGCAGGAAACTAAAATCTAGTTTTTATTTGTCTTAGCATAAGCAAATGCACGAGCATCTTAGTTAAGTGTATTTAATACATGATGATAAGTCATACTAGAGATAGTTAATAGTGTTGTTTCTTAACAAGAGACTATTAGAGTTATACTAGAGAGCACTACTGACAAACGGACAGACTATTAGAGTTATTTATAGATCCTCACAAAGTTTATTAATCTTGATACTTATTAGAGAGAAGGAAATGAAATTCTTCTATAATATATCAACAAATACTTCCTATTCTTCAGTTATTGCTGGGTTTGTTACTGATTTTTTTTATTATTTTTAGAGTCTTTAATTATCAACATAGAAACTAACACCTATATTTCTAGTAATTATTTGTTTTTTATTATCTTTTATTCTTAATCTTTAAATGTTGTAGCAAGGTTTATGAATACAAATGATGCAAGGTTTATGGATACAAATGATGCAAGGTTTATGGATACAAATGATGCAAGGTTTATGAATATAAATGACGCAAGGTTTATGTATACAAATGCAATTATTTTTGGTGCCTTACATATCCATGGTGCTTATATGAGATCACATATAGAGAAAAAAACTTTTTATGCAACAATTATCATTACATTTTTAATTTATTTTTGTAGGAATGTTATATCTTGTATGTACTCCCAAGGTGTGGAGAAGTTTTCCTGTACCCTATTTTTGAATGCAAAATGTTGGTTCAGTAGAGATAAATGTACTTGACACTCATTAAAAAACAGTGTTCCAATTTTTCTTTTGATCTGATTCTATCACTTTGAATCCAGGTTCAAGAAACAGAGCACTAGTCTCAAGAGTTCTGATGATAAACAATGGATGTCCATGGGAACAGGAAAAAAAGTGCATCCTTTATTATTCAAATTTAATGAGGTTTGTTGTTATATAACATTAATTTGACCATTTTAAAATTGTTATAAGGTGTGCGTGGAGAGGATATTTGGTGCATGCTGCATGTGGAAACAAGAAATAATTGAATGCATTGCCATTGCCTATGGGCGGTAATCAATATATTTATTTAGTAGTAGACTTCGGATATATTACGTAACAGCTGTGGTTGGCACCATATTATGGAGATTATATTGCTAAATTTTAATTATTCAAATTAGTGTTAGTATTAGGCATTGGGAAGGAGGAGAGAGAGAGAGAGAGCAGTAAAATCTAAAATTAAATTTTATTAAAAATAAAAAATAGCTTTAAAATACAATATAAATCATATATGTATAGCTTGGTGCAGCCCACATGTTTGGTGCTCCCAAACAATAGAAGAAAAGAAAATAATAAAAATAAATTTACACTCAATTTTTCTTCAAATTATTGTGCACATATCATAAATCATCAACTTGGAAGAGTGGAACATAATGTGTGGTTCTTTGAGAATATTTATAAAGTTTTCTATAGTCCATTCGTTAGTATGTAAGTTGTAATCAGTGAATCATCCTAACTATCACAGTAAAATATTATTGATATTTAAATTGATAGGCAAAACTTATCTAAGAAAAGATTGGTCTACTGAAATTACATATAACTGACATCATAACTATCACAGTAATTAGAATCATCCTAATTATTACAGTAAAAATTTATCTTCACACGTAGCTGACATTATAGTTTTATACTTTGTTCTCAATTGGATCACGAAATAACTTTCTATCTTGTTTTTTCAAGAAATAAGATTACATATAAAAAACTCCAAAACCTATAATGAGAATCCTTTCTGTAATAACATGAGTCTCCCTAGAATTTGAATACTTATCTATCTGATTATGTCAATGATCTATAAATATAATTACATGTTATGAAGTTTTTTTTTACAAACTTAAAAATCTTAAATATTATATCTATATGAATCTGTTAGGATAATCTAAAAAATAATTAACTATATTGACAAAATAGGTAATATCTGATTTAGTTATTGTTAGATTGTTTAGTTTTTTCGTGATTATTTTGTTTAGTGTAGTCAACTAATGAATTTGTATCTATAAATAAGCTTATATGTGGATCAAGTGGTGACTCATCATGTATACATTCTGATATATCGATTTTAAATAAAATAATTAAAATATATTTTCATTGAAAAAGAAAAGTCATGTTTATTGAATATTTGACCTTAATACTAAGTAAATACCTCAAATGTCTTGAATTTTTCGTATGAATCTTGGTTTGTAGAAAAATTTTTAGTTGAGATATACTCAATTAATCATCTTTTATAATTAAAATATTATCGATATATATAATTAATATAATATACTCACTTTTTGATCCACATTGAAAGAAATAAGAAAAGTCAGACAAATATCTCTTAAGATATTATATAATAAGTGCCAATAAAAATCTACACAACTGTAGCCTAGGAGACTATTTTAGTCCATAAAGCATTTTTTACAATTTGCTTATAATACCTTTGCTCCTAGACATAATGAATTCTTATAGTTGTTATATAAATATTTATTTTTCTAGATTATCATGAATGCTTTTATCTTAACATATAGCTGATATATAATTTATATATGATATACTGTAATAGAAAGTAACAATCTAATAATTATTATTTTGGCAATAAGAGAAAAAATTCTAGTAGTCAATATCATTATTTTGTATGAAATTTTTCGCTACCAACCTAGTCTTGAGTAAATCGACGTTGTTTTCTGGTCTCTCTTCATTATGTACATGCATGTACATCCTATTGTTACCTTACTTTTTACTTTTGTAATGAGATCATATGTATCATTAGTTATGATTGTACTCATTTTTTTCAACATAACATGCTATTATCTAAAATGATTGTTCCTAAAAAAGAGTTTTTGGGATCTTACAATAATGAAGTGAGGATAAGAAACTAGAATGCATAAATTCAAAATGAAAATAAGAAAGTTCTTGAGATAAATGATACTAAGTAGAATATAGTATTAGTTCTATTCATAATACAATCGGAAAATCTAAGTCAATGCTTAGAATCGGATTAAATAATATGATAGGAGATTCATTTTGAATAAATTGTGGACATATATGTTTTGTATATATCTTTATATTAGAACTTCAAGTCTATCAACCTTGATCTTCCTCTTTTGAGGAGATGCACACCTCATATTCAGTGAAATACTTACACTAAGTTCCTATCTTAGGAATATTGCCCTATGAGATGAAACTACTTTTTGAAAATTAGTCCTGCCAATCAATCAAGGGTTGGCATATGAACAGGGTCAATTGTTTTTCTTTGTGGGGAATAATATTAGGATAAGGAAAAGAGTTTACTATTATAGTGTGTGAAGATATGTTCTCATGGATTGAAAGGGATTTGTCCTTTAAAAACATAACATTAGTGTTCGTAATTATCCTTCAAATCTTTTGTGAACAATACCTATAATCATTCTCAGTATTAGAGTATTTATTGAAGGCACACTTGATGTCATGTGCAGTTATCATTTGCTTATTGAGAGAGATACTGGAAAAAATAATTACACATAAAATTCTTGGATGGAATATGAAATAGTCTATCTCTTAGGTATATGAACTGGTATGAAATATTTTCTAAGAGACTGAAAGTTGATATTTACCTGATTAGAAGTTAGTGATTAACATTATTTATCACCAAAAATATCTGGACACACTCATATAAAGTATGAGTGTCTTAGCTATTTTAATCATATGTTAGTTTTTTTTTTCAATTATCCTTATTGTGTATTGTACTAGTATAGCATATCTAATTAATCTTGTGATTTTGAAGAAAAAAGAAAATGAATGAGAAATATATTCTAATATATTATTACTTCTTAATATTTTAATATCATATCAAAACATATTTTTATTTTTTCATAAAATAAATTTTTATAAAAAAATTTAATTTATTTTAAAATACTAATAATCATGTAAATCAAGTATAACAATCAATAAAAATAATAAAATATCATAAGTTATCATATATAATTATCATTAAAGATTCTTAGATAGCTAAGTAAATCAGATGGAGTGAATCCCTTCTAGTACTCTCTTAATGTGTTGGATAGAAAGATCTAGTATGGTATCTTAGTTAGTATATATCATAATCAATAAATATTATTTTTATGATATTTGACTCTAAAATCTTTAGTTTGTCTAGTGATAGATATCTAGTCGAAAATGAATGACTAGTGGATCAATATAGACATGTATCTAGAAGAGTTAATTTGAATGAGAAAAATAGATATAATCTATCTTGCTTAATTTCTAAGGATATCATCTGCTTGAATTATTGATCCTTAATAAAAACATCAAAAGAAGAAAAAATGATTTTAAACACTTGTTACATGTAAAATATACGTCAAACATAAAGGGCAATCTCTTGTGGCATGAGTATTAACTCATGACTACTACTCAAGAATATGAAATGAGATATTGAGTAGAAAGTTTAGTGGATGTAGACATGCCTAAACTAGTAGCATACAAAGAACAAAATTGCAGTACTCTTTCGAAAGAATCAGTATAATGTGATTAGTAGATGTAGCCATAGAAGTACCAATCTAAGTAAGGTTAGCAGTCTGCCATAAATATTCTGAACCTTAAAAAGTCTATCCTAACTTTCGAGTATATCCTAATCTCCCACAAGAATAGTAAGTTACTAATATTTATCTACTTCTAGGAATATTTATGCAAGGTCTCCCAATAATCTCATTGTCATAGTATGATGAAGATGTTCTCATTGTCATATTATTTTTCGAGTATATCCTAATCTCCCACAAGAATTGTTATTCTTAATAGTTTCATATTAATTTGTCATTTTTTTCTTTTCATTTTATCTTTGCATGGCATATTTTTACATAAATATTAATACGGAACAAAAATTTGCACAAATTAGCATGGTATTATTTAAAATTTTCAAAAACTAAAAATTCTCAATTATTTAGCTACCCACACATTATCTCATGGTCATGCCTAAGAATCTGTGTGTACACTATCATATTGGCTGTCCTGGAATCATAGCAAGGACTTCAAAGGAGGTTCTATGTTTGCTTTGCCATGTCAGCCACTGCCATCATAGGGAAACAACTTTTTGATCTCCCAAAGCACATTCCCGGATTACTAATGACTTCCAAATTCCAAAATCAACTTGAAATACCCACTATACATGGGTATTATACTATTGCAGCGTGGAGGTGTTATTGCTTTTGTCAAAATCTGGTAGCTATTACTATCATTGGCATCCCTAGAGGGTGTGTCATCACTTGGGGACTCTAATGCCAGTACCCCATCACTTGAGAGTCTCCTCCGATATCATGTTTGAATTAGGGCTAGGGATTGGTATTGGGAAGGATGGGAGAGAGAGAGAGAGAGAGAGAGAGAGAGAGAGAGAACAATAAAATAAAAAAATAATTTTTATTAAAAATAAAAAGTTATTTTTTAGAATATAATATATATCATATATATATAATTTGGGTCAACTCACAAGTTAGGTATTCTCAAATAATGAAAAAAAAAACTAAAACAATAGAAAATAAACTAAAATTCAACATAAATATTAAAGGAAAATTCCTGCACATACAATCTCAATCATCACCACATGGAATAGGAACAAAATTACTTTAGTACTTTCATATTATGGCTACTCTCTACCCTTACTAAATATATTTAGTACAAAGTTAAATACGTACTAAAAATATAAAAGAAAACATATAGAGAAAAGATTTCAACACTCATTTATAATTTAAGATGAAAAAAAAAAAAGTTTTAACTTTCTTAAAAAATTATATCCATTGGTTGAATGTGCTTTGAAAACTTATTCTTTGAATATTAAAATTATCTTAAAATATGAATTTTCAAATGTTAATAATTTTGATATGTTATTTGACTTTAAAAATATTTTGTTTAATTGCAATAAAAGTGTTTTATAAGTTGTGCTTTTTTTTATTTTTAATGCAGAAAAATAAAGTAAATAAAAAATAAAGTTGTAAATAAAATATCTCTTTCAAGTTGGTACATAACAATCCAAAACACTTTGTTTGAAGAATAAAAAGATAAGTTGAGATATCTTTAAGATTTTCATAAAAATATCTATTGAATATTCTATTATTTAAATAAAAGTCATAGCATTAGTTTTATCTTTTATCTTATTAAAGTTGTGGTCAATAGCACTGTGATGGGTAATACTATCTATAAAATATATAATAACTATAATATTATTTTCACGTCGTGGCAGTTAAATACCCAACTGATATAATTAGTTGTGATAATTTTCAGTACCATAACTTATTTAATACAAAGTCAAAATATCAAGTTTTTTAACTTGTAATATTATTTTTTATCATAATAGTATATTTCATAGAGTATATATTCTAGTTGGAATTTTTTTATATCATGAATTTATGTTCTAGAGAAAAAATATCAGAGTTGTTTAAATTTTTAATGTCTCAATTTTATGTTATGAAGAGTAAATGCATCAGTTATAATTATTTCAAGTACCATGATATTTTACTAGAGAAATAAAATATTAATTGCAGATATTCTTAGTATTACGATACTTTGTTCCAGATAAGACTCTTGTTGTGATCTCGAATTTTCTCGTCATGGCACCACATTTCTTATGGCTTATTTGTTCTCTTGTCGTGACCTTATATTTATTTGTTGCGACCCTAAATCACTCATGACTTATTTGAATTTTTATCATGACGTCAAATATTTAGTTATGTTCCTAAAATATTATTTTTTCAGACCTAATATTTTTCTATTGTGATTATGAGTTTCCCAATTACAACATTGAACTTCTTTTCTTCTCCTAGACCTACTAGTTATTCTGTCATAACTATATGAGTCTTTCTATCACAACACCAAATTGTTCTTCTCTTATGTATGATTGTTCTTTTGTTGCTACTTTGGGTCTTCCTGTCTCAATGCCAAATTGTTTATAGTATGCTTGATTTCCTATTATGACTCCGTATTAGAGGTGTCAAATGAGCCGTACAATACCTGCATGATCTATTTTTTCAAGGCACGACTGTGCCACTATGCCATGATGTGCCAGGCAAGCATGGTGGCGTGATCCACCAATCCAGCATGACTTGGCGGGCATGGCTAATTTCATGGTCGTGCCCTACCGTGCTGAACGGCGAATGGTGGCATGATCATGCTCAACCATGCTGAAAGGCCAACGATGGCATGACCCTTAGTCCACGTCTGACGGGTGGCAAGCTTACAAGCTGATCAATTACAATCAGTTAATGACTGGTTGTTTTTTAATTGATCACCCCAAGTGACAGCTCGCCCCGTCACGACCTGTGATGTCGTGTCGGGGCGGGCGGTCACCCAGGCTAGTTAACCATTTTGTCGGACTAGGCACGCGCATCGTGTCTTTCCTAGCACGAGGCATGGCTCATGCCAGCTCATCATGGCATGAATCTTGGCATGGGGCATATAGGTGTCAAACTAGTCGGTCCATGCCGAGCCCAGTCTAGGCTTGTGCTCTATTCTTTCTCGGCACCAGTCGTGTTATGTCGTGCCAGGTCGAGGGATTTCGGCCCATGTGCCCTGCTAGGCACGACACGTGCCTGGCATGTGGGCACAACATGGGTGATCATGCACCAAGTGTGGTCACGACAGGGGGACCACGAGCCGATGTCTGATGGGTGAGGTTCGGCGAGGCACAAGGGGATATGGCAGATTTTGGGCCACGGGCTTATGCTGAGCCTGGCCTCCAAGGGATGATGCCAAGCATAGCATGCCATCCCGATTAGGCCAAAAAATTGGCTCAGCTCGGCCTGGCCATTTTTACACCTTTAATTAGGTGACTTGGCCCACCCTGAGGTGTAGTTCTCGATTGTACCATGATGGGTCGGGCATTGCTGAGCTGGATCAGGCTTGGGATGCCCAGGCCATTTGTCACCCCTACTCTATATCTCCTTGTCATAACTCCAAGTTTTCCATGACAAGCTTTATTTTTTATTGTGACTTTGATTCTCCTTATTGCAATTTCTTTGGGATTTCTTTGGCTTTGCATTATCTTCTTTGATCCATCTATCTATTTTCATATTGTGACGATGTGTTTACACGTTGCAACTTCGTGTTCACAAGTCTCTATTTTAGACTTTGTCATGATATCATATTTCAATGTCATGACTTCAAATGTTCAGTGAATTTCTTTTTCATGTAGAAGTAATGTTACATGTCTTGCTTATTATCTATATTTTTCTTTATCTCAGAACTCAAGAATCTTCTATATGAAATCATGATGGTTGTTATTTGCATCTTATATAAGATTCAACCAGTTGTTCCTTGAGCAATTATTATTGCTCCTCATATTATTTTGCAATATTTGTTATCACAAGAAAACTTCATACTATCATCTGTCTTTGAATTCATCGAGATCATATCTCTACTCAAATCAAAAATGTGCATCATCCTTGGAAGATATTTAATTGTCTCATCATGTATCATAATCTTCATTTTTTTTACGGCCAATTATCTATATTGTTGAATCATTCTTCATGGTTATGTTTTCTCCATCAAATAATTCATACTGAGTAAACCAACATCGATGATAAGTCATGTGATATGATGTGTCTTTGTCAATATACTAAATATTCTCTTCAACATGAGCAAAACAAACTTTAGCAAAATGAACCCCATCCTCAGTGGATGGTTCCTCGTCTACCAAGCCAACACATGTCTGAGTCGTGATCGTGAGTTTCTCTATTGTGACTTATTGATTTCTCCAACAATCTTTCTTGAAGTGTCTAACTAAACCACATTTCTAGCACCTTAATATTAATTTATTTATACTCGATCTTTCAATCCTCTTTCTCACATATAATTTATCCTTCCAGTATTTTATTATATTTGTCCTTCTTGTAGTCTCTTATATTAAAGATGTAACTATTGTCTCATATGATAAATTTATTATATTACGACTAATTACGATAATTAAATTATCTCATGATTTAGGTCGTGCACAAAGAAGGGTAAACATTTTATCATCCTCACTGATCTTACCTCTAATACAAGATAATTAACTAATCAAGATGTGAAATTTATGCAAATGTGAAGAGATTGATCATCCTTCTCAATGTGTAATTTTTACAACTTTTTTTCTTTCATTAACTTGTTCACCAATAATTTGATTCGATAAAACAATTTTTACTTATTTCATAAATCATCTGTGGATTATAGCTTGAGCTTGGTAAGGAGTTAGCTTGTGAGCTCAGTAAGGAGTTCATTTGTGAGATCGTTTGAGTTCATTTGTGAGATCGTTTGAGTTCATTTGTGAGATCGTTTGAGTTCATTTGTAAGATCCTTTGAGTTCATTTGTGAGCTCGTTTGAGTTCATTTGTGAGC
Source organism: Sapria himalayana (assembly GCA_029783825.1). Classification (NCBI taxonomy): domain Eukaryota; kingdom Viridiplantae; phylum Streptophyta; class Magnoliopsida; order Malpighiales; family Rafflesiaceae; genus Sapria; species Sapria himalayana. The sequence goes on from JAREIK010009868.1 coordinate 166,495, forward strand.
CTATTCGTGAGCATGTTCGCGAGCTGGTGAACAAGCCTGATTGCAAATTTTTATGAGCTGAATTTAAGGAAGCTTGGGTTTGGCTCTTTTAACTTACGAGTCTAAAAATAGAGTTTGAGCTCGGCTTGTTTAACTTAACAAACAAATTCAAACGAGTTTTTACTAAGTCTGGCTCTGAACGAATCACGAACCGTTTGGTTTGATTACACCCTTACCAATATTATAACTCAGTGTACCAAAGATAATCATTTTGATAGCAAAGTATCTAAGACATTGGACTCTAATTCCAAATGATATGACCTCCGAGTAGAAATTAGTAGTTCGAATGTAATCTGAGGTTTTTGACAATCTTTTTTTAATACCAAACTAGTAATTAGTGCAATGACAAATCCGATAAAAGAAACATACTTGCACATCAAAAGAGAAAAGGGGAGAGGAGAGAGAGAATGAATGAGAGAGAGAGAGAGCGAGAATATAGGAGAGAGAAAAATATTCTAGTTTGTAACTTTGTGGTTGAGTTTGATAAAATATTGTACTTTCGCTTTTGTTCACTCTCTTCATTATATAGTTTTTGCTAGTTATATTTCATTTACAAGTTTTTAAATACTAATTTAAATGTTTTTACACTTAAGGCATAAGTCACAATAATATATAATGTCATGTTTTAATTAGAGGTGTCAAATGGGCCAGGCAGCCTGGGTACGACCCAGTTTAGCTATGCCTGGCTCAACACGACACGGTTTAAAACCGTCTCGTGGGCCAGGCCGGGTCGATCCTTGGCACGATTCCTACCATGCTGGGCTAACAAGAGTCGTGCCTCGTGTCAGGCCAGGCACAACTCCTATTCCTGGTTCGATGGCACAGTAAACTAGAGGTGTCAAACGGGATGTGTCGGCCCGGCCCGGCCCATTTTTCAGGCTTGTCGTGCTTTCGTGCCGGGCCTGGCCAGCACGGTTTTGTGGGGTTCAGCCCGGCACGGGCCCGCGGCACAATCCATCGGGTTCGGCCCAGTCGGGCCGAACTCTAAATTAAAAAAAAATTAGGGTTTCAACGTGCCCGAAACCCTAATTAAAAAACATTAGGGTTTCAGCGCTCCTGAAACCCTAATTTTAAAAAAAATTAGGGTTTGGGCACCCCTGTAACCCTAATTTTTAAAAAAATTTGATTTCGGCACGGTACTGTGCCAATGGGCCACGGAACCGTGCCGAGCCAAGCACGTCATGAGGCTTGGTTGGCCTCGGCACGATTGTGCCGTGGTCGGGCACGGCACGAGCCTGGGCACGGGAAATTCCCGTGCCGGGCCGGCCCAACCACGACCAAACCATGTCGTACCTCGTGTCGGGCCGGGCCAGTCCGGCCCGGTTGATACCTCTACAGTAAACTGGCCTTGGGATCCAGTTAAATTCTTTTTTAAAATTTAGTTGGAAAAATCAGGTATTACCTAACCCAGCAAGTCAAGGCATTACCCCACCCGAATTGGGTATGAGCCGGGCCGTGCTGAGTCGGTAGTTCTCAAGTCGTGCCTGGCACGACTCAGTGGCCCATTTGGGCCACCAAAAAATGGATCAGACTTGTCTGACCCATTTGACACCTAGTTTTTCATTCATATCGGGATATCATAGAATTGATCACGATTTGAATTCTTAAGTTAATCAATCATGACAACACAAAACATGTCGTGACTGCAATGATGTTACAACACTACAAAACACGATCGCAACATCATAATAGATATTACAGCTTAAATTGAGCTGACTTAACAATACTAGATACTGCTTCGAAATAATTGTCATAACTTAAGATGAATCACAATTTCATAATACATTTTATGACTTCAATGCATATTCTCTAGTTACAATCATCCAAAATATGTTGTAACCTCGTTCAAACTGTGACTTTAAGATTTAGGTCATGATTCTAGTAGTATTCGGTAAGTAATAGTCATTGCAATCCCATTTTAATGCATTGTGACTAATTTAACAAATAAATTGGTCTAAATTATATTTTAATGTATTATTATTTTTAAAATATTTAATATGTAGATAATGGATGCTTTTCTCTATTGCATAGTAGTCTAAGCAAAATTATATGCTAGAGAGAAAGGATAATAAATCTAAGTGCAATATATTGATTTATGCTCAACCTGGGCTTGTTAAAGAATAAATATTAGTCAAAAAGGTAATATATGTACTCGTTAAAATCATTTTAGTATCTAGAGAGAAATATTTTTCTTTTCGTTGGCCACTAGAATATCCAAGAAAATTACATCTCATTATTCGAGATTTCAGATTGTCTAGTCTTGGAGAGTGTTGGAGCACAAAATAAGTATATTCAAAAATTATAGAAGGTAAGCTAATTAATTTTTCATTAGGATATACGATTTGGAAGGGTATGCACTAAGAAATAACAAAAAATGATATCTAATTGATGAGGTAGACAGTGATAGAATTTTTTTCCCCAAAAAATATATTGAAATAATCTTTTTATGTAGGAGTGTTCGAGTTATCTTAATCTGATATCTATTTTTTCTTTCAATTATCTTATTAGGTTGGGGTGTACACGCATATAAAATCTGATATATAATTTTATGATTTACAAAATATGTGTTAAATTAGTCTAATATATATTTCAATATATTATTTTTTTTTATTTTTTTAATATTTTTATTGAATTTAGTTTTAATTATTTTGTAAGAATTCTGAAAAATAAAAAAAAATATGTGATCTATCATAAAAGAGATATTTCTAAGCATATCTCAAGGAGTTATCAATAAATATGATTAGATACTTAATTCTCTCAGTGGTTATATCTTTTTTAGATTCTCATTTATTTGAGTATATCAAATCGAATAGATAACTACCCTAATCAGACTAATATGTTAGATAGAAAGCCTTTCTTAGATAATATATCATGTACCTTGTGATTAAAATACTTTCAAGACCCTGGTTAATATACTCTTAACATTGCCAATAATGTGTACTCAAGTTGAGAATACATAATTAGCAGATTCAAAATACTTATACATCTAGCTCTTATTGTTAAAAAATATACATATAATCCAAAATACTCAATTTTAAATGGACTTATCTTTAGATTATGCCTATCCTCCAATTTAAATATCTTTGAAAATACAGACAAATTCAAAATTGAGTTATTTTGGTAAGACTACTCACAAAAAGTACATTAATTAAACAATTGGGAATAAGCATAAAAAAAGAAATAACAAAGTTTCAAGCTAAATAATATCATATTTAATGGTTTTTGAGAATGTTTTATTGGCGACAATAATATTCTTAGAGCAAAAAAAGAATATAGAGACTATAATTACTTGTGATGTGAATATTTGTTCATGTCTTGATAATTCAGTTGTCTAGAGTAAGAGTATGCGTGAAACAAATAGTAATACTTAAAAGAAGGAAAAGATTAGATGTTTCCTTTAACAAAAGTTTTGTATACTTTCATCTCATGGTGGATAGTCTTTGTGATGAATCATGGATGACTCTAGCAGTGAGTTTATTCTTTTATTATTATGTAATATTTTGTCTTCTCTATAGAAATGAAATCTAATAATTATATCTGGTGTATCATGTCATCCTGCAATGAGTATATTGAATTGTGACAATTCCAACATGCCACATAAATATGGTTCTCCCAAAAAATAACTTCATCCAATACATGTGTTTTTTACAAATCTCCAAGAACTTTAGTTAGGGTTTTTGTACAAAAAATACCATTTGATGCCTTCTACTATAGTGTGCCACTATGCGTCGTGGTGTGCCACCGTTTCCTAGCTAGTGTTTGCTGAAAAATTATCTTGCATGCTGAATGATTCTCACATCTATTGTTTCCAACATTGTGTGCCTATTGCCTAAAATGGGTACACACTCATGCACCCCTGTCTCCACAGCATGCAACTCTACTTCTACTACGTGCACCTCTACCTTCATTACTCGTAGCCTCTACTATACATGCTTGCATTGTCTGTGCAACTGCACATTCCTCTCTTTTTTTGTAACTGATTATTGTACACTCATTCTAGGGTTTGAAAACTTTTACCTAGAGGTATCAAATAGGCCGGGCCAGCACGGCCCACCCTGGTTTTAGGCTGCCCAACCGGGCTACCGTGCCAGACCCGAAAACCACTGTGTTCAGCCCGGTTCGAGGCGGTCAAACCCCTAATTTTTTAAAAAAATTAGGGTTTCGGCGGTGCGCCGCATGTCTTCGCCATTTTGGGGCTCGGCGAGGCTCACCTGTTGGGTATTGGCTCGTGTTGATCACATTTGATGAGTGGTCACGTGTGTTGTGCCCACGTGCCGGGGCACTTTAGCATGTCGTGCCGGAGCACTTTAGCGTGCCGTGCTGGGGACGGGCATGGCTGAACCATGCTGGGCTGGCCTGGCCCGGCCCATTTGACACCTTTACTCTTACCCGCATGTATAATTAGAGATATGATACTATGTTACAAGTTGAAATGAAAAATAAAATAAAACACTTATTATAAATTACAAATACGTGCTACTTTTACATAATAGGCGAAAATGAATGGCGTAATCATTAGGTTGAGTACTTCCATCAAACAACACAAAATAAGAAAAAACTAAATAAAACCACAACAATAACAAAATATTCTAAATAATCTTGTGTAGTTATTTTATAAAGTCTCTAAATTCCTGAATGAATTAGATAAAATATTTTTCTAGTAACAATTTTATGTCATGTTATATATGAAATTCTAATATGTTTATCTAATATATATATTTCATAATAAAAAAAAGAAGTTACTTCCTTGATACTTGGCTCTATCCAAATAGTAGATCAATGGTTGCCAAGCACTTAAAGGGCCTCTTGAGAGTTGAGAAAAATAGTATCATCTCTCACTCAATCCCCAATGAAGACGTCTATTTCACAAATACATCAAGAAGAAAAAATAATATTATGGTTCAGTTACTTATCAAATTAATTAATTTAAAACAAATTATATTTATTTAGTACAACCATGTATCATCATTATCAACTAGTTACTTATAAATCTATAGTTAAATTTTTTAATAATTTTACTCAATTTCAATTTGGCTTATTTCTTATTTTTTTTCTTCACTCGAAAGTCTCATATTTTCTAATCAATACATTAAGAAATCTATATTAGATATGACCAAGTCACTTAAGATGATTCTTTCTTATTTTAGTATTTAATGAGTTATTTGAATTTTTTTTTAATAACTAAATAACCTTATTTTTAAATTTATAATTTCTAATCTTATTATATATTTATCTTTGTCATACTCATGCTTTAAATATGTTATTTCTTAGTCGCCTAATATTTATTTTCATACATTATCACTGGTCTTATATCTATTCCATAAAATATTTTTTTAATTTATTTGGTATTTGTTTGTCACAAAGAACCTATCATGTAGCTTTTCATTTAACTTATTAAATTTTAATCTTATATGATATATCCTCATTAATCTTTTCATCTTTATATATTATAAAGTTTGAGTACTTGAAATTCTTTATATTTGATATTTTTTTTTTCATTTTGATTATCATATTATTATCACTCTTAACATGATAAAATTTATATATCAAATATTTTATTTTGCTTCAACTAGCCATTACCTTCTTGGACTCAAGTGCAATCTTTTAGATTTCTAATTTTTATATTATCTTAAAATTTAATAATATATTATCTATAAATGATATATACTATGGGATATCTTATTGAAAAGCTTTTATCAATTTATCCATAATTTGCACAAAAATATAAGGATTAATTGATGATCTTTCACATAGTCTCATAATTATTAGATACTCATAAATGATGTATTGAATTAATCTAACCTTGAACATCATTCTTTTATCTTCTCTTTTTTTCATATAGTTACATTACCTTCTATTCTTCTTGATACAATCATTTATATATAGTATCGTTATAAATAAATATAATAAATATTTTTGTTAAATATTTTTAAATTAAAAATAAAATAAAACACTCGATGTGAATAACAAATATTTGTCGTCCTTATGTGACAAGCAAAAATAATTGGGGCAACTATAGATTGGGTCTCCCGTCAAATCACATAAAAGAAGAAAAAATAATGAATGAAACTACAATACTTCTATAAAGTTGGTGCATATAAAATGACAAAATTCAGCTTGGAGAAAAGAAAGGTTAGTTGAAGTTTCTTTAAGAGAATGAAAATATTTGTTAGTTGCTCTAATGTCTAAATTTATGTTATAGTAATTATTTCATTGTGAATCTTCTCTATAAGAAAGAACAATCTACCTTTATAAATTTTATCTCTTTTTGAAATATTGGATTGGAAGCTATATGTCTTGATGCCTAAATATTATAGTAAAAGCTAGTAATAGAAGAGAGTGCATTCCTGATCTCCTCGAGCAGATGGAGCATCCAATGTAGCTTACAAGCAATTGTCATCATAGCTTTAAACTTTGTTTGTGCAATGAATTTTGAAATAATTATCTGTCTTTTGCTTTTTTAGAAGATAAAGTTATTTTTAAGAAAAATACAAAATCTTGTCATACATTTTCTCTCGATATATGTTGATGTCTAATTTGAATCTAAATACTCAGCTAATTGTAACTTTCATGATCTCTAAAAGAGATATGAAATCTCAAATACTTCTTCATATACCTCATTATGTAAAGAGTTGCATCAAGATGAACCTATAAAGGAGAATCTAGTAAATAATTAATTATATTTATTATGTTATATCTAGGTTAGTCATAGTCAGATAGTTAATTTTTTTATGATTTTCTTATAAGTATTAGAGTCAACTAGAGAGATCATATCAGAAATAAAATTAATATTTAGATCAATAAGAGTATATGTTTGAGTACAACTCAAAAAACTAATATTTGTAAGAGTATCAAGCGCATATCTTATCTGTGACAAGATGATATTTTTCGTAAAAAAATTATCTCTATGTCAAAAATATTTGAATCTTTTAAGATCTTTCATCTAAAATTATTTTAAGGTAAACTTTGTATTGGTGATTCTCAACTCATTATCTCACATAATTAAATTACTATTCACATAGACAATCAACAAATTCATCTTGTAATTAGAATTTTTATGAAAGATCACAAAAAGATTAGTTACACACTTGTATAATTCAAACGATGTAATTGTCTGTGAAATTCTCATAAACTAAGTTCTTGATGATTACTTCAGATCATTTAATTCTTTCTGTGATCTGCAAAGCATACTGATTATGCTGCTTGAAATTCTAGTGGTTGCTCTATATATACCTTTTCAAGGTTACTATGAATAAATATATTTTTCAAGTCTAGTTTGTATATTCTATAATTATAAGGTACTACAAGAGAAATAAGAATACGTATTGACATCATCATGGTCATTGGAGTGTAAGCATTCTAATAGTTCATTCTAAATATTTGAATGTATTTTTCCCTACAACTCTTTCCTTAAAGTGATTTATCTTTTTAGTTGGATTTATTTTTATAGTGAATACCAATTTGCAACTAATAATAGGCCTTCTTAAAAATTATTATACTAATTTTTAATTTTTATTATAGTGGAGGCATATATCTATTCTATATTGACCTAACATCAATCTGAATGAGTAAATATTTTATAATGAGACTTAGATATGCTAGTTTCATCAAGATATGACAGATTTTTTAAAATTGAGTACTGGATACAATTGCTCTATCCCAGAGTGATAAGAAGGTCCAAATTAGAGGGATTGACTACATGATCATTTGGCTATTTAATGGGCTTCTCTCTGATTTGAGAAAACTTAATACCTATTTCTTTTATGGTATAAATTCTAAACCCCAACTTGTCAAGTTTTCTAGTATTTGACTCGTTATAAATCTCTACTTATGCAGATTCATGTACTACTATGTTATTTAGGTCTAAATGAAATCTCTTTATTCAAAAAATATCACTTTTTTAACTCAATATTTGTCTAAATTTATTAATAGGTATGACAATTTAATGAGAATAATATCATATTGAGTATCAACATGTTTATATATTAATAGATAACTCTTTCTACTAACTAGTAATATTAGCAAGGTTATAGGTAAGAGAAAGGTAAAGTATTAAGGTATAACATATTGATTCATATACTTCCTTTGCTCATTAATGAAAGAGTCATCGTAAAAAAATAATAATATTTGTACTTATTAAAATCTTATTAGTTCCTGGTGAGAAATGCTTGTACCTTCTTTAAATACTAGGATATCAAAAAAAAGTATATCTCATGCTCTAAATATCAGTTTGTCTCATCATGGAGATTGATTAATGATAAAATAAGTGTCTAAAAATTTTAGGAGACTAGTTAAATACATTTTCTTTAGGATGTGTGGCATAGAATAGTATGCACTAAGAAATAATAGAAGATGACATCCAATTGATAAAGTTTATTGTGGTACAAATTATTTTTGTTAAGGTTTGCCTGCATATGAACTAGGAGTGTGCCCTCTTTCTAAGATTTATTTTTGTATGTTTCAGATTGTTGTGCCCTCTTTCTAAGATTTGAAAACTTTTACTCATTCACATAATTATGGCTTTGATTCTATGTTAAAAGTTGAAAATAAAAAAAAAATAAAATACTTGAAGTGAATAGTAAATTTATATTGTCCTTATATAATAGGCAAATATAATTTTGATAATCATTAGATTAGATACTCCCATCAAACAATATAAAAGAAAAAACTAAATAAATTGTAATAATTTTAAATTATAATATGTTGTCATCCTACAAAGTTTTTAAATTTCTAAAAGAATTAGATAGAATAGTTTTTTATGAATAATCTTTTGACGTACTTGATAGGAAGTTCTAGTATATTTTTCTAGTAGATATGTTTCATAGTTAATAGAAGTTATTCTTTGATATTTAGTTTCAGAATCAATAGCTTATCTAATATTAAATATTCAATCCATGATTGTAGAAATAGTGAATCGATTATTGTCAATCATTGTTAGGGTATCATCTCTCATTAAATTTTTATTTAAATTATCTATCTCGCAAACATATCAGAAGAAAAAATAATAATATTATTATTCAATTATTTAATAAAATAATTGAATAACAATATATTTTGTATATTTAGTACTATCATGTATATCTCATATTATCATGTATATCTGATTTAAGCCAATACATAAATGTAATAAATATCGTACAATCATGTATATCAAGTGTATAAACAATGAATAAATTGTCACCAAGTATTCAGAGGGGCCCATGAGAGTGAAAAAAGATTATATATCATCGATCTCACTTAGTTGCCAATGAAGTTAATATTTAGTTCAATTATTTAGTAAAATAATTAATTGAAAATAAATTATAATAAAACTTAAATACAAAAAGAATGTGTGAAAAGAAAAAAGCCAACATTAATTTTATCATGCTTCTAACTTGTATAATGATATCATTGGTTATCATAATATCAAAGATTTTAGACTCCATGAAAATATAAAAAATAGCAAAATCACATATGATATATGTTACAAGAATCCACAGTGAGATGATGAGAATAGACAACTATAAAATTATGGGTATCTTAGTTGGAACTAGTAGTATTCAAGAAAAAAAATTTAAAATGCTTCTTTGAGTAAGTGAATAATGAGACTAGAAGGTGTATAATTAAAGATTTAGTCTGAGTGGATTTAGCAGTCTATTGTGACTTTTGAATTCTAAAACATCATTCATAAATTAGGATGTAGCTTCTATTTTCTCTTGAATGTGTCTCAACCTTCAACAATAAGAGTAAGTTACTACTAGTATTCTCTCTCTTGAAGTGACTCTTAGTTCGCATTGTCATTGCATGGAGAAATTATTATAATAGTCTGATTAAACATCACAACTTTGCTCGATCGAAGAGTTTGGATGTTCGAACCATTTTTTGATAAATCTAAAAAAGTATTATAAGTGTCTTTTCACTAAATAATTGTATCCAAAAAATGTACTGCTCCCTTTATGAATATAAGTATGAAATACTATAAATTTGATGACTCAATCTTTTTTATGCAATCATATTTATCAGCATACATATTACCTCATCAATTCTCTAGTACAATTATGATAAATCATATAGTAAGTTATCTCATACTGATCGATTAATCTATATGTTAATAATTGGGTAATATGATCATATAAATAGAACATCTCAAATGAATACATTTACGTATGTAAGTTTCAAATTTTTTGTATGTGTAACAAAAATCAAATTTGTTGGTTATACTCAGATTATTTGACTGCCATAAATAATTCAGTAATTATCTAATTGACCATCAATCTCCAACTAATTATCTTACTCACTTTTGAATAGCTCATCTAGTAAATATCTCATTTGTCCTTGGCCCAAGAACCAAATCATCACTAAAATTTCGGACAATGAATATACACATTTAATATTCTTTAAATTTTTCTCAGTGATCACATATTGATTATCATCTTCCTTCTTAACTTGCAACACAAAAAATAGTGTGTTATACACCACCATAGCAACCAAGCACAACTATGACACTCTTACACCACCATGGCATAACAACACACTATACACCCAAGCATCACCATGACACATCACAGCATAGCTCCTGCGCACCGCAGCACCATGACACACCATTTCAATGTAATAGTTCCACCATCAGAACAATCACAGAAGCCATCATGGAAGCAACTCACACACTAGGACATCCTTGTTCACAAATGCTGACTTCACCATTGAAAAACACAGAAATCATGGAAAAACATGACTGTACCATTGAAGAATAACGATGTCATTATAGGTGCCAAATGCTGGCGCACACCACACCATCGGCATTCATGTACAGTGCGCCACCACGTTGGTCATCATGCTCAACTCATCGTCATACCTCCTTGCCCTTTGATATCATGTTCACATTGGAACCCTTATGGTCTCGTGGAGAGTTGGGAAGAGATGTGAAAGGAGAGAGAAAATGAGAGAGAGAGAGAGAGAGCGAGGAGAAAGAAGAAAAAAAGTGGTTGTTTTTATTATTTCAAAATCAGTTAACATGATACATACTCAAGCTAGTGTTGCCTATGGGTCAGTGCCAAAAAATAAAAGAGTGAATTACAACATTAAACCTAACTAAAATCTCAACAGGAATGATAAGGCTATGTTTGTTAAAAAAATTAACAAAAAACAGATCATTAAAATAAGAAGAAATTGTGTAATAGCACACCAATATTAAAAAAAAATGATTTGGGAATTCAAAATTTAGGGTTTGATGGGTGGTGAATCAAACTCAAAAGTATGAGTTTTGGTCCTCATATTTCTCCCTTAAATACTCTCTAACTTGTCATGTCAGTATGCAACATAATATCAAAAAACAAAAAAAAAAACTGAAAACTTGTATATCATGATATAGTAGTTTATATATGGTGATATATATAACCACAGCTTTGTTTTCTCTAAATGCAATATTTCTTTATATCGGTGAACTGTTAAAAGACTTTATCTTTAAATTGTGTTGTGGTAATTTATTTGATGTGGTGGTGATGTTCACGAGCTTAAAATAAACTGACGGCATCATCTGTCATTGTTTTTGCAGGGGTTTACAAATTCTATAAAAAGGCCAGTGCGGATGCGTGAATTCTTGCTGTGATCCAGTTCACCAAGGGTTGATTTCGTTCTGCTGTGATCCAGTTCACCAAGGGTTGATTTCGTTTTGCTGTGATCCAGGTTCAGATATGAGTTTTTGTTGATTTGGTTTACGTGACATTGTGAAAAATATATAGCATGTATACATTGAATTATTATTTTTTTTATTAAGCATTCTAATTATTTTTTATTAAGAGGGGCAGACTTGTATTTTTAAAGATCAATAGTTGATACTTATGAATGATGTAACTTTACTACTATGGAGCTTCATAACTCTTAGGAAAGGAAGTTGCACATCATCGTGACAGGATATTAACTATGGAAATACAATTTTTTGATTTTTCCATAGTTAAACATGAGGCATGAACTATGATGAAATTATCTAAAAATAAGAATGTTATCAGTTTTAAGTAGTTATTCAAAAGTAGAAATATGTTTAGTAGTAACAAATCATTTTTTATAGCAAGGTTAGTTGCCAGAGGCTACACACAAAAATTTGGGACAGATTATTCAGAAATATTCATACCATTAGCTCGGATGGAAACTGTAAGACCAATAATAGCATGAGATAGATTAAAGGGTTAGCCTCTGTATCAACTGGATATGTAGGTATTCTTTGTGAATGAGAGTTTTTTAGAAGAAATTTATGTGAATCTGCTTTCTAATTTTATAGTATAAGGTTTAGAACCATGTGTATGCGTGTTAAATAAGGTTTTGTATCAGCTTAAACAAACATGTGGAGCTTGGTATACACATATTGACTCATATATATTAACTTATGAATTCATCAAAATCATGAGCGAACAAACAACGTACATATTGAAGAATGGTGCTTCTGACATTTTAATTATGGCCCTATATGTAGATGACATTATTTTTTTCAAGTAATAATAAAAATTGATTAAAAAATTTTAAAAAAGATGTGATTGAGAAGTATGAGATGTCTGACATGGATCTTCTCCATCATTTCCTTGGGATGGAGATACTTCAGCATACATATAGAGTATTTATCACCTAGACCAAATACATTCAATCTATTCTAAATAGATCTATTATAAACACTTGTAAATCAGTATCAACCCCACTAATTACCAATTAGAAACCCTAGGCTATTGGTGGTAGAATAGTTAATGGGAGAGCCTATAAAGAAGTCTAGTTGGGAGGCTTTTATATGCCTTGGCAGCCAGACCAGATATTATGTATCCAGTGAATATTTTATCTAGTTTTATTTGTTCTCCAACTCACTTTCATTTTTGGGGCTGCTAGATGTTTTTGCGATATCTTAAAGAAACTATGCACTTTGGTTTAATATATTTGAAGATCACGAACATAAGATTTTTTGGTCACTGCGATAGTAATTGGGAAGGTTGTCTGGATGATTACAAAAGCACATCCGGATATGCCTTCTATGTTGGTACTGTAGCAGTTTCATGCTTCTTGAAAAATTAATCTACTGTGGCACTATCCACAACTGAAGCACAATAGATTTTTGCTTTACTCACCACTTAACAAGCAATTTGGTTGAGAAGACTATCCGAGGACATAAAAAATAAAGATGTGAAAGTTACTATCATCTCCTGTGACACAATAAAGTACACCATTACAATATCAAAGATTGGAGCTCTAGATTGCCGGGCCAAGCATATTGCCTTGAAGTACCACTTCCACTTCATAAGGGAAGCGACTGAGAATTAAAAAGTTACATTAGTTTATTCTAACACCGAAGCTCAAGTTATTTCTTTATTGTTCACTTCATAATGTTTATTATTTTTTTGTATAAAAATAAAAAAAAAATATTGTGAAGATAATTTCATATCAGAGCATTTTTATTTTTGTTTTTTTTTTTTTTTTTTTTTGAGAATTCTTTTCTTTCACTTCTTATTCTTCTTTTTCTTCATTCCCTCATTTCTTTGCAACAAAGCACCAAAACTATGAAGAACATGATGTTTATTTATGTTATTTGTATGTTATTTTAAGTTATTATCAATATATCTACTCGCATTGGTTTTTGTCCCATCGTGTTTTGTTTTTGACTCATTTTATTTGCTTGAGTATTCCTCTGTTTCTTATGGTTTGTCTGCTTCAGAGTGCTCGTTGTGGAGACTGGAGAATGGTAACTGCTCATGATTGTGCCAAGGCAAGAAGAACACAAATACTGCTCACATGTGCTCCTATGAAACAATGTTACAGGTAGAAATTACCCCATAATTCCATGTTTTTGTGTTTTATTGGTGTTCAATCTTTTAAACTCAGTGTGTTTGTGTGATTTTGTCTTTCTGGATTTTTTAGTATATGTTTATTTACAAGTTACAATAGTATGTATATGTGTGCAATATATGTATTTTTGAAAAAAAAAATTAATATTATGGTTTTGTAGTATGTGGTGTGTTATATACATTATGTCGAATCTTATACAAATCAAAGCATATGTTAAGTTACCCATTTCCATTGAATGTTGTAATTGAGATATCTCCTTCCTTTCTACTTCACTTCTAGTACTTATATTTGAAGATAACTTAAAAGTAATAGGAAGTAGAGTTGAAATTGACTTGTAATCTTAATTGTGAACCATGATGAGATTTTCTTTTGTTTATTATTTTCATAAAGTCATTTTTTTTATTATTTATGCATATGGAGGTTTGCATCCATAGAATCATATTTGATAATCTAAAGCCCATTTCAAACCCATTGTCCATTTTCATCTTCATTTCCTAAATATTATCATTGTGGGGCCCACTACCAATAAGTCCTTAGGATACAATAGCAGACTAATAGAATCATGGTCACTAATTCTTTTATAATGTGCACAAAGATCTCAATTATGTATATTGTATCCAAAGATCATGATGAAGTCATCAATCTTTTATACCAATACCTCGTACCAGTTTGAGATCATATTACATATATTGTTTTTTTCAACAAGCAAACTAAGTTCTCCCTTCTTTCTTGTTTAAGACACTATAATTGAAGCATTTACATTTCTTTTTCAACTACTCCATTAGGAAATATAGTTTACATATATAATTGCTCTTATGATAGGTTGGATATATTACATATCATTACAAATATATAGAACCAATATTTTCTTTTCGAGTGTATACTTTTGCTGCTAGTCTTTCACAATACAACACCTGGTCATTCCCACCATGTTTGAACTGGTAGATTTGTGGGTTTCCAATGGATTTCCTCACATGTGGTTGTAGAATAAGCTCCTAAATCTTATTTTAATGGAACATTTTTATTTTTTCTAGATTTTACTCTAATCCAATCCACATAAATGCTTTTTAATATTATGTAGTCTCATGGAAAGTTGAAAACTATCCATCCTCCATTTGTAAAAAAACTTACAACATTGCTCCATGTAAAATACCCTTAGTAACATGAAACTACTCTTATCTTGATTTGACACTTGTTATTGTTTCAAAAGAATCTAAATTTCTTGATTCTTTTCAACTTTATTTTTAGTAGTCTAGTTCTTTTTGTGGCAATATAACATTTTTCTTGTGACTTGTCTTTTATAAATATCATGTCTGTGTTAATTATCACCTTATGGGTAGTTGAATCTCACATGCACTACCTCTTAATTCCATCTACATATCACCAAAAAATATATTTTATAGATTGTGAATCCATCTTCATTGTTTCTTGAGGATTATAAATAACATATAAAGAACAACCAAATATATTGAACAATTTGTTAGTTTATCTATCCACATCCTTGGTTTCAACTCAATAGCATATGATGAAAATTGATTTATCAAATAACATACAATTGTGGCTACTTCTACAAAAAATGTTTGTATAGATCAACAATTCATAATATTGATCTCATTCTTTTTTAATATGCTTCTATTAGTATGTCACGTTACTTCACTTTATCGAGGAGTATATGTCACTATGAACTATCTCTTGATGCCTTATCATCAAAATATATTATCTAGCCTTAGACATGTCATCTTTTTCCTAGAAACATGTTATACCTACTCCTTGAATTTTTAGAAAATTAGGGTTACATCCCCCTTCCTTTTGATTGGTTAAACCTAATATCTACTAGAATAATCATCAAGAGTTAACACACAGTATATTGCCACTCCTAGAGACATAAGCATAACTAGTGTTTTCCAAATAACGAAATTAACTAGCCCCAAAATAGTTTACTTTTAGTAGTGCAACTAATAAATTTTAATTTATATTGCTTGCTAGTGATAGTATGCTCACAAAATGGCAAAGATACTAGTTTGTGCCCTGTAGAAAGTTTTATTCTCGGAAAATGTTCAAACCATTTGTTGACATTTGGTTATGTTTTTTGTGTCACATTATCTTTTATTTGACTATAGTATTTGTTGATGCCACATTTAACTCTCCTATTAGAACATTTTCTCCTTGAAGCATAAATAAACATACAGCTTTGATTTCCATATTCAATACCGCAAGTATGCCTTCAACTATTTTAATGATGTCATTATCAATAAAAATTTTGCAACCACCATCTAATTGTACCTATGATAATAGAATTTTAGTCATTCACATATCTTACTTCTTGAATAGTACAAACCAAATAATCATATATAATTTAAATTTAATAGTAATTAAGTTGACAATCTCTAAAGCATGATCATCACACACAAATAGAATTGATATAGAATTTGTTTATATATGTGAAACCATTCGTTCCTATATGTCATGAGTCTCAGGGCTTTTAAGTCTATAATCCAACATCCCAATCATCTTGCATATTTGCAATGTTACTTTGAGGGGTTGTTTCCTTTTTCATACTTTTCATTAACTACAAACACTCTTTCATGATGTGTTATGTCTTACCATGATGATAGAATTTGATATTTTTATTAGTCATTGACTTTGATCATGTTTGGTGTTTAAATTACCTAATATCCTTGAGTTTAGTCATGAAATCAATAAGTTTTGGAAGTTTTTAACTAATTGTTAGATTAAGGATTATCGAGTTGTTTTGATGTTCATTCATGTCTGAAACTCTACCTAATTAGTCATTAAAATTTTTATATGTCATGACTTTATCACTTTGTTAGTATAATTCTTCAACTATGTAATATATTCTTTATTTGTAATTGTGATATTATCTTGAAATCATACTCATACTTATCTTGTAACAACTAAATGGTTGCAATATTAATTGCACATAATAATAATCAAGTATGCTTTTAGTACTTAAAATTATGATTATTTTTTAGCATCATGATTTTATCTTTAAAAAAACTTTGTAGTCACAAGTCAAGTCATAACATTTTTACAAAGTCTTAATTTTTTAAGTTATAGAAAGTTACAAAGAGAGAACTACTCAAGCTAATGCTATAATAATTATCTATTACTATGATTTTTGGCCACAAAATATTATATAGGATATTTACATAAATATAATCATTCTCCAAGGTTGTGACTTTTGTCCTTAATAAAAGCCAAAACTATGCTTTTTTTTTGTGGTGCTATAGCCAAATGATATATGAGATAGGTCAAGGTTAGTATCATGGCCAATCTCAACACCACAACCAAATGAACAAGAAAGAATATTTTTTATCCTGATCATTTATAGTGTTACAACCATATAATATATATATATATATATGAGAGGCTAATCCTAATGACAATCATTTCTAGCATCACAACTACATGATGATTAAGAGAGTATTCTTCATACAATGATCATTTCTAGTGCTACGACCATGTGATGTACAAGAAAAATCATTCTTGATACCATAAATATTCATAGCTTCATGGTCATATGATAAATGAGAGAAAAATGCCACCAAAGTCATATCTATTTTTAGCACATTGACTTTGTATTAAAAAGACAATAGGTCAAAGTCTTATATATTTTCTAGTGTGGAAACTTTTTGTTATAGAAATAAGGTACATGCTAGAGTCATGTCAACTTTCTAGGATTATATGAACATATGTATGAATAATGAATATATTTCATTTATGTTGTGGAATGTAAATTTATAAAAATGGTGATTAAATAGAATGTGAATTAAGGATTTGACTATTTGTGGATTTGTATGTGTTGTCGTGGTAGATGGTGGTCGGTAAATCATGAGGCTCATGTGTGGATATGGTAGGAAGGAAGTGATAGTTCTTTCAACCTTATTGCATGAGATAAACTTATACATTAAAACTCAAAATTTTGATTTGTTAATCATTACGAGTGTGTTATTCATGAAGCTAAAAGTACATATGGCATTATTTGTTAATTTATTATATATGTCTTAGAAAAATTGGTTCTAGATTGATGTAGAAGTTTTATATAATGTTTTATCTTTAGAATTGGAAGTCACATTATTATTATGTAGGATAATAATAGCTAATCATTAGGACATCCATGTGTGGTTGTGACTCACGGAGTGATAATAGTCATTTTAGTTTCTTTCACTTGTTTGTTTTTACTAATAAGATTTGAGGGAAGCATATATTAATTATGAAAGTATGATAGTTACAGGTCAAAATTACAAATACTTTAAAAAAATAGATTAGTTTTTGATCTTTCTGATACTCTAGACCAAAAAAATAAATAATAACATACAAAGTAATCATTAAAAGATAATTTATGAGTTTCTTAAAAGGTATGAATTTGTAAATAATTTTTAAATAGAGATAATTTGATGTCTCAATGATAAAATACTAAGAAAATTATTACTAGAGGATAATCATTAGGAATGGCTCAAAAGTGATAATTACCTTGTATGCTATTAGGGTAAATAAGTATTCTATAACAATCTAAAATTTATTATGTATGCAACCTCAACATAAATCAAATTATTTGAACATATAATATTGTTACAAGTAGATAAACCCTAGGATCTAAGTGACATACCAAAATATCCCATCCACTAGATTTATGTTCTCACTGTTTGTCGATTGAACTACTTGTATAATCAAATAGAATCAATATCTAGATGAAAGTATTATTTATTATTTATGTGACTAATATACTTGTTGATCTTTATTGATGAAATATCCTTAACAATAAATTTTTAGGACACTATCTAATTAATAAAATTATACACCATAACAAAGTCACAATAAATTTTAGAGATTATTTTTTAGGATTATTTAGTTTGATTAGTCAATGAGTGATCTAATTATTCTTAAGAAAATGGTATCTTTTTTAGTAGTTTAGATACTAATATTTTCATAGTTTTTTTATTGGATCTAATAGCTTATCTTGTTATTTTATATGAATTATAAAATTATTGTCTTTTGTATTTCTTCTTGCCTATTTTTTTTTCATGACCCATATTTTATAAGCAAATATTCTATGATCGAACTAACCCCTCTAGACTTTGTAATAGAGAAAACCAAAAGAGCTATTTCAAAATAAATAGCTAACAAATAGCCAATGTAGAGAATTTATAACACTAGAGAGCCCTATGGTAGTGAAGGAAAAGTTATTTAATAGCCCATCTACCACCAAATATTGGGAGATTAATGTTGGCTAGTAACGATGAACAATTATTCATGTATTTGGACAAAATTAATGAAAATGAATTATTTTAAGTTGAAGCTGAGTCTGATAATGATCATTCAACATCATCGATATAATGAGAGAATATTAGAGTTGATAGTGCTGTATATTTCTTAAAAGTCATGACTCTCATTGACAATTTCTCACAAGCTACATTTCATACTATAAATTTGTCCATAGAAAATGACTCTAGTGTCGTGACACCTTTTATTTCTCTACATTTGTGAATGGCTAAAACAAAGTAGGAGAGTGAATATAGGTTAACCAATGCTATAGAGGGAAAGAAGTAAATTAGAATGAAACTAAATGTACTTTTTTAATGAATCTTTTATTTTCATAATGATTTAGGAAGAGAAAAATTTGATGAACAATTTAAGAAAATTTTTAATTTTTTTTAGAAATTAGAAGTAAATATACCATTTATCAAAACTCTAGCTGATGAATTACATGAAATTTATGAATGATATAATAAGTAGTAAGAGGAAGTTGGAGATATATTGTACTATGAATATGACTGATAAGTTTAGTATAATTATTCAATAAATACTACTTATTAAAGGATACTAGAGGTTTTAATATACCTTGTATAATAGGGAATCATATATTTCGAAAGGCATTATATGCCTTATAATCAAGTGTCAACATGATGGTCTTATTAATTGTGGGAAAGTTGAGTCTCACAAAAAGTACTATAATCTCTCTCTCACTTCAAATAATTGGTTGAACAATCAAGTGCCCAAATTATATAATCAAAGATATTTTAGTTAAAATTGATATCTTTAATTTTCTAGTAATTTTTGTTGTATTGGATATAAAATAAGATCATTATATGCCATTGATTTTGTGATAATCATTTTTGGCTACTAGACAAGCTCTTATGAATATTAAGAAGGGGGATTTCATTTACCATGTTGGCAAAGAGCAAATAACGTTTGATCATTACAAACACTTATAGAGTCTTGATTTTAATAAGATGAGGTGTTGGAGAGTAGATAATCTCCTTCAAATGGCAATGCAGCAAAAAGTTGATTATCAATGGAAGGATATTATAGAGGACTATTGGTCGGATTAAGATGAGGAAGATGTCATATAAGAATAACTTTGGAGATGTTAAAATGATTAAGAAGATGGCGTGGAATTTAAAATAGACTGCTATGAGGTTACAGCATTATTCAAAGTCATGATCTCAGAGGAATTTAAGATAGACAACTTTGAGAAAACTAAGGAAATGAGTGAGTAAGATATGGATGTGACATAATTTTTGAATGATTTAAACAATGTCAAAGTTGTACCCATCCATAGAATAGTGACTTTGGTCTTATATAATGAAATTGCTTAAATTAAGCTTAAATAAAAACCCATGGTTGTGCATATCATTGCATCTTTGGTTTTACAAAAAGAAAAGGGCAAAGAGAAGCTTAAAGACAAGTCATGATAGTGTTTAGTGTCGTATCATTGGAGATACAAAAATAAAGCTCAAAGTTGAGGCATCCAAAGAAGGAAGGTCCAAAGAAGAAATTTCCATGGATGTAAAATAGATGGAAACGACAAAACAAAATGAAGTAAAAATGTACTTTAAAAAATTAGTATTGATGGCAAAGATCACCAACTGAGATGAGAAGATATTGATGATCCATTACATGTGGGGGTGTAACCGAGCCGAGTCGAGACGAGTATTAGGTAGGCTCGGCTCGGCTCGGTTTTAAAGGAGTAGGCTCGAGTTTGTTCACAAACATGTTTACGAGCTGACGAGCCGAGATTGAGGATGCTCGAGTTTGGCTTGTTTAACTTATAAGCATGTTCACAAGATTGGTTCACGAGTTTGTTCACAAGCATGTTTAACGAGCTTGCTCACAAGCTTATTCACGAGCATGTTCACGAGCTTATTTATGAGCTGACGAGCTAAGTTTAAGGGTGCTCGGGCTTGGCTCGTTTAACTTACGAGCCTTAAAATGATATTCGAGAATTAAAGAAAATGTTTATCTAAAATAGTCAACATAGAACTAAATTAAAAAGATAAAATAATAAAAGTTCAATTAACTTGATCGAAGTTCAAGAGTTAAAATATTTATCATATTCATTTGTAGGAAAGATTTGTTGTGCATCAAGCCTTCTCCATGTTCACGAGCCTGTTCACGAGCTAGGTTCACAAACTTATTCACAAGCCTGGTTAATGAGCTTGCTCACGAGTCTATTCACGAGCCTGTTTACAAGCTGACGAGCTGAGTTTGAGGGTGCTCGGGCTCGGCTCATTTAACTTACGAGCCTCAAAATGATGTTCGGGCTCAGCTCATTTAATTTAATAAACATGTTCGAGCGAGCTTCTAACGAGTCGAACGCCGAGCAACTCGCGAGTAGCTCAGCTCGGTTACAGCCCTAATTACATGTAGTGCTACATGGAAGGCAACCTAAAGAATATAAATATACTCATCACATTAACCATTGTACACACTTAACATACCCATGTGTATAACTAGAACTCAAACCCCACTATGAATATAAATATATCCATGAGAGGTTGTTCTACTATATTGAAATACTATAACACTCAAAACTAGGCATAGAGAAAAATATTTTACTTAAGATGATGTAGTACTTGTTTACTGAGGAGAAGTTATTGTTTTGGGATAGAGGCGTCAAATGGGACATATCGAGCCGGGTTGACCGTGCTTTCGTGGCAGGTCAGCCACAGCACGGTTACTATACCGTGCCGTGTCTGGCCCAGCACGGTTTTGTGGAAGTCATGCCGGCATGGGCCCGCGACACGAATTTGTTGGGTTCGGCCTGGTCAGGCCGAACCCTAATTTAAAAAAAAATAGGGTTTGGTGGCGCATCGCCGCGCTACCCTTTCAACACGATGCTTCTTTACTATCGGGGGTCAATGAGTTTCACCCGTCGGACTCAGCTTCTGCCGCTAGGGAGGTTTCTCGGCTCGTGCTGAGATACCGTGCCAACGGGCCACGGTATCGTGCCGGGCCAGGCACGACACGAGGCCCAGTTGGCGTGGCACGACATGGCACGGTTGGTGCCATGGACAGGCACGGGAACGGGAAATTCCCGTGCTGGGCCAGCCCAAGCACTGCGGAATCATGTTGTGCCTCGTGCTATACCGGGCCGGCTCGACCCAGTTGACACTTCTATTTTGGGATGAGCAATAATTCTAGTTTGTGAGTTTATTTGGTATATAAAATATTAAATATTCTTGTGTATGTGTGGTGTTATTAGATAATATGTAAGCATGATGTTCGATGCATAAAATAATAAGCATTCTTGTATATTTTTGGTATTATTAAATGATATATAAGAATAAAAAATAGTTATACTTAATTCAATTTCATGACATAGTGATTAATGGTTCATCGAGTAGTTTATCATACATTCTTGGTTGAAATTTTATTTAGTTAGTCATGATAATCTTTATACACTATAACTCTTAGTTAGCGTAATCTTTCAATTATACAATATATTTTTTTAGGTTGTGATATTATTTTTGAATCATTAACACATTTATCTCATAATAATTAAATAACTATGATATTAATTTCATGTCACAATAACTAAGTGCTCGACTTGTGCTAAAAGTCATTGTTAATTTTTAGTATCATAATTTTATCTTTACCAAGATTTTGTATTCACAAGTCAGAACTATGATATTTCCTTAAAGCTTTTACTTTTAGACTATAAAAAGATACAAAACTAAAACTACTCAGGCCACTATCATGATAATTATTCATCATCATAACTTTTAAAAGCGTAATATTTTAGAGAATATGACTCTTACCCTCAAGAATAGACAAAGTTATGCCTTGGATGTACTGAATAGTTGTCAAAGTCACGTGATTCCTAGCACTATGACCATTTGATAGAAAAGAAAGACCAAGGACAAAGCTATGATCATTCTCAATATTTTGACTTTGTGTTATATAAATAAAAAGGTATAAGTCGTGAACACTTTCGAGTATTATGATTTTGTATTACAAAAATATTAGGATGAATTCTAAAGTATAGTAAAATAACATTGGATTAGGGTTTGTATGCTAGATTCTTGTAAGGTTGCCATAGAAAACCTTTGATTCATGAGACTTATTCTATTATATATTGTCGAATCTCTCCTCAATATCAGACTAAATTAAAATCTAGGATTCGTGTATTAAAGATTTATGTGATGTATGATTGTTTTGTAATTTATGGATGTATTTGATTTATATTATGGAATCTAACTTGATGGAAATAGTGATTAAATAACTTGAATTAGGAATTTGACAATTGGTTAGTTTGTACGTATTTTTATGGTAGATGCTAATAGATAAACCATGAAGCTCACTAATGCATATAGAAAGAAAGAAGTGATAACTATTCCAACCATGATGTGTTAATTAACCCTATATATTAAAATATAAAACCAAGGTATATTAATTATTTTGAGTGGTGCAAATGAAGTCAAGAGCATGAATAGTATTTCATCTCACTTCATTATTCATGTCTAAGAAGAATTATTTCTCTATTAATGTAGATGTTTTATAGAATATTCTTCTAAAAATTTCATCTTTAATGTAAGTTATGTTATGCTTTTATTTCTCTTCCCAATTTTATTGGATAGATAGTATGCCAAAAGAACGTTAGTGAGGGTGTCTCATCATCAATGAACCTCAAGTATACTTGTCATATAAATACTAAAGAAAAGTTTCATTCAAATATTATTTTCACAAAATTGTATCTGTAGTTCGGTCAACCTATAGTGAGACAACTCAATTCTAATATAAAGTTGATATTTATAAACTCAATTTTAATATGAATCTTAGATCCAAGATTTTCTACATTTAATTTTAATGATGTATGTTTAAATAGTTTAAATAATATTTGGTTTATGTACAGAATGAATGTTGTGTTATTTATAATAATTTTTTGTTTTAATGATATACAAGATAATTATCACCATTGAATCTATCCCAATAATATTCACCTCATAGTTGTTCTCTTGGTATTTTATCACGAAGATAATAATTCAATTTTACTCGATATTTATTTAAAAGCTCATATCTTTTAGGAAACTCATTAACTATCTTTGATAGTTACTTCATATGTATATTCTTATTCTTTTGTTTCATATATCATTAAGACTAAAAGCTAATATGATTTATAAGTATATATACTTTCAGTTTCATAAGTATCAGATTTTATATAATATCTATCTTAATAAAAATTCTTCTAAGACATGTAGAATAGATTAGCATCAAAAATTATTCATACTTTTAAATTCGTGAGTATAATACTCACAATAATTAGTCTACTCAAATTCTAAATTTTAATATATAGGTTTGTATCATGCATCATGGTTGAAAATATTGTTACTCTTCTAATCTTTATGTGTGAGATAATCCTATATATTAAATTATAAAATTAAAGTATATTAATTATTATGGTTTTGTTGCAAATGAAGCCAAGAGCATGGGTGGTTTTACATCTCACTTTATTATGCATGTCTTAGAAGAATTATTTTTCTATTAGTGTGGATGTTTTATTGAATATTCTTCTAAAAGTTTTATCTTTAGTGTGAGAGTTATGTTATGACTTTATTTCTCTACCAAATTTTATTGGTTAGTATGCCAAAAAACATTGGTGAGGGTGTCTCATCATCAATGAACCTCACGTATACTAATCGTACAAGTACTAAAAAAAAATTCATTCAAATATTATTCTCATAAAAATTGTATTAGTTTGGTCAACCTATAGTGAGACAATTCAATTCTAATAAAGTAGATAATTAAATATTCAAATAAGAATCTTAGATCCAAGATTTTCTCCATTTAATTTAAGGGATGTATGTTTAAATAATTTAAATTATATTAGATTTGTGTACAGAATGAATCTTGTGTTATTATGTAATAACTCTGCTTCAATGACATTTAAGGTAATTATCATCATTGAGTTTATCTCAATAATAGTCATCATTGAGTTGAATTATTGTCTTGGTACTTTATAACCAAGACAATAATTCAACTTTACTTGATATTTAATCAGGAGCTCATATCTTTTTAGGTTACTCATCAATTATCTTTGATAGTTACTTTATATGTATATTCTTATTCTTTGGCTTCATGTGTCATAAATACTATAAACTAATATAGTTTATAATTATATATACTTTCAACTTCATGAATATCAAATTCTATATAATATCTACCTTAATTGAGAACTAATTCTTCTAAGACATGTAGAATAAATTGACATAAAAAATCATTTAAACTTTTAAATTTGAGTATAATATTCACAATGATTAGCATACTCAAATTTTAACTTTTAATATATAGGTTTGTACCATGCATCATGGTTAGAAGGATTGTTACTTTTTATCATATACTTTAGTAAACCTCATGATTTACTTATCATCATCCACTATGACAACTTGCATAAATCCACCAATAGACAAATCATTAATTCAAATTCTATTTAATCATCATATCCATCAATTTCTATTCTATAAAATAAATCAAATTCATTTTTTATTATCAAAAATATTTATATATCACATAAATAAAATTACACAAATCCTAGTCCACATATTATTTTGATACATTATCCTAAATCTGCCATAAAGAGGTAGATTTAAGATTCGTGCCCCTCAACTGAAGGATTTAATTTATTTCTTGCATCCCTTGCTTGCTTGTCAAGCACCTGGGGAGTGTGAAAATCATCCATATCCCTATGGTTTTATTTTGTGCTTTCACTTTTACTTGGTGCATGGAAAGAAAAAGATTTGCTTCTCATTTTCTCTTTCCTCCTTTATAATTTACTATTTTTGTATTTCTTTAATTAGAAAGTCACATCTTTAGAAAGAAAGTTGATTTTATCATTCATCTCTTAAGCTCAATGTCATGACTTTTGAAAGTGATCACAATGTTATGCCACTAGAAAATATCTATGCCTCATGCTTATTGTTTTTGTAACATAATGTCTGGCAAAGGTAATGGTCATTTCTTTGGAATTTGTCTCTCAGTCTTCATATGGTTGTGGTGCCAAAATTGGCTGTGGTGTTAGGAATAACTTCTCATATGCAACATATGACCACGATTCAAGAAATGACCATGACACTAAAATAATCTTTCTTAATCATTATATAGTCATAATGCTAAAAATAGTCTTGGTGTTAGGAAAAACCTCTCATGATCCTCATATGATCAAGACATAGAGAATGGTCATGAGTAAAGAAGTCTCTTGTGCATCAAGTGATAGTGGCACTCTGACTAGCTACAGTCTACCTTTGACCTTTCTCATATATCATATGTTCATTACATTAGTAATTAGTCCGGACAAAAAAGTTAATACTTTATTTTTTCTTGAGGACAAGAGTCATTGTTATGGCAATGGATGTACTCAAGTAAATACCTTCTATAATGTTTTGGGTCCAAAAGTCATAACTTTGAATAATTTCTATGATTTTAACCTGATTAGTTTTGCTTGTATAACTTCCTATAGTTCAAAATACATGACTTTGTAAAAAAGGTGATGATTCTGACTTTAATTAGATAGCAAAGTCTTGTGATAGAATCATAGTGTTAGGAAGTAGTTGTAAATTTTAGTACTAGTGAGATATTTAGTTAGTGCAATATGAAATTAATGTTCTATTCATCTAATTATTATGCGATAAATATGGTTGTGCCTCCATAAAAATATCACAACCATAGGAGAATGTGTTGCATAGATGAGAATTTGTACTAAGGGGGTGTTAGAGTCATGATGCACAAAAATTGTAATAGCCAATTAGATAAAATTTCAACCAAGAATTGATGCTGAAATAGCTCAATGATTCATTATCTACCAAGTAAGCCTTCAAAAATATATCAATTTTATGACTAGTCAATAAAATCAACTAAAACTATAAAGTCATGAAATTGATTTATTCATGTCTTATTCACATACTTACATATCATCTAAAAGTACCAAAATAATCAAGAATATTTGATAATTTAAATAATAAGTAAACTTTTACATTTAACTATTACTCGTCCCCAAACAATAATTTTTTCAATAAAAAAAAAACTCATCATCTCAAAGAAATAAATATTTTTTTTTTCTTTATGATTAGGTTTGAGTATCATGGTATTTCAAAATAGTAGAGCAATATCTAATGGATATATTGATAGTCATAGTGGGGTTTGAGTTCCATAACTATACTCGTGGGATATTGGGTGTATATAATTTTTTATGTGATTGATATAGAGTATATATTATATCACATATGAGAAAAATAAAATTTCATGGGTTACCTTTCAAGCAGCATTATATTTACCATCCATAACTAGACCGTCAATATCATCTTGCCTATTTTAGTGATATTTGTAGTTCATGCTAGCATTTCAAAATACTATTTTATTTTTATTTATTTTTTTGTTTCTTCTCTCTATCTTACTTCAGCTATACTTCCTTCTTTGGTATTTTTTTTTTATTTGGATGTCATGGTTTTGGTGAATACCATAATTTCTTCTTTAATAGTAGATTCATATTTTTTTTGTATTCCCAAAGTCATATTACTAAGCACAACCATCATTTTATCTTTTAGCTTTTCTTTGCTCATTTAGTTTTACAACCCCAATGTCTTGCACAACCACGACTTTGTCTTTGAGCTTTTATTTAGTCAATTTTGTTTTGTTTCACCAAAGTCATAATGTTGTGCATAACCATGGTCATGTCCTTGAGCTTTTGATTTACTGTCCATTCTATAACACCAAAGTCTCAACAATGTGCATAGCCATGGTTTTGTCTTTGAGCTTTACCTTGGCCAATTTGTATCTCAAGCTACTCTTTCTCACATATTTCCTCAACTTTCTTGGAGTTTTCGGTATTAAATATTTCTGAGGTTGTTACTTCGAAGAATGTCATGACCTCATATCAATCATCTTTATCATTTTCCTCAATTTCAAAACTCCAAAATATTTCTTCCTTAATATCTTTCTTATCTTCTTTAATTTTGTCACTTTAATAGCTCTAAAGTTGTTCTTCCATATCACCTTTTCTCCTTTATCTAGCCACTAGTCTCTTACAAAATCCTTCAATTGAAAGACCACTTTTTGTTGTATTAAATATGGAGGAGATTATATACTTTCCAACAACTCATCTCATCATCATCTGGATCCCACAAGTCTTTGTAAAAATTAAATTTTATTTGCTCCTCACTAACTTGAAGAGTGAACTTTCTTATTTTTGATGTCGATAGGGGCTTGTTTAGTAACTAAAAAATGATCATCCCAAAATTAGTGGTATATAATGACCTTCCTTATCCAATGCAATACAATCTATTATAAAAATATAAGATACTAATTTTAACCAAAATATCTTCAATATATCTCATCCGAGTGCTTGATAATTGATTGTTTTTTTTTTTGTATTTACTAAATAATTCTCATTTGACACTATCTCGTTGAGATCATAAGTGGATTTTGTCTATGACACTATAAGTGCACATGTCATACAAATAATAAAAATTAGATATAAGTCTAGATATCATTATCACAGATATTGATAAGAATTGAATTTTCAACTACTCAAACTATTAAATATTCATACTATTTGAACTATTAAAAATGATAGTTTCAAATACTAAGAGATAGCAAAAATTAAATAACTAAACATTAAACAAAAGTTCAAATGAATTCCACGAAAATAAATTGGATTTGATTAGTTTTCTTGTATAAGCTGACACTAGCTAAAGTGATGTGGTATGATCAATTTCTATAGACTTATCTATCATGACATTTCTAGAAATATGTTGAAATCTTTTAAGCATCATTGTCACATAGTCTTAGATCTCTCCCTATAGCTACACATTTTACTGCTTAGATTATTTTGCTTCCCTAGAAATCTATGATCTAAGGGATTATTGATAGTTTGAGTCATTTTATGCGAATTGAGTATTTTTTTTCTCAATATTTCATACCCATTTTTGATGACTATAGGTTTTTTATTTTCCAAAACATAGGTGTTGCAAGTCTTTGCTAATGGTTGATGCACCATCCTTTAAATTTTAGAGAGTCTTCCCTTTCCTTAAATTAGATATAAGCCTACATGGTGACATCAATCGCTCGAAAGATTCAAGTGATATTTCTAGTGATTTATCTAGAGAATTATTATACTTTCTCATCTCTGAGTAAAATGGGAACTTTCTACATATATTAGCAGAGTTCCCTTTTTTACCACTATTAGCTAAATATTTTCTTTTTATAGATTATTCATTGACCCTTGGGATTTTGTCTTCTCTATGTCACAGAGATGACCACCCAGAAAGAATGGTATGATACAACGAATTATGGGCATTTAGTACTAATATGGAGAAAAAGTACTTAAAGTGTCCACCATAACACTAGATTTAACCTTCTGCTTTCAAGAAACTCTCACTAATTCTTGTAGAAACGAACATGCTCGAAAGCTAAATCAATTTAGTGAAGAATTCACTTAGATATTATTGTATTGCAATCACCTCTATACTACATATAACAAATAACAAGGTGATTGTAACTAGCTGAATCATTAGAATCCATGCAGTTTGTTCTTGTTTCAAAAATAATACAAATAGTATATCATAAATTTACACAATACTTGTTCAAATTCATACTTATGACAAGTAAAGTTTCAAACCCAAAAAAAAAAAAAAAATAACTCAAATCAAAGCTAATCTACTCTAGATCTATACTAAAAAGAAGAAAAGAAGAAAAAAAATATCAAGGGGAGCCATCAACGACCAGTCGCCTAGATTGCCTCTTGAACTCCTCCTAATCCTATTTCATGAAAAAGAGTGTATTTTTATATAGTCTGTGATAACCCTAGTTTCGAGGGTTTTTTTATAAAATCCAGAATGATTGGCTTGACTTTAAATTCTGTCATGTACTCTAAATATCTTTTTCTCTTTATTTTTCTATCACAACAAAACACTAATGTTACGACAAATTCTGATGTCACGACCAAATTTTGATGTTACAATCAAATCCTGATGTCATGATCAATTCTGATGTCATTACAAAGTTCTTATGTCATGACTACTAATATCACGACTAAATTCTAATATAATGATTAATTTTTGATGTCACGACTAATTTCTACTATCATAATTGGTGTATATGTAATTTGTTTTTTATTTAATAATCTATTTGTATAATCAGATATTTTTTTTATTTTATTATTTTCATGTAAGTGCAGAAAATGAAATATTAAAAGGCTGGGGATGCAGCAATAGCACAATAACGGATGTCCCACTGTCCGGTTAGTGGGCTGAAATTTTTGGAGCAAAGCTTGATCCATCCCATGATTTGACCCACTCCGGTTAAATGAACCGAGCGAATTTTTAATATAAAATGTTTTATAATTTTATTTTTGGGTGGTTGTTTTTAGACCCATGGAACTGTTAATCGTCTCTCTCTCTATTCTCTCTACGCGATTTATTGCGACTGTTCTGTGTACTACATACTGTAAGATGGTTTTTATGTTGGTTTAATTTGTAACGCATAAGTATTTTCTGGTAGATGTAGCTAGTCATATTGAGCAACTAGCGAACCACGTTATTTTCGGTGTTTATTTCTCGTTTTTCATTCTGTCGTGGATGATTGCTGGATTGGGACATATATTACTTGTTTTCTGTTATTTCTGTTGTGTCTGTTATTTTTGTATCTTAATCTCACTACCGTGGAAGAGTGATTGCCCATCATTGATTAATTTTTGTGTCGATCATTCTTCCATGGTGCCTAAAAAATACATCATGCCCAACTTTGTTTTTCCTCCTTCTAGTTGTAGGTTATGATATTATTTAATGGTTGTAACTTTATTTTCAATTCTTCATATTTTTGGTGCAATAGAATAGATTTTGTTGTGATACAATTGACTCGATTAATTTTCTAGATTTCTGCTATCATTTTCTTACTTCTAGTTGAAAACCTACAACCCTACGAGAAGAGTAAATTTTTATTCTTTAACCTTAAAATTTATCTCCTAAACATGAAAATATACCATAAGAATGTACTAAAACATAGATAATTTTTTGCCTCATCAAAATTCTCTCAAATTTGAAGTTTTGCTTGTCCTCAAGCAAAAAGAAGTGATATCAAGATTTAGTTTAAAACAGAATCCATATAATGAAAATAAAACATAATTGGAATTCTAAACTAAGCATCACATTAATTAATTACTTTAACTTGTTGATTTTGATTATGGTTTGGGTATGTTTGGAAGTGCAAGAGAATTTTGGGAGGTTTTTTAAAAAAAAAGTATATTTTCTTCTTTTGGGACATAGTTTTGACATGATGTCGGGAGATTCACAATCTAAGATGGAATGATTGTTATCTTTCAACTCCTACTCTTGTTGATTTAAAACTTCCATCATTACTCTCTTCTTTTGAGATTTGACTTCCAATTGTCTTTTTTTAGTTTCTGATTTATTTTTCACTTTTCTTTTTTTTCCATATCCTTGTTCATGGAGATTATGGGCTTGTTCAAATGGGATTAGTGGCATTTTTATCTTTTTGTTGTCTATTCTCTATTGCCTTGTGATTATTGGCTTCTTTTGGGGCCTATTCAGAGTTTCTTTCACTATCTTCCTACTTTGAGTCATCCTCACCCTTGACTACTTTTTTTTGCTTTATACTTATTGCCCCATTAACTACCATTGTTAAATTCAGATGGGAGACTTGTGAGCATAATTCTTCCTTCTTTTGTCCTTTCACCCCAGCTATAAGACAGAGCTTGGTGATTAATCCTAATATCGATGTCTCTAGAATCACTCCAATATTGATTTTGTACCCCTCCAGAATGGCATATAGCAGTAATGCTTCTAGTTCTTTAATGAAGCACACGTGTTTGGTTGAAGATATACCCAATAAAATTAAATAGAACCATGTTTTAGCCTTTTCTGTAAGATTTCTCCGGTTAATAACCTCATGTGCTTTTCACTTGTTACCCTCTCACTTTTGTTTTTTATTTGTCAGTCTTTTGATAATTTCATCATAATCTTGGTTGTCCATCATATTATTGGACTTGATCCCATGATTCTGATGCTCGAGTTGATACAGCTCATTTATTGTTTTATCCCCAAATAGAGTCCATATCCCTCTTATATAAACAATTTTATTTTTCATTACCACTAGATTTGAGTAGAACTCACTAACCATAAGAGCATATCTCTAGCTCTGGTGCTCATAGAAGACTCTCCAACCTAGTTGCTCTATTTTTTTTTTCAAAGAATGAGATAAATTTTTCAAATCTTCTCTCTCTAATAAAACCTTTTTTAGAGTAATATTTTTGTCATGTAGAGTGTGCTTTATCAGAGATGGATGCTTCACCATCCTCTTCCAACTCCTCATGTGTCTCAATGCTTTTTATGTTCCCTCTTCCTTCTATCAACGACTCTAATTCATCTAGAGCTGCTTGTTCTCCCCACGAGTTTGTTTTTGTTGAAGGTTCTAGCTGAACCTCCTCCGTTTGTTGTTCATTCATTTCCATGATCTCCATCAGGTTGGGGATAATTCTTTAGTTCTCAACCATTTGGATATGGGATAGGACTTATCAGGAATGTCACAAAGAAATTGGAGATGCTATGGTTTTCAGTTCGAATGACCCACAAAGAGTGATGAAATTGTTGGGTTGGAAATAGAAGAAGTAGAAATAGAAGTAATGGGAGGAGGTTTAAATTGCATGTCGCATGTGGGGCTCAGAAATTGAGTATGCATGTCACGACATCAATCTCACTAGGACAATGAAATTAATGTGCGTGTGTCGTGACTTTAATTTCAATGGCTCAAAATTTTCAAGTTCGTGTTTCACAACTTTATTTTAGCCTCAAATTTATTATTATTATTATCTCTCTCTCTCTCTCTCTCTCTCTCTCTCTTTTATATAATGAGCCTTGTATTTCAAATTACATTGTTCAATCAATTATTTTATGTTGCGACACACATAAGTTTGTTGTACCTTAAAGTAACCCTCAGAGGTCTATCTTATTCAATCAAAATATAGGCAAGGTGGTGATATTTCTTCTTTTAGTCACAACCTGAGTTTCTTTTATTTTATATTTAATAATTTATCTACTTTATCAAAAGAACATAAATTTTTTTTTCACAACAATTAATTGTTTTGACGTCTAAAATTGGTGTCGCGACTAAATTTGTGTTAAGAAATGAATTTGCCTTGTTTAAAATTTTCAATCATTGTCGTGATCTCAGAAATTATGTTGTGACAAATTTTAAGCATCTTTTCTTAGTTTCTTATCACAACCTATTCCAATTTGTTATGACAAATAAAAAAAATACTCATCTTTTTGGTTGATTAATCAAACCACGTAATTCTTTTAAGGATTTGCATACTTCCTCTTAAATTTTCTCATCCTCCCCTCCCCAAACTTGAAATCAAGCATCTTTTTAATTTTGCTTCTAGGGGAAAGAGAATATTCCCTTTTCAATTTGGTCTTCCCTAGCAGTTCGTGGATGTTTTTCTATTAACTTTTTATTTTGTGCTGATTTGTCCTCAATCCTATAAAATCTCCAAACACTCATCAAGAAAAATAGTAACAATAATTCTAAATGACGAAAAATAAATAAGAAAAAAAAATACTCAAATCAAACTCTTATATGGGTTGCCTCTCATAAGCTACTTAATCTTTAGTCTCTAGCTGGACTATGTTGGTTGCTGCTCCTAGCTTCTGCACGAATTCCTTTTGTAGATATTCTCTCTTGTTTGAACTCATTTTCTGCTAAGGTAGTGCTTAAGTTTTTGATCATTCATCTTATACCCTTCTCTAGCACTAGTTCTCACTATTACTATTCTAAATATTATATTTGTTACTACTATATAAGAATCACTCCATTTTGATTTTAGCTTTCCTAGAATTAGTTTTAGTTTGGAGTTAAAAAAATAGAACATAATCTCCTTCCTTGAATTCTCTTCTCAAAATCATTTGAAAATGTCATTTATTTATTTTATTCTTGTAGATTCTAGCCCTTTCATAAGTTTCATTTCTTAACTCTTTCAGCTCATTAATATGAAGTAATCTTTCTTCTTTAGTAGTCTTAAAGTTAAAATTTAATTGATTGATAGATTATTATTGCTTTGTATTTCAAATCTAGAGATAGGTGACAATGTTTTCAAAAAATAATTAAATATGAGGATATTCCAATTGGAGCTATATATGTAGTTTTGTAAGCCATTAGTACATTATCTAGCCTTAAAAACTAATCTTGTCTATTGAAGCTCAGTTTTTTCTAGAATCCTTTTAATTTCTCTATTAGAAATTTCAGTTTGACCATTAGTCTAAGGATGATATGTCAAACTTAATGTGTTTAATCTCATATTTGATCATCAATTTTTCAAAAACCTTTTTGACAAAATGGCTTTATCCATCACATATGACAGTCCTAGGTGCCCAAAATCTATTCAAAATGTTGCTTTGCATGAATCTCACCATTATGTTAGCATCATTTCTTGGTACAATAGTTGCCTTTACCCACTTTGATACATAATCAATAGGTAGGAGTATTTATTACTTATCAAAAAAAAGTTAGGAGTATGTATACATTTTCACAAGAAGGTGGGATAATCTCATAAAATATATCTTTCATATATCATAAATGTATACCATCAATATTTCTTATAGGAGCAGTTCATTCCTCTTACTGGCATTCCTCATTCTTTGGAATTGATTACACGACTTGACCCATTCAAAATAATCCTTAAAGATAGTAAGCGAGTAGAAATCTAATTGGAACTATTTATCTCTTGAAAAATACCCCCCATATAGTGGTGATGCATGACATTCTTTTAATATGTTGCCTTATTCTTTTTCTGACACACTTTTTGATAATCATATCAGCTCCTCTTATAAATAACAATAGGTCATTCCACATGTAGTATCTATCTACTATCAATTTGTAGCCTTTCCTCTGCTATTAGCTGAATTATGGTGGTAGAACTCAATAAGCAAGGTAATTCAATATATCAGCATGTCTGAGTATCTGTAATGATAGCTAAAATAACTATTAGTCTGAAACTTTCAATAACATCAAATTTTTCTTCATTCCCAGTGGTTGTTCCATTCTTGACAAGTGATCAGTTATCATATTGTCAAAAATCTTTTTATTCTTAATTTTGAGATTCAATTCTTGTAATAACAATATGCATTTGATCAATCTTGGCTTAGGTTCTTTCTTTGATTTTAAATATTTAATTACTGTATGTTCAGTATGGATGCTGATATGGGAGCCAAAATGTAAGGCCTACATTTTTCACATGCAAATACCATGGCTAGCATCTCATTTTCAGTAGTAAAATAATTTTTCTAAGCTTCATTGAAGGTTATGTTAGCATCGTAGATGGCCCTAAATATATTGTCTATTTTTTTTTCTAATATGGCTCTCATTGCAAAATTACTAGCATCACACATAATTTCAAATGCACTATTCTAATCTGGTGTGGCTATGATTAGAGCTTCCACTAGTCTGACTATAAAATTCAGCATGCCCCAGGAAACTCTTAATTCCCTTGACTGTTGTGGGAGGTAAGAGAGAGTCATGATGATGGAAACCTTTGCTTGGTCAACTTCTAACCTAGCTACAGAAATTTTATGACCTTGGACAATGACTTCTATCACCAAAAAAAATGATATTTTTTTCAATTCAATACTAAATTCTTATCCTTAAATCTTTGAAGTACTATTTCCAAACTATGCAGGTAATTATCAAAACTAGATCCATACACTATGAAGTCATCCATGAATATTTTCATAACATCATCCATCAAGTCTGAGAACTTTGAAATCATGAAAGGTAGCAGGAGCATTGCATAACCTAAATGGTATCATTCTAAAAGCAAATGTATCATAAGGGCATGTAAAAGAAGTTTTCTTCTTGCCCTTAGGTGAAATGGAAATATGGTTTTATCCAGAATATCCATCAAGAAAATAGAAGTGAGGGTGTCATGCAAGCATGTCTAATATATAATCAATGAAAGGCAATGGAAAATGAATTTTCCTAGTTGTAGAACTTAATTTTTTATAATCTAGGCACACCCTCTATCATGTTACGGTTCTTGTAGTATTAGCTTATTCTCTTCATTTCTGATCACAGTAAATCTACCATTCTTAGGAACAACATGAACCGAGCTCACCCAAGGGATGCCTGATATTGCATATATAAATCTAGTATTCAACCACTTTAGATCCTATGACAAATTTCTTTATTATAGGGTTCAATCTTTTTTGATGCTCTATTGAGAACATTTGTATTATCCTCCAATAGAATTTTTTGCAAATAGATCAATATATTGATACTCTTCAAATCTTCTATAAACCAAGCAATAGCTTTCTTATATTTCCTTAAAACCTTTAGCAACTTTTGTTCTTCAAATTCAGTCAATGTAGAAGAAATAATCAAAGGTTTAGCCTTTTCTAATTCTAGAAAAGCATATTTCTGATGGTTTGAAAATTATTTTAAATGTAGCCCTTCTATACTTATCATTTGTTGTCTTGCCTTCTCTTTACTACTATAGGAATTTTTTCTGATGTGTCCATTCAGATTCAAAATAGTTTATCTATATCAAAAATTCATTTCATTTTTATTGATTAAAAGTGGAATATTATAATCATTTTCCAGTTCATAACTGTTGAGACTAATACTTTCAACTAGTATGTCATCATGAACATCAATATCTATTTGATCAAGGCTCTTTTCAAGGTTGAAATGAACTACCTCATTTACAATCCTAGGAGTAAGCATTATTTTATGCACATCTATCAAGGTAGCTCCAAATGCAAGAAACGATCTCTCTAGCAATAGTGGAACTTGTGAATCTTCCTCCATATTTAGTATAATAAAATCTACAAGGAAAACAAACTTTTCCACTTTGACATGCATATCTTCTAAGACTCATTAGATTTAGTCATTATCATATTCGTCATTTGTAGAGTGACTGAAGTGGGAGACACCTTCCCCAAACTTAGCCTATTAATCACAGACAAAGGTATCAGATTAATGCTAGCACTTGAATCACACAAAGGCTTTTTTAAATTCAGCTTCCCCAATAGTACATGGAATGGTGAAACTTCCTAGATCTTTTATTTTCTATGGTAGTCTTTTTTAGATGACTGCACTACGTGTGGTAGTAAAATTCATCTTCCATCTTTAGTGAATTTTTTCTTTTTGCTTAGGATGCCCTTTAGAAACTTGGTATGGAATGACATTTGAGCTACTGCCTCTAGAAAAGGTAGTCTAATTTTTACTTTCTTGAAGATCTTCGAAACATGGAGAACTACTCCTCTACATTAGTCCTATGTAGTCTCTACAAAAATGCAACTTCAATCTTGGATAATTGAGTTTTTTTTAGCCTCCTAGTTCCTTTCTCATCCCTCTATTGCTGTTGCACCAATCTTTCAGCCTTTTCTACAATATTCTATAAAATATAATTCTTATTTTCACTTTCTTCTGATTATTTGTTCGCTAATTCCTTCTCACTTTAGGGATGCACAACCATGTAGTCTCTTGGATTCTTCTTGGTGTCACTTGGAAAAACATCTTCATCATGACTTTGCAAATTTAGGGTTAGTTGCTCTACTTGTGTCTCAAGATTTTTGAGGGAGGCACTTGTGTTTGTCTAAAACATTTATATGTCGGACTTGAAAGCATCTAACTCAATCAATTTATTTTCATGGAAGCTCAACATCCTCATGTTGTCCCTCATGAATTGCACCATTTGTTCTTCAAATAATTGGGTCTTCTTGTGACTCCATTGATCAACCATGTTCTCTCCTCCTTGTTGTTGCTACTATTGGAACCTTGTTGGAATATAACCCTACTAGTAAAATTTTCCATAAGAAAAGTTATCATGGTTTATCAATGCTAATGTGTAATGTGTTGGTAGATTAGGGTTGAGCTTGAAATAATAATTCATTTGTTCATTCAGATAGTTTATCTCCTCAACTACATATGGGCCTTATTCATATTGTCCTTCAATACTGCTTCTATTCTCATCTCTTTCCATTGCTCCAATTTCATTAGCAGGATATATTCTTCTCTTTTGTTTGTTCATCCTGTTCATAAGTATATTAAGATTTGCTTCAATAGTAGTTATTTTGTTCAGCTCTATTACTCTACTCCCTCTTGCTCTACTGTTGCTCCCTATCAATTCATATGGAGCTTTTATGTTGCATCTAGCAATGTCTTCAATTAGCTTTCTTGCTTCTTCTACACTTTTTTCTTGCTTCCTCTATACTTTTTCTTTTAAAAACTCTACAGTAGGCCATATCAATTATTCTCTTAGAGGTATAATTCATCGAGTGGTAAAATATTTTCTTCTGAGTCTTTAGATCTATTCCATGCATTAGATACCTCTTCAGCATCCTCATATATCTTTCCCAAACAATATATAAGTTTTTCTCATTTCTTTGTTTGAAGGTTGTGATCTCTCCTCTTCTTTTAGATATGAGGGATGGGTGAAAGTACTTGCCCAGATAAGCTTTTACCAGCTCTTCCCAAGAGCTCACAAAGACATATGATAGAGATTCAAACCATGTGGCTACTATATCCCTCAAGAAAAATGGGAACAGTTGTAGCTTGATTATTTCTGGCTTAACACCATTCAACTTTATAGTATGAGTCATTCTCAAAAATATATCTAAATGTTCATTAGGATCTTTTAATGGATAGATTGTAAACTGATTCTGCTATACCATTGTAATCAAAGCTAGTTTAAGCTCAAAATTGTTAGCCTCAATTACTTGTTATCTTGCTTTTGAATATTCTTCTTCTATAATTGGTCTCCAAAAATCCTCCATAGTATTTTGCATTGGAGGTCTTGCTGCGTGTTCTTGGTCTACTATTGGAGTCATTCTTTCATTTGTCATTTTTGTTGTTTTTGCAATTATGACATTCCTTTGGCTTTTCAGTATTCTTTCAATCTCAGTATCTAGAGGAAACAAACCTACTTCTTGCTTCCCGTACATGAATTACTTCCTGAAATTAAAATACACTAAGATAAAAGGAAATTAGTGGCATCAAATAAAATTCTACATAGATGTTTTCATTAAGCTCAAAAAGTTTGGTGTCTTGATAAGGCACTACTGTTAATTCATATTTTTGTGATTTTTTAAAGACATGTATGAAGTCTGAACTAGTGTTTCTCTCTTTTATTTGAATATTGGCTTAATAATTTCTTTCAATCTTTGGCAATGGCGCCATAAAAATTTTATTATATTTTTTTGTATAGACTAAATTACTCCCCTTTGACACTATATCATGGAAATCATAATTAGATTTAGTTTATGACATTGCATGTATACATGTCATACAAGTAGTTAAAATTAAATATAAGTCTAGATAACATTCTTATGAATATTAACAAAAATTAAATTGTTAAATATCCAAACTACTAAAGATTTATACTATTTAAACTGTTAAAAAGGATGGTTTCAGTTAGTAACTAAGAGATAGTGAAAATTAAAGAACTATACTATAAACAAAATTTCAAATGAAATCCAAAAAAAAAATTTGGACTGGATCAGTTCTCTTGTAGAAGCTAATATTGACTAAAGTGTTGCTGTATGACCAATTCATATAGACTTATCTATCATAGTCTATTTCTAGAGAAAAGTTGAAATATGTCAAGCATCATTATCGTATAGCCTTAGATCTCTCCATATATTTACATTTTTCACTACTAAGATTACATTGTTTCCCTATATGTCTAAGATCTAAGTGATTACTAGTAGTTTGAGTCATATTATGAGAATTGGGTATTTTTCTTTCTCAGTACTTCATACCAATTTCTAATGACTATAGGATTGATGTGTAGGGTAAAATGAATTATGGACGTTCAGTACTAACGTAGAGAATAAGTAATTGATGTGTATACCATACCACTAGATTTAACCTTCTGCTTCCAAGGAACTCTCACTAATTCTTGTAGAAAAGAAAATGCTCGAAAACTAAATCAATTTAGCAAAGAATTTGCTTAGATATTACTGGATTACAATCACCTATGGACTAAATATAAAGAAGAACAAGGTGATTGCAACTGGCTAAATTATTAGAATTCATGCAATTTGTTCCTATTTAAAAAATAATACAATTCATATATTGTAAGTTTAAACAATACTTGTTTAGATTTATGCTTATGACAAACAAAGTTTTATATCCATAACAAACAACTCAAATCAAAGCTAATCTACTCTAGTCCTATGCTAAAAAGAATAAAAGAAAGAAAAAATTATATCAAGCAGAGTCGTCAGCTACGAGTCGCATGGGTCACCTCCCAAACTCCTCTTGACCCTATTTCATGAAAAAGAATGTATTTTAATATAATCTATGATAGCCCTAGCCTTGAGGGTTATTTTTTGTAAAATCCAAAATGAATGGCATGACTTTAAATTCTTTCCCACGAAATCTAAATCTTTTTTTTCTCCTTGTTTCTATATCATGACAAAATACTAATATCGTGACCAATTCTAATATCACGACCAATTTTAATGTCGCGATCAATTCTGATATTATAACCAAGTTCTAATGTTATACTAAAATCTGATTTCATGACTAATTTTTAATGTCACGACTAATTTTGATGTCATGGTCAAGTTCTAATGTCATGACTAATTTCTAATGTTACGACTAATTTTTACTGTCATTACCAATTTTTACGTTGATCATTCTTCCTTGGCACCTAAAAAACTCGTTGTGACCAACTTCATCTTTCCTCCTTCTAGTTGTTGGTTACGATATTATTCACTAGTTGCAACTTAATTTTTAGTTCTTCTTTAGATTTTTATCATAATATTATTGATTTTGTTGTGACACAACTAACTTGACTAATTTTATTGATTTCTATCATCATTTTTTTTCTTCTAGCTGAAAAGCTACAATTTCATGAATGAGTACATTTCTATTTTTTAGCCATGAAATTAATCTCCTAAACATAAAAATATGTCAAGAAAATAGACTAAAGCATAGATGATTTTTTGGCTCACCAACATTTTGATCATCCATTTGGAGTGAGAGAGATAATTGAATGATTTTTTTTTTTTTTTGAGATTTAACCTTCATGCAATCAATAAGGACATCAAGTTGACATTTAATCCCAACTTGTATTATACCTTCTAAAATGTTTAATTCCCAATTGTTCAAGATATAGTACAATTTTTAGGATCCTTCAATTTCCTCAGAAGTATTCTTTGAATAATGTCACTATACTTCTCGGTCATATTCATGATTTTGTAAATCACTAAATTTGTCTCACTACTCATAATGTATTTCATAAATTTCATATAGTTCAATATTTGGGCTAGTATTTTAGTAAATGATATATTCACTTCTAGTTTTTAGAATATGTTGAAAAACATTAAGTATCCATCTAATTTTCTCTTTCTAAAATATTATAAAAATAAAAGATTTATTGAAAACTTATTCTTAATTTCATTATGATTCATTTATTTATCTCCATATCCTAAAGTATCCTCCAACTTTTTTTGGAAAAGTTGGGCTTGTACTTCTTCTAGAGTCAAGATTTGTTAGGTTCCACAATATTACAACCTTCATCTTTGGTAGTATCTTTAATGGTAGCTATAATTTTTTAGAAAATTTTTGTGTGGGCCATAACATTTGGGAAAATCAATTTCTAGAATATTCATGCTCAATATATTATTTGTGTAGCTCTTTTTCGCTTCGAAGTAATATAGATGAGCAATTTTTTAGATTTGTCTTAGTATCACTTCATAGTTCATTAACTCATTTTTTCATCATTGATAATGCTAATTATCTAATTTGATTTTCTATATTTCATTATCAAACTCATGTGAACAAATATCACTTTAAACTTCTCCATTCGAGTGTCTAAGTTTACATTTCTCTTTATTAATTCTATTAAGATAGAATTCATACTTTCTTCTAGAATTGGCTTTTCTTCTCTTCATAATGATCGATAATTTACATCTAATCCTTTTTTATTATTATAGGTTACTGCATGGTTCACAAAGTTACTCGAAGTTTGCCCAACATTCTACATCTCACTCCCATAGCCTTTATATGAAAGATTTTTGTGATTTCTTATGTTTGGATGGTAATAAGTTGAGATATTAATGTTATGTCAAAACAAGTACCATTTACTTTGAATTATATTGGTGTCCTCCATTTGATAAATCAGATCCAAGATCACCATTTAGTGTAGATTCAAAATAGTAATTCCCCGATCATCATTTCTTTTCCTCCCGAGTTTCAAGCTTTCTTAGGAGTAACTTCATTTTTGCTTCAAATCCATTGAATTGATCCAACTCTAATACTCCAGTTTATCTTTTTCCAAATGAATGATTAGTTAAAGTTTGGTTGATGTTCTTTACTAGCTCCTCAAATAAGTTCTATTCCTCTTCTAGTTTTTTTATTCATGATTAAATTACTTATGGTTGTATCAATCTTGCATCTCATAATATAATTCAGCTTGTTACATAAATTTGTCATCGAAACCACAACTCAACACCACCTTGAGGGCACCTCCTCAAAACTCATTAAAATAGTTCCAAGTATCAAATAGAGTATCTTGCTCTTCCTATCAACACTAGCAGACGAGGAACCCAGCAGTGCTAGGTTCCTAGTCAATTCGCAAGTTCCCTCTAATACCATTGTTAGGTTTCAGTAAATTTAAGATCAAAATTTCGTAGCATACTAGGAATCCACCAGTGACCCAAGTAATACAATTAAACATTGGATAAGGATGTTACCTCTTGTAGCGTAGAAATTTTTATTTTAATTCTGAACGGTTCGGTCGAATCCTAGGATAGTCTAAGCATATGTGCCTCTAGCGGTATCCATACAAACGTATTTTCATTATATTTCTATTTTCTATCTCTATCGTTTTTAAAACCTTTTAGTTTTTCACATATCCTTTTAAAATGATGTGTCATTAACTAAATGAGAGAAATGTGGGTTTTAAGTTTGGGTATGTTTTAAAGGTCCAAACATCTATTAATTGGACCAAACTCTTTAATCCAATTTGCTTAAGATTTGAAACAAATTTCAAACTTAAGATTAGGCCAAGTTTATTTTAGTCTATCTAAAATAAAACAAACTCTAAATTTATATATATTTTTAAGTGTGTGACCCAATAGGTTCTCATAATGTTGGCAATGAGTTTAAAATCTCATTTTAAAGAATAAGCAATGAGTGATATTTATTAATACATCATTACTATCCAAATGATGAAAATATAATAGTTTCGACTTAATCTAATTTTGTGACTCATTTTATTATACGACTTAGCCTTTTTGTCCATGATATCTAGATTGATTTATGAGGCATGAATTGTATCATCCTCATATCAATCTATATGTTTCTTAATCTTTGAGTAGACTAACTTAAACAAATAAACTCAATATCTCTTATTGACTTATTTGATCATGGTCATGCATTTTAGTAGTCCTACTCAATCAATAGGTCAATTAATATCATTTTCATTATATATAAGGGATAAATTTCATCCACATCAATCACATCCTTCTACATAATTTACTACAAGAAAAATCTCATATAACTATGAGCAATTCCCTAGCTAAATGGATATTTTCTGTCGCTAAATGAGACATAGCGATGGATTACCGACGGATCATTTCCCTATCTAAAGTGCTTCTTGCTAAAATTTAGCGACTGATAGTGTCCCTAGCTAAAATGTTTACGACACAAAAATCTCTTGCTAAAAAAAACAAATTCCCTAGCTAAATTAACAAGATAAATGAGATTTTTCATCACTAAGTAAAAATAACAACGGATGATTCCCTAGCTAAATTGTTGTCTATAAATTTTAGCAACGGATATAGTCCTTAGCTAAATAAAATTAGCGAAGTAAAATCCGTCTCTAATTTTAATATTTTCCTAGCTAAATTAATTAGGAAAATTTCCCTAGCTCAATTAGCAAGGTATTTTTCCCTTGCTAATTTAGCAATGAATTTTTCCCTAGATATTTTAATTTTAAAATTAATTTCAGAATTTAAATTATTTTAAAATTTTTTAATTAAATAATTTAATATTTGTATATCAAATTGAATAAAAATTGAAACTATAAATAATTTATAATAAACAAAAAATAAAATCATTTAATATCTTATTCTAATTCAATATTTTACATAATTGAAACAAAAAAAATAACAAAATTCTATTTTATTTTAGTCATCAATGTATCTACCGATAGTACATAAAATATAATATAT
Source organism: Sapria himalayana (assembly GCA_029783825.1). Lineage (NCBI taxonomy): Eukaryota > Viridiplantae > Streptophyta > Magnoliopsida > Malpighiales > Rafflesiaceae > Sapria > Sapria himalayana. The sequence continues at coordinate 210,822 of JAREIK010009868.1, forward strand.
CTATTCATTGACGTTGCTCTCCCTCTGCTCCTCCGATCATCATTTTTCTACTGTGACAAAGTTGTCCGAGTCACGGCACATAATATCTAGTGAAAAATCTCATCACTTATTGAAACTTTATATGAGGAACAATACGGTATCATATATGTAAGAAATTTAAATCACTCAATCAAATTTAAAAAAAAAAATTATGTTTTGATACATATATAATACTGCAGTATATATGCAAATATATACTAGCATTTCACTCGTACATAAATTATTGCAATATATGTACATAAAAATAATAGTATTATGTGACATATAAGCTGAGTACAGATATACTTAATATATACATACATAAAATACTACAGTATTATATGTAAGTATATACTGATTTTATTCATATGTATATACCCCATTTGGTGTTGTTGCTGCTGCTCCCGCTGTCGCTCCTACGGCTGCGGTCATTGCCGATATCACTACCAATAACACGGCTGTTGTCGCCGCTGCCGCCGCTAGCCCCGTTGCCGGTGCTGCCGCTGCATGCCGCGGCAGCCGCTGCTACCATCGCCGCCGCTGCTGCCGCTGCTTCCAGTGCTGCCACTGCTTCCAGTGCTGCCACTGCTTCCACTGCTTCCAGTGCTGCCACTGCTTCCAGTACTGCCACTGCTGCCGCTGCTAGTGCCGCTGCTGCCTCTGCTTCTGGTGCGGCAGCTGCTAGTGCCGCTGCCGCTGCTTTTGGTGCGGCCGCTGCCGCCGCTGCTTTTGGTGGGGCCGCAGCCGCCGCCGCCGCTGCTTCCGTTGCAGCAGCTGTTGGAGCCGCTTCCGCAGCTGCTGACTCCGATGCAGCCGCTCCCACCGCCGCTGCCACTTCCACTGCCGCCGCTGTCGCTGCTATTACTGCTGATAATAGACCCTTACATATTTATAAAAGGCTAAACTCTACCCAAAAAATTCGGAGACACAAACATTTTCACAGATATATAAAAACAGTTATTAAAAACATGAACAAATACAAATTAAAATTGTCATAGAGCTTAAACTAAATTTTAATTAAATAATTTAATATTTGTATATTAAATTTAATAAAAATAGAAACTATAAATAAAAATTTTAAATTAAATAAAAAAAATTCATTTAATAACTTATTCTAATATAATATTTTAAATAACTAAAAAAAATAACAAAAATTATATTACATCTTAGTAATTAATATATCTACCGACTGTGCATAAAGTATAATCTATCAATGCATTGATGTTGCTTTCTCTCCCTCTAATCCTCCGATTACCAACTTTCTGCTGTGAAAAAACTATCCAAGTCACAATGCTTAATGTCTGTTGAAAAATCCATTCACTTATACAAGCTTCGTATGGGAAACAATGTGATACCACATCTGTAAGAAATTTGAACTACTAAATCAAATCAAAATAAATTAAAAAAAACTATGTTTTAATAAATATATATTACTGCAGTAAAAAGGTACATATATACTAGCATTTCACTCGTACATATATTATTGTAATATTTGTACATATAAATTACAGTATTATACGCACATATATACCGAGTACATATATACTCGGTATATATTTACATAAAATACTGCAGAATTATATGTACGTATATACTGATTAGATATGTACGTATATACCATATTTGTTGCCGTTCCTATTGCTCCAGCTGTGGCTACCGCCCCTGTCACTCGCTGTGGCCCCTGCCGTTGCCGCTGCCGCTGCCGACGCTGCCGCTGTTGCCGCTGCTGCCGATGCTGCATCTGCTGTGGCCACTGCCACTGCCACTGCTGCCGATGCAGCCTCCGCTGTGGCCACTGCCTCTGCTGCCGCTGCTGCCGCTGCCACCGGTGATGCCGCCGCTGCTGCCGCTGATGCCGCCGCTGCCACCGCTGATGCCGCCGCTGCTGCCGCCGCTGCCACTGATGCTGCCGCTGCCACCGCTGATGCCGCCGCTGCCACTAATGCTGCCGCTGCCTCCGCTGCCGTTGTTGCTGCGTCTGCCGCCGCCGCCGCCGCTGCTGCTTCTGGCACCACTGCAAGCCGCTGCTACCACAGCTAACGCTGCTGATAATAGGATTTTACATACCAATAATAACCTAAACTCTACCCAAAAAATTCGGAGAAACACAAACATATTCACAGATATATAAAAATGATTATTATAGACATGAACAAACAAAAATTACAGTTGATTGTCATACAGTTTCAACAAAATTTTTAATTAAATAATTTAATATTTTTAAATTAAATTTAATAAAAACAAAAACTATAAATGAAAATTTTAAATTAAACAAAAAAAATTCATTTAATAACTTATTTTAATACAATATTTTAAATAACTAAAACAAAAAATAATAAAAATTATATTATATCTTATTAATCAATGTATCTACCGACTATGCATAAAATATAATCTATCAATGCATTGACATTGCTTTCTCTCGCTTTGCTCCTCCAATCACCAACTTTCCGCTGCGAAAATGTTGTCCGAGTCACAATGCATCATGTTTGTTGAAATATGTCTTCACTTATACAAGCTTTGTATGAGAAACAATACGGTACCATATCTGTACGAAATTTAAACCATCTAATCAAATTAAAATAAATAAATAAAAACTATGTTTTGATAAATATATATATATTGATGTAGTAAATATGTACATATATACTAGCATTTCACTCGTACATATATTACGGCAGCATATTTACATATAAACTACAGTATTATGCACACATATATACTGAGTACATATATATACTCAGTATATATAGACATAAAATACTTTAGTATTATATGTACGTATATACGTATGTATATACCACATTTATTGCCGTTGCTGCTGCTCCCGCTATCGCGGCAGCAACGGCAACATGGAAATGAACTTATAATTTATTATTGTACTATAAAATTAAGGTTCATATTATAATTATATTTGTATTATAAACTTATAATTTATTATTTTTTAAGTTAGAATAATAAATAAAATAAAATAATTAGTACCAAATTATAAAACTATACTCTACCACTATTTTTATTTTCTACACAACTTAATAAAAAATAATACATAATAATTTTAATAATAATGAATTTGGTGTGTGTGTGTGTGTGTGTGTGTGTGTGTAATGACAATCCAACTAAAAAAATATATTGCCAAAACTAAATTTTCACTGAAGGTCTCCACCCATGTTCCTATAAACCCTAAAAATAGATAAACTTCAATAATTTAGATAAATTTTAAAAAAATAAAAATACAAAGAGTGTCAAAAAGATTCAGCACAATATATATATATTATAAAAAATTATATGCATATAAGAGTATTGAAAAACTGATCATCTTAAAAGATAAGTTAATCAATGAACCAAGAAATATGATTCATTAAATCCGAATAAAACTCAACTCAGCAGGGAGACATTTAATATTAGATCAACTTGAACTTCATTGACTTCATTCATTCATCATAATAAATTTAAAAGAAAAGACAGCCAAATTAATTATTATTATGAGTTTTCAAATTAAATTTTTACAAGATCCTAAAATAATAAATATTATAAAAACTTACTTCCAACATAATTATCATAAAATTTATACATCAACCAATAGAAATAATTTAATAAAATATTATGTAATAAAATATTATGTAATAAAAAAATTATTAATATAAATTTAAAAAATATAGTATCATAGTATCAATTATGTCTAATATTTGAACTAGTCATGATAATACTTCATTTAGAATGCTTACAACCCACTATGTCAATTCGATATTAAAATTTTAATATAAAAATTTAGATTGTCATGAGATCTTGTATCCTCGTGATTATCCTGATATATATAAGTTTATAACAAAAATTTTTAAAAAAGACATCATTCAAAATAAACTTTTTAATATAACATTTAATAATGCTTAAATAATAATATCATCAATAACATATTTATTAAAATCACTATAGAAATCATCAAGTAAAAATTTTCATATTAGATATATGTATCATGTAATTGACTTAATAGTATAAGCGAGAATAAAATTTATTTTATCATATTAAAAAAGATGATATTCACTCAAATATTTTAGGATACCCATAGTAAATAATAAAAAAGTAATACTCTACATTTATCAACGGGCTTAAAAAAATTAGTATCATGTTTAACAAATATAAAGAATACCAAGCATTTAATATTATGGCCATTGAGATGAAAATTAAATATTTAAAATATAGATTATCCATTGTAACTTTTTATTACTTGACTTTCTATATAGATCATATGATTAAAATAGAATGACAACAAATAAATTAAGATACATATACACCTGTATAAACTAGGCAGAAAAACATAATTATTAGATTCACAAAAAATTAGATAGCATACTTACATATTATATACTAGGTATGATAATTTTAGGAAGGCTATAAGTATGGGCATAAACATCATAATTAGAAATGATAACTATCTCATTCAGTTAGTTAAAAATAAATAACAAGATAATCAGGCGAATAGGAACAAGCTACCTTGATATTTAGATTTAAATTACTACTTTATCAATCACATGATAATAAAAATTTAAATATTTTAAATTAATGAAAATCATACGAATTTACTTATCATGTACTATCTAAAATGACATATGAACTACTAATCTATCTAGTATCTAACATAACATCGAAATTTATTTTTTCTATAACTATGAATATCATTTCAGATAAGAAATCTAAATAATGATTAAATATCATAGAAATACTTGCGTACTTAAAATACAAAATTCATAGATGAGAATTTTGAAATTGTAAAAATTTATGATAAAGCAAAAAAATTGTTGATAGATCATGACTCAGAATATTGAGAATTTTGAAACTACCACTAATGATAGCTTCAAAATCATACAAGATAATCATGATCCATATCCACATCATACTACAAGCACATACTGATCTAGAATATTAAAGAACTGGCATGGAAAATGTGATGCATGTTTTTTAGTTTTACTTATGAATTGTACTTATGTTCTTGATTCCTTGATTATTTTTATCTTTAAAGTTTATCATTTTATTGTTATATTTTATATGATATCATGAGCCGAATGTGAAATAAATACTTGATTTTGTTAATTATTAATTTTATTCATTTAAATTTATAATGCAATGTAGTTCATTATATATATATATATATATATATTAAAAAAAATAAAATAGTATATTTATTTTTTATTGGAGCAGCAGAGGAGCCCAAAATAGCCAAGATCCATCATGACTCGGATATGACCCAGCACACCACTAGAATGTGGGCCATACCAGGTTGACTCGGATATGTCGTGCTGCATAGCATGGCTCGGGAACCTAACTTGTGTTGTATCATGCGAGTGTGCCCGATCATGGGTAACAAGTTATGTGCCTCCAAAATGTGCTTAACAGGCCAAGCACATGGATCATGCCTGGCTTGACATGAGACATGGTTGGCCATGACCCAGCACAACACTTGTAATGCCTCGGGTTGGCACAACACCATTCTAGGCACTATTCTAGACCATTTCATGTTGGGCAAGGCAAGACTAATTTGGGTTATGCATGTACCACCCAACTCACTTGACACCTATAGTATTAATAATCTCATATTGAATCTTATCTCTTAAGGAGAAATAAATTATTTTGATATGTTTTATCCGCTCGTAAAATATTAGATTAAATATTATATATCTCATTGTCTTACAGAAAAAAATACATAATTAATCTCATTGAATAGATATCACATCTAAAGTATCTCAAAATTATTATTGTCATCATTCTAAAATCTATCACAACTAAATTTTAAAATAATTATATGATTTATATTTTTTCTAAGAAATAAAATTATCTTCTAAAGGTGTCAAACAAGTCGTATTGTATTAGTACGACTTGAGTTTTTATGGCCCAATAAGGTCACAGTGTAGTGCATGAATCATGAACTACATAGTTTTCACGTAACATGCCTCGACACTGAGAGCAACATGCATGACCTATCACTTATTGTGTTGGCCAAAAAAAAATTATAACTACAGCCATCAAACATGTTTCCAACGACTATAAGCAAAAATTCAGCCTATCACCTATTTAAATTTTAAAAAAAAATAAAATATATATATTATTTTAATATAAAAAAATTCAATAAATAGAAAATAAAAAAAATTTTAATTTTATTCTCTCTTCTCTCAGCTCTCTTATTTTAAAATTGTAAAAAATGATGAAAACTAAAAAATAGTGATGAAAAGTTGAATATAAGTGAGGGGCGCTCACTTCCACTCAAACAAATTAATGTTGCTATGGTTATGATACTCAAATTTTTTTTTAATTTTTTATATTTTATTATTAAATAATTTATTATTCAAAATATAAAAAAATAATAAATAATAAATTTAATTATAACGAATATAATATAAATTTAGATAATAATAACAATCAGACTGAAAGTTCAAAGGCCAAAACTAGGATCACCATTGGACTCGACACAAACTCATTTGTCTAAAAAATATAAAACTAAATAAACTTAGTAATATGAACTCACTTTAAGATAATAAAAAAAATTATATATATGTCAAACAAAAGATGAGCATAATATATATATTATACATATATATATATACATGTAGGATTGAATGTGATACTATATATTTTAATAGGCATATTGATCAATACACCAAAAAATATTATATATTAGATTTTAAGCAGAACCTAACTAAGTGGCAGAATCTTTGAATTTAAATTAAGTTCAACTTTATTGACCCCTATCATATATTACAATAACTTTAGAAAGAAAGAAATGACCAAATTGATTATGATTATAAGTCTTTCAATTAAATTTTCATAAGATTCTATGATAGTAAGTATTATGCAGACATACGTTCAGCCTGCATATCATAAAATTACAGTGTCTACAAATAAAAATAACATAATAAAATATTATAAATTTAAAAAATAATAATTTATAAATTAATAAATTTAAAAAATAAAATAAATTGATTTCCTTGATATCCGATATCTGGATAAGTCATAATGATGTATCACTCACATACCTCACATCCAACTATGTATATTCAAAATGAAAACTTAATAAAAAAAATTAGAATTTTCTGAAAATATTTCATTATCATGATTATTCTACCATATATGAATATGACAACAAATTTTAGGAAATATTACAATTAGAATAATGTTTAGTATAATTTTCAATAATACTTGTAAAAATAAAGTAGTCATTTATATATTTGTTATAAAAATAAAAGAGGGATGATTAGGTAGCATTTTTCACACGCTATATGTATATGTTATATAACTAGCCTAATAGTACAAACGAAAATAAAAATTATTTTTTAGACTTTAAAAAAAATAAGTTAACTAAAATACCTTGAGAAGTTTAGCAGACAACATGAATTTAACATTCTATGTTTGTTAATAAAACTTAAAAAAAGAGAATTCCAAGTGGATATAAGATGTCATTGAAATTATAATTATATTATACTAGAATCATGTATTAGTTATCAATACATTGTATCTAATTACGATAATAATAATAGTAATAAACTTATTCACAATTCAAACTGAAATATAAAAATTTCTTTTATGAAATTTCTAAAAATTTTTTATGACATAATAAATATATATTCAATTATATACACTCTCACCACTTGCATTATATTCGGGTACATATACAAAATTAATAAAATATTTAACGAGTATAGAGAATATCTTGCATTTAGTATCATGATTATTAAAATAAAAACCAATTATTTTAAATATTAATCCTTTCTTCCAACTTAGTATTATTTAACTATCCTGTTTGTATGGATCTTTGAATTAAGATAAAAAAAATAAAAAATATATAAAATATATATCAACTTGCATGAATCAAACAATCAAACCTAAAAATTTTATCCACAAAAAATTGACATGTTCACATATTACAATACAAGATATAATAATTGTAACAATGCTCTAAGTATAGACATGGACATCATATTCGGAGAAGATAATTTTTTCATTCAATTACCTATGGACAAACGATAATATGATTCATCAAATAAGAGTGAACTATCTCTGAACTTAGATATTAATTATTACTCTATCTTTTCATATGATAATAATAAAATTTTGAATATATTAAATTGGTAGAAAATATACAAATCCATTTATATCATACTATATAAGATAACACGTAATCTACTGACTCATAAAATATCTAGCATAACATCAAAGTTTACTTTTTTTTGATAACCAATATTGCTTCGGATAGGAGATCAAAACTATGACAAAATATCATGGAGACACTTGCATGCATGAAAGACTGAGAATATTTAAGATTTAACATTCAAAATAAAACGAAAGAGTTGCTGACTAGAAGGAATTCACTTGTTTTTTTTCCAAGCTAGTTATTTTGGACTAGCATGGACCACTTGATGGAACATGAAGATATTTATTTGTTTAATTTTTATTTTTGATATTTTTGATAAAAACATCCAATATGTGATCTACCCCCAATCACTTTTGCCCATTATATAAGGGCATTGGTTGTATCATATTTTTTATTGCATGTTCATATTATTCTTTGCATTTTCATTTCCAAAATCGAACAAAAAATTAATCTATGCTTAAACTAAAATAAAACAATCTTTATAAATTTATTGTAACTAGAATAATAAATACAAAACTAAATTTGAGAAATAATTTTTTTGATAAAAATTACATTTTTCAAAAAGCTTTAACATTAAATAATTAAGTCAAAATTTAAAGAAATAAATTACTTATTAGTCAATTTTTAAAATTAGATTCTAGATAATTATAAGTTAACTAATTACATTTAAGATTATTATCAATCTTATATCTAATATTTTTTTTAATTCATTTTTTTGTCATACATGCAATATGCATCAATAAATTTAATTAAACTTTGCTAAGAAAAGATATTATTTATTAGTTTTTTAAACATAAATATTAAGTAAAATTTAATGTGAGAGAAATTATTTTATCATAATTATTCATTATCTAAAATATATAATTTTAATTAAACAAGTCAAAACTCAAAAATATAAAATTTCTTATTAGAAAATTTCATTAATTAAACTTTAAATCATTACCAATATTTTACTTAATTATAATAATTATTGACTTCATATATAATATTTAATTAATTAATACTATGTCAGCCATACAATATTAATTAACAAAATATTTATGTTTAAATAAAATAAACTTATTTATAAGTTTATTTTTAATTAAAAAATTATCAAAAAATTAAAAAACAAATTCTTAATTGTATACATTTATTCACCATTCATTCATTATAATTATTTTAATTACATTTTTAATAATTATGTATTCTATATCTAATATTTGATTAATTAATTCTTTTCTCGTATTAAATATTCATAAAAAATTAGTTTATACTTGAACTGAAATAACATATTATTAAAAATATAATTTTACTAAAAGATTTAGCCAATAATATAATATTTTAGTGAGAAAATTAATTTTATAATTTAACCTTTAGAAATAACCAAAAAACAAAAATGCAAGATTCATTATTAGTAAGCTATGTTGCACGGACACGGATACGGACACGAAGATACGACACGGCAGGATACGGGGACACGGCAAATTCTAAAAAACTAGGATACGGATACGATTAGGATACGTCATGATAAAAAAAATAAAAATAAAAATAAAATTATTAATTATAATTTAAAATTCTGTATTTTAAAATAATGTAAAAAAATTTAAACCCTCTAACACTCCCCCCACTATCCTCCCTTTACAGTTTCGATTTTCGAACTCTTCCCCCTCCCGATACAAATTCCAAACCCCCCATTCCCTTTATAGAATTAGGTTACCTTAGGTATTGTCGGCACCTCAGCGGTGTGCTCCTTCCCGTTTGACGCAATGACAATTGACAACTATTTCTTGCAATCGGCTTGTCGGCAACTCACTGTCGGTGGTGTGCTCCTCAATTTGTTGGAAATGTATGAGTAATAGTTAATATATAGTATATTTCCGACGCGTTAGAATCGTAAAAATGCGTCAGTTGGTAAATAACGTGTCTGTAGGTAAACGACGCGTCTGTTGTTAACGACGACTGTTTCCGAACAATGCGTCGGATATGTCTCCGACGCGTAACCGATACGCCACATGGCATATTGGACGCGTATCCGACCCGTGTCCAGGTGTCGGACACGGCGACACGGGTCGGACACGGCAACACGGCAGTTCCTAGGCGTATCCGTGCAACATAGTTAGTAAGTATTTTAACTTAAATTTTAAAATATTACAAGCATTATAATTATATTTTTAATAATTATTTATCTCTATTCTAATATTTTAATTTTTTTTTTCATATATAATATCTATCCATAAATTAGCCTACACTTAAACTAATATAGCATGTAATGTAAAAATTAATTAAACTAAAATATTAAACACAAAACTAACTCTTTTAGAAATAAAAATAATTTATTAAAAAGTACTCATTATCTAAAATTTTAAATTCAAAAAAATATGTTAAAATCCAAAAAAAATATAATTTCTCATTACTAAATTTTTTTTACCTAGATTTTGAATCATAAGTACTTTCATTATATTTTTAATAATTATTTATCAAATATCTAATATTTGATTAATTTAATTTTTGTCATATATGTAATATTTATCAATAATTTATTTTATGCTTAAACTAATATAATATATTATTTATAAAATTAATTTAACTAAAATATTTAATACAATAATCAATTTGAAACAAAGGCCAAGATTCAACATAAAATGCTTTTGGGCCCCATTCCATTAATGAACATTTTGGAGTATGAAACTATATAAATTGTTTTTTTTAACAAGACCTACGAGAATCTGCACATGTGACAGAGACAATAGTTTATTGTGGATGAGCTAGTTAGAGCTTAAATCCAAGTGGGTCAGCTCTTTCAAGTTGCCAGATTCAATAAAGATCATAGCCTAGATTACCTGAGCTCATAGGAATTGTTCCAGAAAGTTGATTGTTGAAACTAATATGCCTAAATGTCAATGCTGAAAAGTTACCGATTTCTAGGTCAACGGTGACCCAGAAAGTAAGTTTCTATTTACAAAAAGAGTCAGTATAACTTGTGTCTGAACCCCAAAAAAAGAGTTGAAAGATAGCATTAAAGTTTTTAAGTTCTTAAGATTACCAAGCATGTAATAGTGTACGATTACATAAATACTAACATACCAAATCTTGTAAGATTCTAAAATTAAATATGTTTGATCGAAAATAATATTATGATAATTGATCACTTGAAATTTTCTTATATTATATATATACATTAGAGATCGTGTCATAGTATAATTGCAAATATTTTTGTCTAATGATAGTAGATTTCAAATCTAAGATCCATTGGACACGTACTCTCAAATTTTCAGGGATAAAACTATGAAGATATTGACTTTTCAAAGATATCATACTAAAGCATGAACCTTGAACACTATGTACCACCTCCATCAAGCACACAAGACTTGTAAGTTGTACTTGGCAATGGCTAAATTCAACCACGACTTGTAATTTACATTGTAATGAACAAAACAAATAAAATTATATATGTGTATGTATGTATGTATGTATGTATGTATATACTAGGATTGTGGCAATCCATGTGTTGGGCACTCCATCCAAGTGAAAAAAGAAAGATAATAAAAAAAATAAAAAAAATAATAAATTTTAAAAAAAGTATACTTATATTATGAGCACTTTTTATGTACAATAAACTCATAAAGAACATACTAAACCATATGAGTAAAGATAAATTCAAATTTAAAAATCTAAAATATATATATAATATATTAATCAAATAAATTGACCATTTATGATATATTTTCTTTTGATTGACTTGATCATTGAGTGGGGCCATGACTAGGAATTCTTCACATAAAAAGTTTGTTGAAGCAACTTGCAACCTATCTACATACCTACCCATGCCCAAATTTATTATTGCTTCAAACTTTAATATTTGAGAAAAAAATTAGAGCAACCTAGAAGCTAACATCCATATTATATAATATGATAGTGATCATCACCTTTTGAATGCGGACCCGAAGATATGATCTCAACAAAAATTGGGTCCTATCCAAGTTCATCTGGTAGAGTGATATTGTAAGAAGATCTACGTGGTGTTCTTCAAACATCTCCACATTTTGTTCCTGTGAAACACACATTTTCATTAATAATGCATATAAAACAATGAAAAAATAAGAAAAACAAAATTATTTATGCCGATTCTTATGAATTTTTCCATGTTCTGTGTTAACATTGACCAAACGTAGAGGAAGAAAAGTGAAATAGTACCTGCAAAGTGCAATTCCACTTGCATTCTCAAACAAGTGCAACATTACTAATAATAAAGCAACAGATTTGTGCGAATGGAATGGCTTATTTACTACATGTGTTTTTGAAAATACCAATTTTATGTCATCTGAACAATAAATCCATAAAGAGTAATCAAATTATGATTCCTTGTGACGAGAATTTGGTAAGGGCAAACTAATAAAAAATTTTCTAGTTTGTGCAAATAAATTTCAAATCACTAAACATTGTTAGGAACAATTACAAGATATGATTGTGGAAAATTAAATTTAGAATAAATTTTTATAATTTAAAATTATATAGAATTAATAATTTTTTCTAGATGTCGATATTTTTTCCTTGTTTTTAATCTTTAATTAGAGATATAATATATCAAAATACAACTCAATTAAATTAAGCATAGTACGCTTGATTAAACTTAATACATTCAACATAGATGAAAACCCCTTGTGTGGTGGATGGATCAAATGGGGCATCCTCACAAGTTGGGTGCTCCCAGGTCCCATCAAAAATATAAACAATAAAGAAAAACAACAAATTTTTATACTTTTTCATCTCAAGCTGGTACATAAAAGGCCCAATTAAATCAGAGGCAACGGGTAGATGCCATGAGTTCCATGAGCGAATCCTTACAGCCAGGAAGGGAGAGAATGAAACAGAGATGCCAATAATCATGTACATCCCCTTCGCGAAAAGCAAATCAAAAACCATTAGCAATGTCATGGTTGCTTGAATTGACAGAGATTCTTTTATATTTGGATGAGCAATGGCTAAAACTACTTTGAGAAGATAGACTTCTATGAGGTGGACAAAGAAAAAACAATTCATCGCTGCTAGAAATTTTCAGACCCTAATATCTTCTCCTGATAACATCAGTGCGCTCTTCAAAAGCAGCATCTGAATTTCAATTTTTGGTTTTCTGTAATCATCTGGAAGAGAAGCTTCATATTTCTTGTTCATTGCACTATCCACCAAACAGATTCTGAATGAAATCGAAATTACTATTCACTGACATGGCATGATCATGAATGCTCCGGATCTGTCTCACTGTGCAGACACTGACCCTGCACAAAATTTGCAGTTTTTGCACAGTGAGATCATGCACGTTATTGAATTGTGTTAGCGCTGTATCTGCTCAGATACTGCACAAACTAGCTGGCAAAGAGACAAACTTTAACTACTTCCAAAGTTCCTATGGCGCAACACTACCACAACAATCACATAGTGGCTGTTATGCCTATACACATAATTCTATCACAATATATTATAAATTTATATAAGAGAACCGGTTTAAAAAAGTGGGATACCCCACAAGTTGGGCGCTCATATCGAAAATTTAAAAAAATGAAAAAAAAAAGAAATTTTATACTTTAGCAAGTAAATTTGAAAACTTCAACACATTTAAGAATAAAGTAAATAATTTTTAATATATATTTTTATTATCTTTTATAATAATTAACACAATCTTATTAATAGAAATAATAAGTTTATTCATATGGTAATCTCTTATACTACTCAAAAAATATTGTGACATCATAATTATCAGGGAATCATATTCCAAATTAACAAACATAATATAAAATTTCCAAAATCAAAGCTCGTTTGGCATATGACATACTAGAACTATCGGCTAAGACTTCAAAAAATGAAATACATCATTCAGCTTGTCATCATCAAATGGTACATCAGAATATGTTATTCTTGTTATCTCTTGGACATAAAAACATGTAGCCAAATTGGGGAATTTTTATCATTGTTATTGTTATAATTCCAATAACTTGCTGTAAAAAATAGCAGTCCTCAATGGGCATGGGCGATGGCGACAATCACTATGGCACCAACATAGTGGGCATCAATGCCAGTATGCACTTTTTTTGTTCTTTTATCTCACACACAGAGAGCATGCAATAGTGAGGAGATTGGCACGTAGTGGGCACACCCTCTCCCTTTAGAGTTCACAGCACTTACCAACCCACACACAACCCTGTGGTCTAATTTCCCATAGGAGTGACTCTAAGACCATATAGAAATTAAACATAATAAAATTATAACACTTAAAATATTACATAATATAACTCAATTAAATTAAAAACATAACTTAATTCAACTTAATACATTTAATATATATATATATATATATATATATATATATGAAAACTTCTTACATAATAGGCAAATTGATTGAGATAGGTGACAGTGCTACAAATTGGTTGTTCTCATCAAAAATATAAAAAAAAACAATAAATTTGAATACTTACCTTATAGATTTAGTTTCATTTTATTAGTTTATTTTATTCTTATTCTATTTTGGCATGTATAAGAGCATCCAACTTTTGAGCTCCCCCAACTTGAGTATATATGTATTTTTGATTTTTGGTTTTTAGCTAATAGAAAAAATATTATTTTTTTCATCTTTTTCCTCCTCTCTCCCCAACTCTCCAAGAAACCTTTAGGGTTCGAACATGAACATGATATTGAAGGAAAAGTGTTAATGATGATGAGAGATGCACGATGACCAACATGGTGGAGCACCATCCACAAGTGTCAGCGATAATGTTCATCAATGTTTGGTGCTTGTAATGATAGTGTCGATATTCTAAAGTGGAAAAGTCATGATTTACATTGTTTTCCTTGTACAAATGTTTGAATAATTTGTTGTCGACATACAATGATAGTGTCATGGTAATACATTGATGGTAGGGTCATAAAATCATGCGATGGAGTTTGTAATAACAATGTTGACATTCTATAGTGGTTTCCACAATAGTTATGGTGATAGAATTATTGTAGTGTGATGATGATTTTTTTTAGTTGTATTTGTGTTGGAATTTTGTAGTGTGGTTCCTTCTAGTTGCTTTGATGTAAAAGCATAGGATATTATTTTGATGTT
Source organism: Sapria himalayana (assembly GCA_029783825.1). Taxonomy (NCBI): domain Eukaryota; kingdom Viridiplantae; phylum Streptophyta; class Magnoliopsida; order Malpighiales; family Rafflesiaceae; genus Sapria; species Sapria himalayana. The sequence continues at coordinate 226,061 of JAREIK010009868.1, forward strand.
GATCTTATAATGGTTTCAAATTTCAATGATAGAAATGTTACAGTGCGATGATGCTTTTCTTTTGATTTGGATTTGTGTTGGCATTTTGTAGTGTGGTTCCTTCCAATTGTTTTGGTATAAAAGTGTAGTATATTATTTTGGTGTGGTTGTGTCGACCTTATTCTCTTTTGATTGCTTCAAATGGTATTTTGATGTGATTGTGCTTTATTTGTGGTGCTATGACTATGTTTATATATTACAGTGTGATTCTTTCTGGTTGGTTTGTAATAGGAGTGCAGCATATTGATTTGGTGTGATAGACACGGATTTAATTTGTAAACAAATATAATATTTTTTTGTCTGCTCTTTGTTGAGAATAATGGTGGTAGTCAATGTAAGATCACTTAGAATAACTTTGTGAAAATTAATGGCAAAAATATATTCATTATGAGGAACATGGGGTTTGATTTGCTTTTTGAGTCAAAGAAACATGAGAACTTGTTGGATTAGCCATCCGAGATTGAGTCACATGATTAGTTGGTAATTAATGATTAATTACTAATTCACTTATAGCAGTCAATAATCTAAATATGACTAAAAAAATTGGTTATTGTCACGTGTATAAAGGTTTGGTACTTATTTACATCGATGTATTCATCTATAATATTTTATTTATACGAGAATATTATATATTTATTAACATACAGATTATTTAATTAGGAAGAGACTCATTAATCATTATACAACTTGATCATAATTATGTGAGAGAATTAATGAGATCATACCTATGTTGATGGTTCTACTACGTTGAAGAGATTGGATGATCAGATTCATAGTATTTTGTAGATACATTTGTTAGGGGGGCAATATAGTATTTTGCCTCAACATGGAACTCTACATGAAATAAATGTTAATAGTTTTTTCTATTACAATTCAACATGATTAGCCTGTTATCAAATAAATGTCAATGATGTCATTTACATGAAACTCTACATGAAATAATTCACATGAGAGCCACTAAGCTTTGTTAAAAGCTCTTAATCCAACTTGTGTGTTGGCTAATTAAGGTAATCTAAGACCATAAAAAGGCACTATGTGCATGCTATAAAGGTATTTCTTAATGTTTTTAGCTTCAACAATTCCATGTCTAATGCCATCATTTTTGTTTACAATGAAAATGGCTCGCCAACCTATTTTGTTGTTCATGACAATGATGATTGTCTAATATGTAGTAATCAATCTCATGAACAAAAATTCATTCACTATCTCTACTTGGTTCTCTATCAAACATTCAAGTACTATAAGTCTATAACTATTTTATAAAATTTTGTCTTCTTGAGAGTTAAGACTTGCTCCTACTACACAGATAAGTAATAGAGTGCCTGATATATAAAACAAATATACCAAAGAATTATCTCTCCCATGTTCATCAAAAACATTTCTTTCCTCAATATTGCTACTCTCTCACAAAGACAACAAGATATCATTTGTGTCATAGGTTCCTTGCCATATCTCTCTCTTTCATGATTGCACATCCACTGTTGCCAGTCTATCTCAGTGGCAAAGCTATACGTTGCTCTTCCACAAGTAAAAGATAGGCTTATTTCTCTACTGAAACAGAAAGTTAAGTTGTGGCCTCCACTGCCACTGAATTGGCTTGGAACTCCTTGCTTGTGCAAGTGGCAGTGTTCAGCACTCATCTCCGACCATATAATATGACAAAATGAATGCCATTGTATTCAAACAATGACTTCGCTTGCTGCAGTCTAGGATTGGTACCTCCAATGGGCACCATCGTGAAGGAGCATATGAACAAGGACATCAGTCAATGAAAACATGAGAAAGTAGCACACGACAAGTCACTCCAATAGCATCTCTAATGAGAGCATCATCTCAACGGAGCGCCACCACGACTACAGTCACGGATACTTCTCTACAAGTGCACAAATCATTACTAGCGTTCAAGCTTTATTTCAGTTTCACTTTATTTCAATTTTTGTGGATGTAAATATATATATATATATACACATATTATATATGTTAAGATCTTGAAAAGTACCGCTAATTCAATCTGCTCTTTGACTCTCTGACCAGCGTGACCTCGAAATGAAGAATCTCGGGAGCGGCCTTCTCGTTCCGCCAAGCCCTTTTCAACAGTTCCATATCGGTGGTTGGCAACTTCTCGTAATCTTCCTTCGTACTTCCTGATTCATCATCCCTCGAGCCAGAAAACATGACAACCGACACTATTTTTTTGTTATGGACCTAATGTCCTCCTTCTTCCTTAATCCGACCAAGAACGAGAAGTCAGAATAGAAGAATAAGAAATTAAGAACCAGCAGCGGTTAAATTTAAAAAATAATCACGCACGAATACTTTGGGATTAATTCTTAAAATGTACAATTTTTGTTAGAACTTAGAACAATATTTGAAAAATAAATAAATGATGCAATAGTTATCAATTCTGTTATTTTTTTAATTTTCTACAAAACTCAAAATAAATATTTGTTTTTGGTGCACAAAACACATAATATTTAAAAAAATTGATGGTAACTTTTCATAATTAAAAAAAAAATACATTAAACTTAAAAATAATTAAGTGTTTTTGCACTTAAATTCATCAAAGGAAGAGATAATGATATATTGAAAAAAATGAGAAAATAAAAAGGAAAAAATAATGAAAAGAGAGGAAGAGATAATGAAATGAAAGGAGGAAATAATAAAAATAGAAAGTGTAAATGAAACAAAAGATTTTAAAAATTGATAAAATAATATGCAACTTGACAGAGACTTCATCTCTTTTTTATCATTCTAAAGAATATACATCCAGATCTCTGAAAGACAATACTCAACTCAGTAAAGACTCATAATTATTTGATATGTGTTATTATTTTTTTCACAATGAAAACTTTATTGTGAAATTTTAGTTTTTGTGTTATTATTTTTTGAAGTTATGAATATGAACTGTAATTAATGTACTTTTATGTTTGTTATTTAGCATGCTACTCTGTAGTGAATGTTATGTGAATGTTATGTGAATATCACTGTATGAATAATATGTGTATGTACTTACTAGATTATATGTTTTTATTCCTATTGTAGAAAATAGAAATGGAAAATAGCATTTCAAAATATATTTCTAATTTAGAAATGAATCTTAGGTTTTTATTCTATTTCATCACTAAATAAGTGTGAAATCCAAGATCATGTTTTCGTCGCTAAAATTAGCGACTAAAAAATTTTATCCACATTTTAGAAATGCTCGAGCTTTATCAATTTCAAAAATTTAGAAAGAAACACTTTAGGAATAAAATCTTTCTATTTCTATTAGGGTCACTATTTGAACATCACAATGAAATTATAAATGGATTTGAGTATTTCTAGTTTTGTCTTTTCTTATCATGTATATTCATATATATATATATATATATATATATAGGTAGATGTATAAACACACACACATATATGTGCATACATATATACATATATACATACATACATACATACATACATATATATATATATATATTAATAAACATATATATTAATATCTATATGTATACAAATATATGTATATATAATTATATTTGTGATTTTATTTATATGTTTATGTATTTTTTTTATTTGCTTGACACCTGATTTATTGTTTATGGCAGGATGGTGGTGCGTTTAAAAATTGATTTTGAATTCAAAAGAGCAGTTTTTAAATTCATAAATTAAGATTTTTTTTTTATTTCTAAGGGCATGATCGAATTAATAAATTTGCATGTATCAAAAAATTAATTTTTTTTGAGTTTTGTATATTTTTTTTATTATGAAATGTTAAATCTTTTTTTTTTCAAATATTTTGTGTTTGGTACACCAAAAACACGAATCTCCTCTATTACAATAATGTCACAAGTAGTTTTATTTTTATTCCAAATAGTTTATTACAAATAAATTTTTATTTTGAAAAAAAAATGGCCATGGATTTGTTTTATATGTTATGATTTTCTCATGAAGGGTATTTGTCAAGTATTCATGTGATGTTATTTTCTACTTTTTGAGAAAACTCAAAAGAAACTTAGAAAGGAGTTTTTACGATTTCCATTAGGAAAATTAAGTTATGTAACACTAATAAAAAATATTTAGTTTTTTTGAACCTAACTTATTTATTTGATATATAATACACTGATTATATTATAAGTTAATATATTCTTTCCTCCCAAAAATGCCTCTCATCTTCATGTTAGTTCATTTATTCTTTAAGTATCAGTGGAACAATTTTTCTTTACTTGATCGTTGAGATTTTTTTTTATGATCCTTGGAATCTCTCTAACAATGAAATAAGATTATAAATAAGGATGTAATAATTTTGTTATTCCTTCTTTGTAAAATTTGTCATGAATTATATCGTCTTGAGCATGTATATAGTGATATACAATAAAGAAAAAAAAAAGCTAATACTTCCCATTATATAGTTTTTTTCTCAGTATCAAAACAAAAAAATAAAATATAGGATTATTGCTGCGTACATGGAAACTGACACATCCAAAATAAAGAAGATTGTCTCTGATCACTTCACCTCACACCACTCCAATCATCCTAATCTTGTTCTTGTATTGAAACTCTTAGAAGAGAGCAATTATGATAAGTGGAGTTGCTCAATGCGCATAACATTTTAGTGAAAAATAAAATCAACTTCACCAATGGAACCATTTTAGTGGTCTATGATATAGTTCTAGTTTTTTTTATTATTTATTTTTTTTGGGAGTTTTATTTTCTTTTCCTTTTATAATTTATTTTAAAAACACAATTAAAAAACATCACATAGTAAATTTAACGATAATACATGTGATATTGACAATAGAGGTGTCAAACGGCACAGTCACACTATTCACCAACCTTGCACACGACCAAGTGCACGTGCATGCCCAATTGTGCCAAATGGCAAATGGTGGCACGGTCATGCTTGACTATGCCAAATGGCCAATGGTGGCATGACTCTAAGTGCATGGTTGACGGGTGACAAACTTATGAAGCTGGCCAATTCAATCATCCATTTTCAAAAATTTGATCACCTCATGATAGGGCAAGTGGTCACCCTGGACAGTTAACCATGCCGTTAGGCCAGACACATGGGTCATGCCTAGCCTAGCATGAGACATAGCTCATGCTGACCTAGCATGGCATGAACCATGCTATGGAGTTGCAAAATTCTAGACCATGTCATACCAGACCAAGCCCTGCTGAATCGGGTTGGGCTATAGGTCGTGCCCGGGCTTCTCAGCTTGTTTGATACCTCTAAATTGATATAAATATAGATAATAATGATAACGTTACTGAATTATCCAAGGCCAAAATTATGTTTTTTCCAACAGCCTCGTCGCATACCCATTTTCCACATAAAAAAATAAAAAATTAAGTAAACATCAATAAATTGGATGCACTTTGAAATATTAAAATTTAAAAATTCTTGGTGTGTCGATGAAGAAACGGCATAAAATACATAGTCAAATGATATATGTGTGTGTGTGTGTGTGCACGCGCGCATGTGTGTGTCTATGTGAAGAAGTGCACGTGTGATTGGGTACCTAAAAAATTTAAATAATAACAAAATATGAAAGGTAATTATACCAAATCTATTGAATGTTGGTAGATCATCTTTGAACTTCCAATATGTTTTGAATGTTCTGATCAATCACATGCTTTTTGATTGACAACTGTGCTAGGATATTTTGGACAAGGCACTAAACTCCTCGCTATTATATTATTCAAGTCACTTTATCCAAATACTAACATGGATACTATTAAGCTTTGGATCTCTACCATACTTTTGTCTCTATTTTCCAAGCATGACAATTGTATCTCATACTTGTCATATATTTTCATGTATCCTTCACTAAGACTACCAAAGTATTATTCTATTTGTATTTTTTCTACAAAAACCAAGTAAAACAAAAATACATTGTAATACATTTATTTTAAGAGTAAATCACATTAGACCAATTCTAAAAAAATTAAATGCATAAAAATTGTGCCTCAAATTTTTCCCAATAAAATTCTTTCATACCTGAGGGTACTTTGCTCCACTTTATACCCTCCGTAACTTTCTCCTTAAGTATATTCTCAATAATATAAGAAATAGAAGGAATAAACCTATAAGCAATTAACACCGACACGTATATATACACATAAACAAAATACACCAATTTTTTTACTACTAAATTAATATTTAATTCAGTTATATTTATTATCCAAAACATTGTAACTAAATTATTATTTCAATTTTAAATGATAATGTTCGATAAGTAGTAATATCATACTTTATTATTTGTTTAAATTATCAAATTTCAAACATTATAATATACTTATAATTTTATTAACATTTATATTACATTTTTTAAAATGAAAATAATAAAAAATGATAATGCATGCATGTAGTAAATATAAGAAAGCTACGTACTATTTATTATTAATTTTGGGTAGAATAAAGATTTTCTCAAAACTCAGTATGTAATTTATGGATTGTGAATATCTTGTTAGTGTCAAAATTGTAGTATCAATGCATGAGTCTCTTAAGATAGGTGGGATGGAGTTATCAATATCTCCTAGTGAAAAAATGAGAAGAAGATGGAATATTAGTGGCAATTAATCATTGTCTGTCATGATGATGTGATGCTAACGTATCCTTCATACATGTAGGATAATCTAGAGAGATATTTGTAGTGTTATCTTCACTAAATTCATATATATTTTCTCCTCCACGAACTATTAGTTTACTTCCTCTACCCCTGCCTACATATTGAGATCATTGGCTACTTGAATGGTTACATCTCACGCCTAAATTAAGTTATATAAAATATTGAAATATATATAGGTAATAAAAATATGTTAGGAAAATATCATAATAACAAAACATAATGATAAACACATTGACATTCAAAAAAATAAATAAAAAATATTCATGTAACATCCAAATTGTAATGATTACAAAATAAGCATTTAAAACATAATATGGCAGTCAATAAATTTCTAGTAATCATCAAAAATTTCTAACAAATAATCTCTATCTACATATTAATCATCATTTGATTCTGCGATTAATGTCTTTTCATTATCTTCTTCAATATGATCATAATCAATGTTCAAATAGTTTCTATATTCATCAAGCAATATTTGAATCCCATCATCTATCCTACAAATGATTAGATGAAGTTCCACATTATACTCTTAAATATTGATACACGCGATGGAGTGAAAATAATATCATTTTCAATAACTTACATGACTAATCTAGGTTTTATTTTACATATTTTCCACCAGCCACAAGGGTTTCTTCTTATGGTTGGATGGGTGGTGTAACACACTTATTCATCTTGTACCACGAGAATAAATGGCTAATACTTACAATAATATTTTTTCTGGTATACATCATCATAGTTGTATTGATGATGAATTCTAGTATCCATATTTGGAATATGATCAAATCATTCACACTTAAATAGAATTATTCTCTTAATTGGTAAAGTATGATACTTCACATATAGAATTTCTATTAGTCGACCATAAAAATCAATAGTATATGTAGTATAGTTGGACCCCTTTGTTCATTGTAGCTCTATTTGAATCATGTTTCAAAGTGTGAAATTTGTATCCATTTATATAATGAGTGGGATATATCTGTAAACTTTGTAATAGCCTTTTTTCAAAATCTTTTATTTTTCTATTACATATATTTGATTACGTAAAGCATAGCTACAAAATTATAAAAGATAAAATCATACTTATATAATGTTACATGTAACTATTTAGAATCAAAAATGATAAGTTATATACTAACAAATGTTTCGAACCAATTTGCATAATCCTCTTTAAGCTTTGCATCAATTGAAACATTATCAATATGTGGTTCTCTTTGCCTTAATTCGTTTAGCACAAATTCTTCAAAAATAATATTGAAGGTATTTTGAATTATTAAAAAGTTATATCACATACCATAACAAAAAAATGATAATATAAAATTATTATAAATCTTACTAAATATATGGTATAACTTTCTCATAGTTCAATAAGATGTATGTGTACACAAATATGATACTCCTAGTTATCCAAAAAATATCTTGATGCTGCTCTATCATATGATTGACTAACATGTGTAAAAATAGAAACCATATCATTTTTTTCTAATTCATCCTCTAAACCATATATATTATTTGGTGACAAATTATTATGTGAATTATATAATTGTGGCCAAAAGTAGTGTGCACAAAATTCTGAAGCCTCTTCAACCAAGTCGGTATTGCATATTGATCATTCAACTTTGGCTTTATTTTGAATATTATTTTTCAATTTTTTAAGATATCTAAAATAGATATTTATTTAAAAAGATATTCATCATATACATTTACATTTTTATATTAACAAATGAAAATTATATAACCTCTCAAATGGATACATCTATCCGTTTTGCATAGAGCATGCTATTATGGATTCATAAGACAAGTGGATTAGAAGATACTCCATAAAGTCAAAGAAGCTAAGAAAAAAAATGCTCAAGTCTACATATAATTACAAAAATATTATTTTGTAATTGCTTTATTTATTCCTTAGTTGTGATATTACAAGTGAGATTCTTAGAAAATACTTATTTTAGTAAGTACTTCCCAAATGTTTTGTAAAAGTTATTCAAGGAATGCTATGAGTATTAGCCCCTACTTGAACACATGGTTTTCATGAATTGTCAACCCAAATAACTTATGCTTCTTTATATCAATATATCTTCCCATGTTAGATACATATCCATCAGGAAACCTAAGCTTCATTAGCCATTTGTACAAAACTTTTTTTTGCATCATTGTCAAGACTATAAAAAGTCTTAGGAAATTTATTCATTGATTCGTTCCTATGTAACTCTAGAAACGAATAAAACTCTTTCAAATCCCTTCTTGATTTGGTATTTTCTCTTATTTTTACTTCCACATTCATGATAGTATTAATAATATTATCAAAGAGGTTATTCTTAATGTGCATAAATAACATTTAAGTTGTGCCTAATTATGTTCATTTTCCAATAAAGCAAAACTAAAAAGATTTTATTTTCTTCCAACCACAATGATAATTCTACAAATTTTGCACATCAATAGAATCTACATCAATATTTATAATATTTTTGAACTCATATCTTTCAATTATATCTAATATTTCATCACCTGACCTTAAAGGTGATGAACCTTTTATGACTTTATGACATTTCCTAAATACATCAATATTTATCCAAATTAGATGTTCCATATGGAAGAACTTATGGTGGTTATCAAACCAAGAAGTCTTTCCTCGTTTGTTCAAATAAAATATATCTAAGTCCTCCATGCAATAAGGACAAGCTAATTTTTCTACAGTACTTTATCCTAACAATATTGAATATGTTGGAAAGTGACTTATAGTCTGCATAAAAGATGCTCTTATTTTGAATCTTTTTCTTTATAAATATATTAGATGTTTCAACATAATCCTCCCATTAATTTTTGAGCTCTACTATAAGGGTCTATTTGAAAATATCCAATTTGTCTTTTGAGTTTCTTAGATTGGGTATGATAACACATAAAAATAAGTACTCATCTTTCATACACATCCATTGTAGTAAATTATAAGATATAACAATAATCATCCATGAAGAGTATTATTGCCTTGATTGTCCATAAGGTTGAAATCCATCTATGCACAACTCTAATCTAGTATTTTAACTTTTATCTACAAAAGATGGATGACAATCACCAAAATATTTCCAAAAAAAAAGAATTTAAGTAATGTTGCGTCATGCCATCTTCAATAATATGCTATTTGTATCAACTTATGTTATTAGTAATGGTTTCGGATGTAAATAATTTTTGAGAATAAGAAATCAACCAAAAATAATACTTCTTATATTAAATAATAATTTTCTACCTTTAATATGTTGTATTTCTTTTGTACCAAATATAGTTATAGAAATTACATGCACTTACTTCACTAACTATGCCCAACATATCATACATGCATTAATGCAACAATGTATTTTTTTTCATAAGCAAAAACCCAAACCTTGCATTAACTTCTTTGTGATGTAAAAGATAGCTATTATGATGTTATTCTTTGATAATAATTCAGATAATAACTATCATATTTCACTAAAACACTTTTCTAAAAAATGTTGTTTTTGTCTTTAAATCTAAGAGTTTGTCACCACATATAACTTTGTGCGGTCATACGGATTACCTCACCAAACATTTTATTTTGAAGTTTTCAGCACTTCATAAAATTATTTTACTGATGATATTGAAATATCATTAGTGACATTCAAATTTAATGAAATACTAACAATATTCTTCAATATTACTTCACACATATCATTGGGATTAACATATATTATTGTAACATTTGAATCAACACTTCTGTGTATATAATATTTAGTTGTTCATGGAATATCTATTTCCTATGTTTATACCCAACATAAAAGTCTCTAACAAATTTTTTTTCAAGATGATATCGCACCGTGTCCACATCTTGGAAACTCTGATTATGGCATTTATGATCATTACATGGGCATCTTATTTTCATTTCATCCATAATTTCAGATTATTTTTCAGTACAACCTAGAGGTGTCAAATGGGCTGGGCCGGGCCGGCCCGTTTTTTTAGGGCACGACCGTGCTACTGTGCCGGGCCGGGCACGACACGGTTACTGTACTGCGCCGTGCCGGGCCCGCTCGGGCCTGGCCATATGGGCCAGGGCAGGCCCGAAAGGCCGAGATGCAGAAATTTTTTTTTAAAATTTTAGATATTGTAATTCTTAAGTGTATAGTATTAAATATAAATATTTTTAAAAATGTTAAAAATAAAAATTAATTAAAAAAACAAAGTTTAGAAATTTTTTTTATCAAATTCAAATTAGTTTAACTTTTATTATAATTATTAATTATATATTAAAGTTATTAATTTTTAAAATAAAATTTAAATCAAAAAAAAAATAAATCAATACATTATGTTAGTAAAAATAAAAATTAAAAAAAAATTAAACAATACAAATGAAAAATTAGCAATCATCCATTTGAAACCGAAAGTCCGAACAAAACAAATATCAGTTTCAACACAACGTACAAACAAAGCGTACAAATACAATCAATAAAAAAACATCGAAAATAAAAAACAGCAGATCATCATCAATCGTCAATCGGCATATCATGAGAATCATCAGCCACAACATCAAGATCAGTATCATATGGATCATCATCATCGGCAATCAACTCCTCCGCCATCATAGTGGATGTGGATGCGACTGCAGTGCCTATCCTAGTCCCAACTCCAGCACGATCATGGATGCTAAACCTCGATTCATTCCAATCCTTCAAACTAGCCAAGGCCTCAACCATATTTAGACGTAATCTCGATCTTTTATCCGAAATCACGTTCACTGCAATAGAAAAAGCAGACTCCGATGCTATGCTCGACATCGGAGGAGTCAGTAGATCCCGTGTCATCCTAGATGGCACGAGAAAGGTGGACTCATATGATTTCTACTACTATAATAAATCAAGATTTTTAATATCAGAATGTGATAGGATTGAGCAGTAATCGGTATCTAAGTACCGAGACAGCTCGCTCCTATGTGATGGTCCACCCATACGTTTCCCCCTTGCTAGCTGAATGGAAAAATCATCATCTCCGAACAAGGTATCAATGTCTTTAATCACAGTCTCACTACTACCACCACCATACCTAGTATCGTAGTATGTGAACAGGTCAGTCAACTTCTCGTGAATGAACCCTTCAGGTGGCTCTTCCAGGTTCATGCACGAGGAAATGAAAGTCAGGGTGTTTTCTACCCCTTCCACCTTAACCCAAGGGTCCATGCATGCAGCGAGGCAATAAAGAGATGGAACGGTGGACCAGTACTTCAAGTACTTGGTCTCCATCTCTGCAACCATATGGCTAAGCGTTGGGTCAGCTTGATACTTCCTAAACATGCTACTAATGTTGCATATGCACCGGAGTGCAATGCAAGTCGTGGGCGTATAAATCGACGAACACATGTTCGTCGTGTCATAAAAAATCTTCAGGAATTTCATTTCAGTGTCGTCAATAATAAGTTCGTCACTCTTACTATTGACGTAGTTGGATATCACGTGTTCGTATCCAACACATGATTCCAACATCAGGTACGTGTAATTCTAACGATGTCTCACATCCGATTGGAATTTCTTCTTCTTAAGATTCGCAGACAAACAGAGACTACCAAACTCTTGTTGTCTGCGAGGAGTGCGAATATATTTTAGTGCATTGCGTATATTATCCAACGCGGGGGAACACACAATCATACCCGCTTGAACAATCAGGTTAATCACGTGACATATGCATCTAACATGAAAGATCTCTCCTAATGGTGCGTCTCTAATATTCATAACAAACATATTGATCGCTACTCCATTATTAGAAGCGTTATCGAATGTGACACAAAATTTTATTTTGAATTTTATATTTTCTAAATATTTTCATCATACACTCAAAAATGGCCGGGCCATCATGAGGATGAAGAATCTCAGTGAATCCTAAAATTTTTTTATTGATTGTCCAGTTAGAATCTACATAGTGACTTGTGAGACATGCATAAGAAGAATCATCATGACTTGTCCATATATCGGACGTCACGGACACCACTCCACTATATGCCATAAATTCCTTAATTATTTTTTGTTTTTCTAACTTATATATCTTTAGAATGTCATTCCTAGATGTGGACCTAGGAATCCTACAATAGGATGGCTAAAAATAAGTCTGCATGATGCGCACTACCCTTGGATCTTCCGAAAATCTGATCGGAAGACCCATCAATGTGATGAGCCTGGCCATGCCGTCCCTACCCAACTCGCTGGAGTATACGAAGGGAGTAAACTTTGAGACTGAACTCGATCCAGTCTCAAAAAATGTAGTGCCAAGTTGGGTTTGCCTAGGATCTAATGGTCCATGTTTTTTGGTGCATAATTCGGCATGCCTCTTAAGATGCCTAGTCTCAAATAAACTCTTACATGTTAATAGTCTCATACAATATTTGCACTGTGCCATTTCTTGTTCCTCACCCCTAACATTTTTTTGTGTTATGATTTTAAAATGAGTCCAAACTACAGAAGTCCTCCTAGTTTTTTGTTTTTTAGAACTTTGGGTTGAGACGACTGGAGAAACCAAAGTTTCAGCAGTCTCAGACCTCTGTGTAATATTTTCATTTTCCAAATTTAAATACGTGTCAGGTGTATTTGTCATTTTTTATGATTTTTTTTTTTCCTAATTTTTTTCTAGAGAGAGAAACTATAGAGAGAGAAAGTAAAAAAAGCGTAAAATAAATTACCCAGTAAAAGCAGTGAGGTCGGTCACGTGCACGGTGCACCGCAGCAAGCTCTAATGTTCAAAACTCAAGTCGAGTTTCATGAAAATCCAAGCCGAATGCAAAATCCCGAGACCCGAGAGAGAGAAGCACGGTTTATGTGAGAGAAAGAGAAAGATTTGAGAGAATATATGTTTTTGAAAAACATAAGTGTTAAAGGGAGGGGGGTAGAATTTATAGATTAGAGATATTAATTTTTATAAAAAAAATATTTTTTTTATATTTTTTTTGAATTTTTAATAATTATTTAGGAAGCAGAATCACGATGACCATTGAATTCTGCCCCCTAGCCATTGGAGGCGAATCCAACGGCTGAAAATTAATATTAACTACATATTTTTTTTTCCTGTTGGGATTGGATCGGAACCGCGGGTCGGGTCCCAATCAGACCCGACCCGCGGTCTTTTATTTGGGAGGGGCCGGGTCATGCCCACGAGTGGCCCCGTGAAACCGGCATGGGAAGAACCCGTGCCGGCGTGCTGTGCCACGGCCCGAGCCGTGCCGGGTCAGGAACGGCACGGCTCGAGCCAGGCACAACACGACATGGCTAGTGCCTGACCCGGGCACGACAAGGGCCCGGGCATGGTTTTTTAACGTGCCAGGCCGGCCCAGGCACGGCCGAACCGTGCCGTGCCTCGTGCAGGGCCGGGCCGGGCCGGCCCGGTTGACACCTCTAGTACAACCAATAAACTCATCAATTCTTTCTACAAACTCATTACTTGTAAGTTGATGCTGCCGTTGTCGCTGCCACCACTACCAGTGCCACCGCCGCCACTACCGGTGCCGCCGCTGCTGGTGTTGTTGCCGCTGCCACCCCCGTCACCATCACCATTGCCACCGTTGCCGCTCCCGCCGCCGCTGCCACTGCCACTGCTGCCGCTACTGAAAATATGCTTTTACATACCTATAATATGCTAAAACTCTACCCAAAAAATTCAAAGACACAAAAATAAATTAATAGATATGTAAAAATAAATATTATAGACATGAACAAATACAAATTAAAGTTGAATGTCATACAGCTTCAACAAAAATCCAAAAGATATCCAGTAATTATGTTTAGAGATAAAGAGAGTGCAAAAATAAAAGGTTTTTGGAATAATAAAGATAATATAAGCTAGCCCTCTTTTTGATAAAGCTGAAATCAATAAATATGAGACTCATGCATTGGAAGGACCATGGTAATGTCTGAATGCTTTGAATCAAAATTTTTTCTTTTGTCTCACATAATATGTCCTGCAAAGATTCATAATTTGATTAATCAGAAAAGCAAAGAACAAAACCAGAATGGAAAAAATTAAAACCTGCAAAAAATAATTAATTGCTACACATAGACAAAAATAAATAACAGTTCAGAAATAATTCTCATACTCAATCATCCTCATAATTTGTAGTGAATGCTAGCCTATCCTACGAGGATTCACAGTTGGATCTCAGAATATTATATGTTGCGCCAATGCCACTAACTATGACTTCATATAGGACATCTGTTGTTGCATTAAATTTTTAATTTCTTTAATTTCTTTCATTTCTTCCATCAAATTAGTTATTTGCTCATCCTTCTTTTTCATTTCTGTCTCCATATTTACAATACGTTCATTTGTTTCTAATGATTGTTGTTCGACCGCCTCATCCACCATTACTGAGACAGATGAATTAGAAGCACGACTGCTACAACAAAATATCACTCCCTTAGAGCCGATTCAGTACACTCGCTACTTCTTTCGACCTCTTATTATCTCCAAATAAATAGGATCATAGTCAATTGGTTGAAGATTTATATAACCCTCAACTTGTTGATGAGCAGCTGTCACACTTTCCTCCATTAGGTCCCGAGGTAAAATAGAGAAACAAAACTATTCTAGATTTACAAAAAAAAATATTTTGCATTCAAAATAATTTTCATAATGTACTGTAGTTTTATAATATTTTATTAATATAATAATTTCTTACAGCAATCATCTGAGACATGTTTTTAACATATTTACCAACCACTTTCTTCACATGCATCTTCCTAAAAATCTCATAAAAATTTGGATCTCGACCAAATTCTCCAGCCTAGAATATATTTTTATTAAGTCATAAAAAAACAAATGATAAAAAAATTTAACAAAATTAATAAAACCATGTAGAGATTTTATTTATTGGACTATTAGGACAACCACAAAATATAGAAATATTTAGAATTTTAAATTTGTACCAAATCTCGAGCATGCTCAATAATCGACTTTGAATCTCCAGTTTATCGACAGATTTCTGTACCTAGTCCAGCTACCACACTTCATCGATTTTTGCTGGCAATATCTGATTTTTTCTTCACACTTAGCTCCTCCCAATAATTAAGCCACTCGGACCAGTCTTCCACGGATATAAAATTATGCATTTCTTTCATTTTCTTTAATTTATGGACAAAATCAAAATACCGTTGAGCAGCTTTGATCTCTCATAATAATTTTATCTTTCCGTCAAATTTGGGTGCCCATATGCACTGATTCTATAAATAGAAAAATAACAAAAAAATTTATATTAATAACAAGAACATAATTATTTACTGCTTGAATAACAACCAGCATAAAAGTTAAGTAATTAGATAATTATTTTTCATTTCTTTTGTTTTGGTATTTTTACCAGAAAGTCATTAAAATATTACTTTTTTGTCGATTCAGAAACTTTCTTCCAAGTGAAAGCTTTAGAATCAGTCATTTTCTTGAAAACCTTTGTAATTATAGTCGAACACTTATGAGATAAAATAAAATTGTACAAATAAATAAATAACATTGAAAACAAGCAAATCATAAAAATATAAAAAAAACCACTGACAGTAATATCAAAAATTTTTTTCAAGTCATTTTTACATATTTCTTTTACCTCTCAGCCACAATATCATTTTATAACTTTACACTGACGGTAGAGGAAGACACTGTATTTGATGATGTCATTGGTATTGTAAATGGGGGAATAATTGGTGTAAAATGTGGTGTAGAAGATAGAGATGGATCAAAAGTTTGTGTAGGAAGCACAATGAGTGGTGAGCTTACATCTGATAAAGGTGATAGTAGAGGTCTTAATGATAGTGATGGTGATAGAAATGGAGATGGTGATTGTGATGTTGAAGTCTGGATATGGTGGCTATGAGATGGTACTGATTCTGCAACATGATGTAACATACTAGATAAATTTGGTTCATTTCTGTGTCTACATCCACCTCCACCACGGCCACGTCATTTAGGTGCCATCTTCTGCACAAAATAAAACATAGAACAAAAAATAGGGATATGATGAACAAGCATGCATTTTTGAATAAAACACACAGATAGATTTCAATAAAATATAAAAAGTCTTTGATAGTTTAGATTTATAATAAAATTATAATAATTTAATTATCAGCATCACTATCATCCATCAATGGATCTTCTGATATTCTGTCTGATTCCAATAGAAGTTGGAACTCATCTTCCGATAGAAATTGATCATCTTCAATTTCTATTGTACCGCCATTTGAGTCACATAAATTTTATGGATCTTCATCTACATTCACAGGTTCAATATTATTAATATCATCTGCCTGGAATACCGGTGCAATTTCTAAGTCTTCACTTCTTTGTTGCAATGTTGGTACTTGAAATTTTGATCGAGCTTTGATTTTGCAAATCACCCACCAATCTCTCTTATCACGAGATCAACTCGGATATGTATAATAATGTACCTGAGTGGCTTGAACTGCCATAATAAATAGCTCATATCGATAATATATGCATTTATGGTTAACATCCACTAGCATATAATCTGAATGAATCTTTGTGCCCACATTTTGTGTAGGATTAAACCACTCGCATTTAAATAATACAATTTTGTTATTTTCGAGTCAAGGATACTCCAACTCGATAACTTCTTTGAGTTGACCATAATAATCAATCTCATCTGTACTATAACCTGAGCCTTTAATGCATACACCACTATTCATTGTTATTTTAGAAGAACCGTGCTCGATTGTGTGAAATTTATATCTATTAACAAAATACCTAGGATAGGTTGTCACATATCTAAACGGGCCTTTCCTTAGATTTTGAATGAAATTATTTGAATCTCCATTTGAAGGATCGATTACCTATGACATAAATTTAAAAAATGATATTAACAAATAAAAGATTCTAATAAATTAAATAATTCAAAAATATAAAACTTAATTATACTCACATAATTATTTAACCAATTCACAAATTTAATTTCCAGCATATAGTCGACATCATTGCTAGAAATTCCTGGATGCCTATATTTTAACTACTCAACATAAATACTGCACAAATATAAAAAGAGAGAAAGAAATGTATATCATTTTTTAATAATTCTTATTAAAAATAAAATTATTATGATTAAACTTGCAATCATTTTGGGTATCATACTCAATATATGGTGCAACCTTCTCATAGTCAATTAAAACATAGCTTCGGGTTATTTTGTACTCTTCAGCTGTCATACATCTTTTCATTGCTCTTCCAAATGCTCTCCTAGGGTGCTTGAAGATAGATAGTTTGTCCATAGAACCATCTTCTGCCATCACATGACCTTCATAATTCTGTGGCACATTTCTATTTTTTGTATTGAAATGATATGATCCTCAAAATAATAAGAACAAAATGATGATGCTTCTTCTACTAAATATGCATTGCAAATTGAACCTTTAACTTTTGCATTGTTTCTAACATTCAATTTCAACTTAAGAATATACCTACATCCATAATGTTAGGTTTCAATTAGATTAAATTATAATAATACTTAAAGTACTAAATAATAAAACACATCAAATTATTTGTATTTATCTCTCAAAGGATACATCCACCTGAATTGTACTGGCCCTACAATCCTTACTTCACATGCCAAATGGACCAGCAAATATTACATTGAGTCAAAAAAAACTCGGTGGGAATATCTGTTCAAGCTTACAAATAATAAGTGGAATGTCATTTTCCAGCCTCACCATGTTATCTATTTTGATTGTGATTAAAGTTAGCTGTTTTAAAAATAAACTAAGTTCTACAAGGACCTTCCAAGCAGTTAGTAGAAGTAATTCACAGAATTCAATTAGTATTAATCTCTGCATAATACATGACACTCATGACTTTTCATTCCAAATAACTTAAGATTCTTCATATCCACGCATCTATTCGTATTTGACACATATCCATCATGGAATTTCAATTTTTTAACACATTCACATAATATATGTCTTGCCTTATTATCAAGTGTGTGGCAAGCTTTAGGAAATTTTCTTGTTTCCTCATTCTGTTTCAATTCAAGACTTCGACAGTAATAATTCAGCGCTTGTCTTGATTTTAAAGTATTTTTTGTTTTTTCATCTACATTAAGGATAGTGTTGAAAAAATTGTCAAAAACTTTTTTTTTTCAATATACATTACATCAAAGTTATGACGAATTAAATTAGACTTCCAATAGGGCAAGTCCCAAAATATACTACGTTTCCTCCAGGCTCCAGCCAAATAATTTTCCTATTGGTCCATTACTTCCAGTAGCTTCCTTTTCAGTTACCTTCTTCATACCCAAACTCTAAATCTCTATCATAATATCATCTCCTAAATGAACTGTTGGTGTAACTATCATCACAATTTTATTTTTTTGAAATGTCGTTCTATTTCTTCGAAATGGATGATTCGTAGGTAGAAACTTACGATGGTTATCAAACCATGACTGTTTACCACTAAATTTGAGGGTAAATGCATCAAAATTTGTCATGCAATACTGGGCATGCGAATCATCCTACATTACTCCAGCAAGACAACATTAAATATGTAGGAAAGTCACTTACCGTCCATATAAGGGATGCCCGCATAATGAAATTTTGCTTCTTTGAAATATCATATGTAGTCATGCCATATCTCATAAATGATTTAACTCTACAATAAGAGGCTGTAAAAAAATATCCAGTATTTCTTTCAAATTTTTTGGCCCTAGAACCAATATTGATAAAAACATATATTACTCATTCATACATAATCACGGAGGCAAGTTATAAGGTGTCACTATCATTGGCCATGTTGAATACTGTTGTCCAGATTGCCCAAATGGCTGAAATCCATCAATGCAAAGACAATCTCACATTTTGACTTCTACTGCAAAATTTTGATGTATATAATTAAAATGCTTCCAAGTAGGTGAATCTGATGGATGATGCATTGCTCCTTCTTCAACCTTATGCTCAGAATACCACCTCATATCATTTGTTGTAGTATTTGATGCATATAGTCTCTGTAATTTGAGGAATTAATGGAAAATAATACATCTTCTAAAAAACAACCTTCAATTTTTGTCGCGTATCTAGAGGTGTCAAACGGGCCGGGCCGGCCCGGCACGAGGCACGGCACGGTTCGGCCGTGCCTGGGCCGGCCCGGCACGATAAAAAAATGTGCCCGGGCCTGTGCCGGGCCCGGGCGAACAAACCACGTGCCGGGCCGTGCCCGGCACGGCACGCCGGCCCGCGTGCCTGAGTCGTGACTCGTGACCCAACCGGGCCCCGCCCCCGGTAAAAAGACCGCGGGTCGGGTCCAAACAGACCCGACCCGCCCCGCCCCGCCTGCCCTGCCTTGCCGTGCGCCCGTGCCCTCGCGGGCCGGCACGGCACGGCACGGCCTTGCCGTGCCCTCGGGCCTTGCCGTGCCCACGGGCCGTGCCGTGCCCGAATTTAAAAAACCGTGCCGTGCCGGGCAAGGCACGGCAGCACGGCTGGGCACGTGAAAAACGGGCCGTGCCGTGCTGGGCCGGCCCGTTTGACACCTCTACGCGTATCTACAACACGAGGTGCCTTCCTAAATCAAGTTTAAATGGATTGTTGTTTAATTAGATGTAAATTTAATTAGTAGACCTATGAGGAATAGGTCTACTAGTGAAAAATTGATTGTTGTTTAAATGGATACATGTTATATTGGGGTAGTAATAGTGATTTAATTAGCTGTAAGTTTTACAACACTAAGAAGTTACTATGAGGAATAGGTCTACTAGTAAAAAAAATTGATTGTTGTTTAAATGGATGCATGTTATATTGGGGCGGTAATAGTGATTTGATCAGGGTCGTACTCTTACCTAATCCCAGTCCTTGGGCCTCAGGGTCAAATATGAACTTATTTATGATAAAAGATGTAATATTTGATATGTCTATATAGAAGAAACTTTATTTTCTTTTATATAATTTTTCATTCTAACACTGCATACTTTATGTGTTTCTCTCTCTCCCTCTCTAATTCTTCCTTTCACTCTATTCCTCTTTTTCTATATGTGTCACTCTCTCTCTCTCTCTCGTAATTTTCTTTCTCGCTCTCCTTTCTTGCTTGTTCTATCTCTCCCCCCTCTCCCTCTCTCTTTCGCTTTCTCTCTTTCCCCCCCCCCTCTCTCTCTCTCTCTTTCCCTCTCTCTCTCACTCTCTCCCTTTCACCATTTTCTCCCTCCTCTCTCTCCTCTTTCTCTCTCTCCACTATCTCCCCATTTCTATGCCCCTCTCTCTCTTCCCACCTTATATCTCTCTCTCTCTCTCTCTCCATCTCCTCCTTCAAACATTAAATGTCTTTTTAAAAGCTTTCCTTTCTTGTGCATTATCACATTTTGCACCCTTTATCTAGTATAACTTTGATATCTATTAATCTTTATCGTGCTAAAAATTACTTTATCTATTAATGTAGATTCTGCAAATGCATTGCCTCGATATTCACGATTTTTAATTTTTAAATATTCATCTGTAAGTACTTTTTTTTTATTATTTGTATATTTTGAAGTAATAGAATGTTTTATTCAAAATAATGATTGGACATTATTTTTTGTATATAAAAAAAGGCAAAATGAGCTCAAATCGTCAGTGGATGTACATAATGGTTATTAATGGATTTTTGAATAAAGATTTTTTGACTGGGCTAGAAACTTTCATCAATTTTGCATGTAGTCAATTGAGATTGATGGATGGAGAAAAAATTAAGTGTCCGTGTAATCATCGCAAGTGTCAGAATATCTCTTTTCGTGATGCAAACACTATAAGATATTATTTGGCTAAATATGGTTTTGTGCCATATTATTTTGTTTGAATTTATCATGGGGAAAGTACAATGACTCTGAATATTGACCAAAATGAGGTATTGAATCATTTGCTAGTGATAAAAAATTATCAAACACATACCATAGAATGATCACAGAAGCTACTGGTGCTGACTTCAATATGGATTACGTGGATGAAACATATAATCCTGAAGCTTAGAAATTTTATGAAATGCTTAAAGCTGCAGATAAAGAGTTATGGCCTGGCTGTAAAAGACATTCGTAATTGCCACTTATGGCTCGACTAATGAGCATTAAGTTAGAAAATCATATGTCGGAAAAATTATTTAATCAGGTGATATAACTGATGAAGGAGATTGTTCCGGATAATAATTTGATCACTAACAATTTTTACAACACTAAAAAGTTACTATGAGGAATAGGTCTACTAGTGGAAAAAATTGATTGTTGTTTAAATGTATTATCCCATATATGAGCCTAATCAATGGACACTCTCATGCTACGTGCTTACATATTGTTGATATTATATCTTTTGCCATTTACTTTCAAATTAGTTCAACAAATTAATATTATCCTATATATAATTATATGTTAGGATACATTTAGTAAATGTAGTTATAAATAATTACATATAGTTAAGCATATAATTATATATAGATATATGCATACAAGTAGTTATAAGTAAATATAAATAAATATATACAAAGTTATAAATAATTATATTGATTTACATATATGTATACATAATTAAAAATAAAGTTATAATTATTTATATAGAGTTATTTATAGTTATAAGAATATATATATATAGTTATACACATATAGTTAAACATTGTGTTGTATGTTTTTATATTTATAATTATAAATATTGTTACATGTAGTTATACATATAGTTACACGTATAGTTAAACTTATATTTATACATGTATATATATTTTATCATATAATTTCATATATTTATACATATAGTTATTTATAGGTATGGATATACTAAAATATATTTTTATACTAATATATAAAAATGTATATTTAATAAATATTGTTAATCATATATTTAAATATAGTTATGTATAAAGTTTTTATAGTTATACATATAGTAAGATAGAATTATTTATAGTTATATGTTAGTATACATATAATATATATAGTTATAAAAAATTATACATCGTTAAACATTTAGTTTTATATATATATATATATATATATTCATACGGGTAGTTAAATTTAGTTATATATAAATATATACAATGTTATAAACAAATATATAGATTTACATATGTGTATACATATATGTATAAATAGTTAAAAATATAGTTATATTTAATTATATAAAGTTTTATTTAGTTTTACAAATATTTATATATAGTTATACACATACAATTAAATATGATGTTGTATGTTATTATACATGTAATTATAAATATAGTTACATGTGATTATACATATAGTTACACGTATAGTTAGACTTATATTTATACTTGTATGTATATATATTTGTTCATATAATTTCATATATTTATACATATAGTTATGTATAGGTATGTATATACTAAAATACATTTTTTATACTAATATATAAATATGTATATTAAATATATGTTGTTAATTATATATTTAAATATAGGTTATACATTAATAATATAAAATTATGTATAGTTATATGTTATTATACATATAATATATATAGTTATAAAAAATTATATATCATTAAACATTTAGTTATATATATATATATATATATATATATATATATATATATATATATATATATTCATATGAGTAGTTATATTTAGTTATACATAAATATATACAAAGTTATAAACAAGTATATATATTTACATATATGTATACATATATGTATAAATAGTTAAAAATATAGTTATATATAATTATATAAAGTTTTATTTAGTTTTAAAATATTTATATATAGTTATACACATATATATAAACATAATGTTGTATGTTGTTATACATGTAATTATAAATATAGTTACATGTGGTTATACATATAGTTACACGTATAGTTAAACTTATATTTATACATGTAGGTATATATATTTATTTATATAATTTTATATATCTATACTTATAGTTAGTATAGGTATAGATATAGTAAAATACATTTTTGAATACTAATATATACAAATGTATATTAAATATAAGTTGTAAATTATAGATTTAAATATAGATATGTATAAAGCTTTTATATAATACATATAATAAGATTCAATTAATTATAGTTATATGTTATTATACATATAGTATATATAACTATAAATATTTTATATAGATAAACATATAGTTATATATAGATATATTCAATACAAATAGTTATACATAAATATATAAAGTTATAAATAAATATATAGATTTACATATATGTATACATACTTACAAATATAGTTATATTTAATTATATAGAGTGTTATTAAGTTATACAATTATTTATATATATAGTTATACAAATATTTATATATAGTCATACAACTTCAACAAATAACTAAAATATGGCCAGCAATGATGTTTAGAGAGAGAGAGAGAGAGAAGAAATACTATATTTCTATAATTTTCCTCATGAGCAGGAAGTTACTTTGAATGACCATTTACTACTGCTTCTATAGCGAAGAGATGTTCTGCTAAAGCATCATAAATTTCTTCTATATATCCGCATGTCCACACACACACACACACACACACACACAGGAAAAATATGAAGATTAATACATATCCAGTATTCCCATAAAAAATAAAATAACTGAATAAAATAAATAAAAACTCACAATAATATAATATTATGAATAAAAATTATAAAATGACATTATCATTTATTAAATAAAATAAAAATTCACTTATAAATACAAAAAAAAAACTATAAATACTATTAATCTATATGAATCATCTCATCTTAGTATCTCAAGATAAATATATATAAAAATACAATATAATTCTCAATAGTTTTGAAATTTATATTTTTATTTACAACATATTAATGTTCTTTATAATTTATTTTGCTGTATTTTTATGATATGTTACTATTTTTTTATTATATTGTATTATGTTCTTAAAATTATAATAATTTATATTTATTTTATTAAGATATGAAATAATATATAATAATATATGTTCTGGACTAAAAATTAATTAGCAAATATGTTTATATCATATAAAACTATAAAAGAGTACTCACATAAAAGAATACTCACATATATTCGCTAGTACTATAAATTAATGTTTCATTAATGATACATACATTTCCATAATACTTCTCATATTTTCTTATATTCTTTATTACTATTTATTACAAGATACATCTGCCACAAATTCTGTGAAACATGAAACTTAGATTCAAGCTTGTAGGTTACAACTAATAGTTAGGGTACTCAACTAATAACTACAACGTTCAACTAACAATTACTACTCATATTTATTAGTTTTTTAAATTGTTTAAAATAAACATATTGTAACATGGAAAAATAACCATGTGTTAAAAGATGATGTTATTAACACGGTAGGATAAAGGGTGTCCTAACGAATGTTGTCGTAAGGAGAATACTCTTGTATGACATGAAATTCATCAACGTTACAGAGATACCCAAACTCTTCATAATCCACAGTTGTTAATGGTATAAATTATAGTTAATATAAATTTGGTAGAAGTTAAATTGTTAGAATAATAATAAACTACATTGTTATAGCTAAAATCATAAATTGAAGTTGATAAAATAATTGTTGGTAGAAAAAAATCTATTGTGTTGCATGACATTGTGTGGATTATAAACATTAAAAATTTCTAAATATTTTTAAAAATTCTATATCCTCTATCTAAATAAAAAATGATATATATTTAATATATTATACTTTTTTTATCTACCTACCCTTCTCCCAAACTCAACCCTAAATTATTATTTGGCTCGTATATAAGCTATGAGGCTTCATGATTAGAATATGTAAAATTTAATCCCAACATCTGAACAACATGATAAATGATAGCACCATGGAAAACGTATCCAACATCTACGAGGATCGGACTCATATTTTTAGTGTTAGAATATTCATCTTTTGCCGATTAGTCTACCATGTTGTTGGTTCGGATTATTATTACCATGCTATTTGTTTTTAAAAATATTATTCTTGATAGTAATTATGTACAAAAAAGTTTGGTTCAAATATTTTATACTATATTAGCTTGAGTGTCCATGACAAATTGCTATATGTTGATCTTATTATATCAGTATGAAATCATTGTTTTAATATTACTAAACTTGATTCAACAAGTCCACTCATCACTAACACAAGAGAGATCACAAGGAATCACACACTATGAGACATCTATTGAAGGAATATTGAAATTATTAGAAATATAAGTTTTTTATTTCAAGAAACATAAATATGAAGTTATTATGTTTGAGATAATTTTGAGATAAATTTAATTTACAAAATGTTAGATACATGGTAAATATAAATATTTACACACACACACACACACACACACACACACACACACCATGATAATCTTTGTTAAAGATAAGTGCAACCATAAGAATATAAATGAATCATGTAGAAAAATGACAATAAAGTCTGAAAAAATTAATAAGAATAATTATTTTTTTATCATATGTTGACTTACAAGCTTATTACATGCTTACTTGCATGAATATCATGTGTTAGTATGTATGATTTCCATGTCTTGGCTTACATGAGTGATAAGTATTGATTATGTGCTTACTAAGAGTTCTCGTGGATTAATGCCAAGTGCTTGAAAGTGTGCTTGTTATATGATTATCTGTATACCTGCCAAGGATTGACTTGACATGTGAAAGCTATGTGTTGGCTTACTAAATGTTGCATCAAAAATTTAAAAACTTGGAATCTTGCTTATAAATAAAAGTGATTTGGGGTTCCTAGCACACAACAACACATATCATGAGAACATTTCAAAGTGAGTTGAGAAACTCTTCCTCAATTATTTTCAATTACATGTGTGAATATTATTGAGTTTTCTAGAAGTTGGTAGAATAGTTCAAACTATTCAATCGAGTATAATCAGTTTAATTTAATTTGACATGCTAAACTATTATTTTATTTATTGTATTTATTGTATTTATTTTATTTATTTTATTTATTTTATATATTTTATTTATTTTATTTATTTTATATATTTTATATATTTTATATATTTTATATATTTTATTTATTTGATTTATTTTATTTGAATTTATTTTATTTTATTTTATTTTTGAATTCAATCATTACTCATTTTTGAATATTTTTTGTAGATATCAAGTTGGCATACATAAGTATGTATACTAGTTATGTATAAAATACACATGCATATTGATGTATACTATTTTTGTAGATATCAAGTCGGCATACCTAAGTATGTATACTAGTTATGTATAAAATACACATGCATATTGATATATACTATTTTAATAGATATCAAGTCGGCAAACCTATGTATATACTATTTATAAATTATTTTTGTATACGGTCAACATCAAAATTCACACAATGACAACGCATTATATCACAAATACATGAAGCACGTATACGAATAAGTTTATATACGAAATCTAAGCATACTATGGTGATTAAAGAAGAAATTCAGAAACAAAAAAAAAGAATAAAAATGATTACTCTTCGATTAAGCAATCCAAGATAATCTATGAAAACAGAAAAATAAATGTATAAATGTACCTCAAATCAAAAACAAATTAAAACTTAAACCTCGAATTAATTTTAATTGAATCGGTATCGAGAGATAGATTTCTGAATGCGGAGGAATTTGGTTCTGTTAGAGATGCGTTAAGTCGAGAGAGAGAATGTATATTTTAGAAAAATATTTATATTTTTAATTATTAAAATTTTAAATAAACAATATATATAAAATACAAAAATACTCATTAATTTTATTTACTATCAAAATTTTTTCAACAAAATTAATGTGCGTGTAGCAAGGTACAAATGAAAAACAAATACCTTACAATTTTTTATTATAATATTAATTAAACAATAAATATATAAACAATAAAACAAAAATATGTCTTGCTTAAAAAAATATCAAATAGGTACAAAATTAACAAACTTCATATAATAAGACATAAATGAAAAGATGATTTGTCTTCTAGTCACTCACCTAAAAGTTATAAAATACTCTTAATATTAAAAATTATATAAAAATTTATATTTTATGGTTATAAATTTTTAAGAATTCATATTAATTTTTACGAAGATAATATGAAATAATTTTAAAGACAAAGTTTCATATTATTTGATATCATTAATAATTTTTAAAATTCAAAAAAATTACTTAAATTGAGAAGATAATTAAAAAAAGTAATATTTATTATTTTAATTAAAACTTAATGTTAAAAGCTAATTGTAAAAAATATTACTCAATTGTTTAATTTTTATAAATTTTAGTAGGACTAAACATCTATGTATTAATTTATAATTATTATTTTATTTTCTTTTAACTTTATTGAAAAAATTATATTTTTATTATATTTCAATATTTTCAAAATTTGTATTATTTATTTTTTTAAAAGTTTTTTATAATCATAAAATTCTTTTTAATACTTATAATAATATTAATATTTACATGTTTATTCATCAAAAGTGATCAAGGTTGTGCTAGAAACTCTTGAGACTAGAAAAATATATAGGAGTAGGAAAATCCACTTACTAATTGATGAATTATCGAGCGAGAAAGACCAAGCGAAGACAATATTTAAAAAGATCATAAAGAAAAAGAGATCAAGGTTGTGCTAGAACTATTTCTGACTTTTGAAAGTCACAACTACAAAAGTGGGATTACTAAAGGAAGAAGTGACAAGAAAAAAAAATAACATTAATGAAATAAAAGATACAAGAGGAGGCCATGATAGTTTTCATAGTCACAGTACAATTATTCAAAAAAATAAAAGTTGCTGCAACAACTTTTCCTAAGGTCGTGCTATTAGTGAAGGATATTGCATTCAATTCAATAATATTATGAGAATTTTAAAAAGTTACAATATCCAACAAAAAACATTTCGAATGAAGGAACCCAAAAAATGGTCAAATGTTAAAATAGATGTTTAGAAGATACACTGTGAAGAAAAATTATATGGAGAAGAAAACATGGATTGTCGAAGTTATCAATATAAAATAAAGACCAGAAAATTGATCTAGCTAAAGTTGTTAAATGTAGTGCTTCTTATGAGACAATCAAAAATTTATTTTTGTCCTGATGTACTATTATTATCTTTTATATTTATTTTATATTTCATGAAGTCAAACACTTGTACATACACAATAATGAACTAAAAACTAAAGACAAGTTGACTTTTTTTTCGTACACATTAAGTTGTGGCACACAAACCCAATCACAACTATTTTTCATGACAACATCGCAAAGTCATGACTATTTTTTATCAGCCATGACTAATGCTCTAACCCGATAAAATAACACATATATTAATTGTGGCATACAAACATAGCCACAACTATTTTTCATGACAAATTGAGTCACGACATTGAAGCCTAGTCATGACAATGTTTTTTTTAAGTCATAGCAACATCACAAAATCGTGACTATTTTTTATCAGCTATGACTAATGCCCTAAAGCTATAAAATAGCACAACTCATAATTTTTGCCTCAAATTATTATTTTTCTTCTCCCACTATTTTCCAAAACTACCTTTATAACCTCTTTTTTTTTCAATTTCATTTCTATTATGGATAAATAAACCTTGATTTCGAAGCTTAGGGAGAGATGAGAGGAAGCTGAGTCAAAAGAAAAGGGGATGCTACAAAGGCTAACACTCACAGAGACTTCCTCCTAAGTCTTAGTGCTTGATTTAAATAGACAAAGGGAGAGGTAGATGATATCTATCCTAGCAAACAAAAACCTTGTGATTGCATGTAGATTAAAGAATTTATCCCACCTTTCCAGCCAATGATTGAGAGGAGGAAATAGAATTAATTTTTCTAACACATGGAAATGAACAAATATAATAGTAGTGGGAATGATTTAGTTCAATATTGAAGATATAAAAGACAAGAGGTACTATGTAGAAGAAGTTTGAGTACATTTTACTAGAGAGTTCATTAATCAACTTTTTGGATTTCAAAGTAATGTGGATGATATGGCATTTAAAAACTTTAAAAATATAACAAAATTACAAAGTAATCACCAAGACATTAACAGATGGTAAGAGAAGTTGGAGAGGGTCATCAAATTTTTTTTTGGATACCTAGTGAGGGAGAGTTGATTGAAGAAAGTAACAAGTGGTTGTATTTTTTATGTTCTATTTCACCACTAACTCTCCACCTATCTGCCATCATATAAGATAGGGCGATTTTGCTATTTTCCCTAATAAGATGTAAGAGGGAATAAAATTCATATTGGCAATATTATTAAGAAATTGATTCTTGACTTCTAAGGAGAAAAATTTTCATTTCACATAATTAACTCCTTGATTACTATGTTATGTGGTGTTGAAAGAGTCATGATGATTTAAGACAAAGAAGAATGGTGCCCATTAATATCCCTCCTGACATTGATGAGTTTGAAAAAATGTCTTGAAAGAGATAAGAAGTGAAAATTAGTTTTTGAAGGGGAATAATCAACCGATGTGGAGCAAGAAGTACTAGTCTCTCCCAAAGCCAACATAGAAGGAATTTCTAGAAGATTCACCATTGAAGATTCACCATTAGAAGAAATCCTCACCCTACTGAAGAATATGATATTGGAGGCAGACAAAAGAGAGATTTGATTGAATAAGAAGCTAATGATGATGCATAATTCCTTTGTGATAGAATTGGAAAATAGAGATAGCAAGTAGGAAGAATATGTAAAGAAAAAAGAAGAGAAACAAAAAGCCAAGATAGAGAAAAATGATATATTGTGGGAGATGCATCTCAACAAGAAGGAGAGCTTATTCATATCTACCCATGAGAAGTTCGAGGAGAAAAATAAAAAGATTTTGGAAGATACAATGACATGGTAGAGATCAGATTGGTGGGAAGAATATGTAAAGAAAAAAGAAGAGAAACACAAAGCCAGTATAGAGAAAATGATATATTGTGGGAGATGCATCTCAACAAGGAGAGCTTATTCATATCTATCCAAGAGAAGTTCAAGGAGAAAAATAAAAAGATTTTGGAAGATAGAATGAACAGAGTAGAGATCAGATTGAAGGGAAGTGATGAAGCCTTTGATAATATTTATGAATCCATCTCAAATAAGTTTCAAATAATAATAAAATTTAGAGATCGAGAGATTGAAGGTAATATGAACTATAGAGAGAGAGAATATGAATACATAACTTGGAGAAGTTTAATGAAACCTAGAAAAGTATGTACTTATCACTCAACTCAATTTGGAGAAGACAAGATATAATATACAACATGATTTCAACCATTATGGAGTGAGCAATGAGCAACAAGGAAGATACAAAGAAACCCTCTACATTCATGCTATGATTTGAGCTTTCCAAAGCACGATTCTCACTAAAAAAGTTTAATATAAAGGATTGATTAATCTATCAACCATATATTAAAAGGAGTTGAATAATACTCAAGAATAGTAGCTACTCTTTGTATTAAATATACCAAAAATATCCCAAGTAAGAGGAGGGATCAAAATGGTTCATCATAAAAACCATAAAGCTTGAGATGCTAATGCCTTGGAATTATGATGGATTACAAAAGATCATAAACTCTTTTTTGACATAATTTTTCTAGATATGCATAAATTATAAAAGTTAATATTATAAACCCAACCTCTGATACCATAATTATAAAATAGATTCCAATAACAATTTGAAATAGAAAATTTTGTAATAATAATATAAAATAAATTAGACAATAAATAAAATACAACCTAAAGAGACTTGGAATTAAGATAGATTACAAAAGAGGAGAAAACCTCCTATTGAAGAAAAATCAAAATTATGAAAGTTATTTCTGATGTGAGCAAGGTAAAGTTCACCTAATCCATTTTGAATTTACAATGATCACCTTTTTCTCTATCTTTTTCATTGTCCAACTAAGTTTTGAAGGGGAAAAACCTTTGTTTTTTGTGCAGAGAGTTATCTTCTATCCAAGAGGACCAAAAAAGAGTGTTGGGGTGGGTCTTGGGTGTGTTTTATTTCCACAATTGTAGTTCCTTTT
The DNA here is from genome assembly GCA_029783825.1 of Sapria himalayana. NCBI lineage: Eukaryota > Viridiplantae > Streptophyta > Magnoliopsida > Malpighiales > Rafflesiaceae > Sapria > Sapria himalayana. The sequence goes on from JAREIK010009868.1 coordinate 257,649, forward strand.
TTTCTTTCATTTTTTTCTTACATTTTAATAAATTGTGCAAAAAAAAACAAAAAAAAATGTATGCTTTGATTCACTACCAATTATAATGATAATTATGCCATTATCTATTATATGATATATAAACTACATAATATTTTTTTATTTATATATATATATATAGGAAATTATCAATATGGGTGGGGTGGAATTAAGAATTACCTAGAATATGAGAATAAAAAATAAATACCTTAAAGTGTGAACAAGACTATTTAGACAAGTTAACCCCTAAAATTATAAATTCATATCTTTCTTGGGCAATGTTATTCTAACACACATGCCCCCGTTGCAAAAACATAAATGTACCATTAGATATTTCATAACATATAAGTTATGTAAACTTGCACATACAATTAAATAATATATCTCTTAAGGATGTCCATGAAGAAAGCTCATAGAGTATCAACTAGCTCATTAAGAAGTTCTAGCACAAGAATATCACGGCTCTTCATTTTAACATCATGAGAATTTCATGCCATTCAATAGAACATCTGACTCAATGTTTAGAGAATCCATGTGATGACTACCCCTCCCACTTTGTATCCATGTTAGCTCATGCAAGTTATCACCAAAATGGAGAAATGAAACAAAATCTATCTCTCACCACAAGGATTGGGAGCCACCTAATAGAAATAGAATTCAATTGCCTTGCCACTACAATAGTTTAATTTTTATTAGTTTCTCCATTTATGATGCTTGGTGATGATGCTGGTAATGGTTCTGAAGCCTTAGTTCCTATATGAAGAACCTTTGATTATCTATCTTGGAATCATTACATGCTTGGTTAATTTTTAAAAATAAAATCAGCAACAACAATTTGAAATAGAAAATTATACAATAATAATGTAATAAACTAGATAATAAAATAACATATAAGCTAATGAAACCTGTGATTGGAAATGATAACAAATGAGATGAAATATTCTTTTTATAGATGAACAATGAATAATCCCAAAATAAATTTTTGATGTTGAGAGGTGGCACTTCACCTATTCACATGTCGCTTAAGTTTCTACCAAGCCAACACAAAATTGGCACCATATAAACTTCTTTATTTAATGGATTTGTGAGTACATTGGCTAAGTTATCCTATATTGAAATTTTCTATATATTCATACTTATGAATTCAACCTTTTCTTGTACATAATCATATTATATTAAAATATATTTTATCTTCAAGTGAAATATTAAATTCTTTACTATGTGCATAGTAGTCTAACTATCACAAAATAAAGTAATCTTCTTTTATTTATGTCCAAATTCTTCCAATAGAACGTGTAGCCAGATTACCTATTTATAATCTTGTATATTTATAATATATTTCACCTCTATCATAGTAGTAAACATCATAGATCATAGTTTTTAAACCCAACTTGCAACTCCTCCAGCAAGAATAAGCACATAATAACTAGTGGTGAAGTTATTATTATCAATATTCTTCATATAGTTTGAATAACATAGTATGTGACAATAAGATCTAAACTCCCATAATATATTACAATATTTGAGATATTTTTGATATATCTCAAAATCCCCTTTACAAAACATTAATATTTTTTACTTAAATTTTCCATGTATCGACTAACAACTCACATAGCTTGTGTAATATCTAGTCATATATAAAGTATATTAAACATTAAACTTCTTATAGCTGATTCATATGATACTCTAGAAATTTATATCCTATTTACTTCATTTCCAGGACTTATACTTGTTAACAACTTAAAATCAATATGAAGAGGAGTAAAAATTGACTTGCAATCTTGCATATTGGAGTGTCGCAACTTTGCTTATTATAACTTTTTTGTGAAAGCCATATGTTTTTATTATTTATGTCTCAAAATATTTGCATCCCCAAGATCTTGTTTGCCAGTCCTATATCTTTCATATCAAATTTTCTTGCTAAACGTGCCTACAATTTCTAAATATGATCTTTGTTGAGTCATACACTAACATATCATTCACATTTGATAGTCAAGGCTACAATCTCTTGTAATACACATATGGATTTGTTTTAAGTCTAGTATATCCAAGACTCATGATGAAAAAATCAAACCACTCATATCAGTTTCTCAGTGCTTGCTTGAAGTTATATATATATTTATTCAATCTAGAAACCTATCTTTCTCTTTCTTTTTCTTCAAATCATTCTAGTTGCAACATATATTTTTTTTCTTCAAGTTCTCCATGAACAAATATAGTTTTCATATCATATTACTTTAATTATAAATCATATATAGTACACATTACCAAGACTATTCAAATTATTGTAAGTCAAATAATATGATAAAATATTTTATTGAAATTAATGTCTTCTTTCTGTGCATATCCTTTGACTACTAATTATATAAAATACTACTCCACTTAATCTTGTAGACCTATATATTTCCAATGGTCTTCTTTCTTGTGTTTTCAAAACAAGATCACATTTCTTAGTTCTATGGAGAGCTTTCATTTCTTCATGCATTACTATCATCCAAAGAGAAATGTTTTGGTTTTTTCTAGCCTCATGGAAAGTTGATGAATCTCCATACTCTGTTAGTATATATCATGAAACATTTCTCTCAATAACATATTCTAAGTACTAAATTAGTTTTCTACTCTCTTGATTTGATAGTAATTCATGTTTGAATTAAACATTTCAATTCAAATACGTTATAATAATCAAGTTGTTTATTCATTGTGCTCTAGTAATTCATATTCTAACTATATATTTTCAATAAAACTTTCTTTCTTCTTCTTACAACATATCAAATTCTCTTGCCAAACTTGTCTTAAATTTATGAACATGATCGTTGTTGAGTCTTGCTACTAACATATCATTCATTTATAATAGTAACATAATAAAATCATCATCTCTAAATCTCTTATAATATGCTCATGAATTTAAATTAAGTCTATTATATCAAAGACTCATGATGAAAAAATCAAACCTCTTATATCATTATCTCAGTGTTGGTTTGAAGCTAAATAAAGATTTATTCAATCTAGAAACTAATATTTCTCTTTCTTTTTCTTCAAAACATTTTAGTTGCGACATATATTTTTTTGTTCAAATTCTCTATAAAGAAATATAGTTTTCACATCAAATTACTCTAATTGTAAATAATAGTACACATTACTAGGACTATTCAAACTATTGTGAGTCAAATAATATGAGAAAATATCTTATTGAAGTCAATGACTTCTTTTTGAGCATATCCATTGACTACTAATTGTCCACCATACTACTCCACTTAATCATTTATATTATACTTTCTCTTTTAGACCTATATATTTCTAATGGTCTTTTTTTCTTATGGTTTCAAAATGAGATCACATGCCTTGGTTCTATGGAGGGCTTTCATTTCTTCATGTATTACTATTATCCAAAGAGAAATGTCTTAGCTTTTTTTAGCCTCATAAATATTTGATGACACTCCATCCTCTATTAATATATAGTATGCAACATTTCTCTCAATAACATATTTTATGTATAAAATTCATTTTCTCTTTTCTCAATTTGATGATCACAATATGTCAGATTTGTCTAGATTTTGTTCATTGTGTTCTAGTAATTCATATTCTTACTATTTGTTTCCAACAAAACTTATAGTCTTTTTATTATCACCTAATTTTTCTTACAACATATCTTTTTCAAAGTTAATATTTTTGCTAATGATAAGCTTATAAATAATTAGTTCCCACAAGTAATATCTTTTCACTCCATCAACATATCCTAATAATACATATTTTCTACAAATAAGCTATAGTTTTTATGTTTCTTGGTTATTTACATAACGTACATAGGATTCACAAATGAATGTAGGCATGAATAATCACCTATCTTACTAGTTCACATTTTCATTGGCATCACAAATGAATGTAGTTGATGGTGATTGATTGATTAAAAAATAAGTGGTCTTTACTCCTACCAAAAATAAGTAGGTCTTTCCCATAGTTCCCAACATGGTTATTCATTCTAACAAGGTTCTATTCATATGCATTACTACTCTATTTTGTTATAAATTATATTTTACTGTGTACTATTTATTGATGTCTTCTTATTGATAACATATATCAAATTCACTACTAGTATATTCTCTCTCATTATCAATCCTCAGATATTTATTTTTCATATTCAAGTTCTACTTTTTCTTTAAATAATTTTTATTATTTTAATTGGATATATCCAACATCTCTTGAAGTCATCATCAATAAAAGATATGAAGTATTTTGCAGCTCTATGTAATAGAACTGGTCCTACCAAAACATTAGAAAGAATCAATTCTAAGATATATTTACTTCTAGTATTAAAACCGAACTTCAATCTATGCTTTTTACTACTAACATAATGCTCACAAAAGGGTAAGGAAACCTTTTGAGTCTTGGATACTCTTATTCAGCAAGAATTTTTATACTTCATTCTAACATGTGGTCAAGTTTATGATGTCATCTCATCATTAATTATTCTATTGAACTTGTTAAAGTTATGGATAGTTCTTTTTCTTATTGTCTTTCTCCTATAAGCATCTATAAAGTTGCATCTAACTTTATGATATCAAGTTTATGATGTCATGTCATCATTAACTGTTATATTAAACTTGTTGAAAATTATAGATAATTTTCTTTCTTATTGTGTTTCTCTTGTAAGCATATAAAGATTCACATCGACCTTTTCTACTTTTATTATTATATGTGCTCCTTTGATTATTTTATGGTCTCATTTTAAACATGATTTTTGCAAGCACCATTATCCGTTTGTCCTAAAATTAATAGATTTTTCTTTAGGCCATTAACATGTCATATGATTTGGATGATACATATTATATCATCATACATCATAACTTTGATAGTTCCAATACTAGCAATTTTTAAATTATGATCATTTTCCGTGAATATATCCTCTCGAGAATTCATAAGACATATTGCTCTCAAGTTCATCAACCAGACATCAGCAAATATTTTTCTATTTTTAGTAATTGTTACCTCACTATATAAAATGTCAGCATCATCCAAGTACTTGTCACATAACACTGAATATTTGATGACTCATGTTCTTTTATATATCATTACTATATAAAATCTCTACCCTTCATTTTTAATAATGATATTCTTTTTTTATATATCATTATTGTCCATAATGATAACATTTTAATTTTTTTATCTAATGACTTTTCCTATTCTTATTTTGATTCCCATCAGAGTCGCTTTCTACAAATCTTTTTCTAGACTATCAAATCATTGACTTGCTAAAAAAATATTCTATCTTTTTATTATGTTTATTTTCTTCCTCAAGTACATTAATCAAAATTTCATTAAAAACTAAATTTACTTCTACAATACCATTGGCCATATGTATGATGATATTTTCATATAAATCTAGTTGACTTTATAGTAAAACTTTAGCACATTTTTTATCTTCTATGTTGTGATCCATAAACTATATTTGAAGGAATATTATTTTTAGAATGTTAATGTATTATATTATTGAAGCGAATTTAGACATTTGAAAATATAGAGCTTGTATTTCAAGAAGATTTTGTTGTGTAACAATTTGACTTCATCCATATTTTTCAAAGTATCCAAATCTATTTTGCAAACAAAAAATTAGATATGCTTGAAAATATATTATCTCTCACTACCAATTGCAAACTTGAAATAATATTTTCATCCATCCGATCCCACTTCTTATCTTCAATATTTTCTTGTCTCTTTCCAATTACTTCTTGATAATTTTATTCATCAAGATAACTTTTATTTTTTATCTTTCCCCTCCCCCTTTTCTTCTTCTTTGTTTTTTTTATTCTTCTTCGTATTCTTCTCCTTCTTATTTTTTTCTTCTTATTCTTCTTTTCCTCCTCCACCTCCTCCTCCTCTTCCTTCTTTTATTTTATTTTCTTCTTCTACTTCTTCTCATGCTTCTCCTCCTGCAACTTCTACGTCTTATTATTCTTCAACTACTATTATTCTTCTTCTTTTTTTATTCTTCATCCATAGCTTCTCCTCCTTCTAATTCTATTTCAACTCCGTTTTATTTTTCTTCTTTTTTATCTCCTTCTTCTTCTTCATCTACTTTAACTTCTTCTCATTCTTTTGTTACTACTATTAATTTTTCTTCTTCAATTTATCCATCATATTGATTTATTATTAATATTATTAGTATTATTTTCCTCATACTTCTTCATTTTCTTTTTATTCTTCTTCTTTTTCTTCTTTTGATTTTCCTCTATCTTCATATTTTTCTTCTCCTTCTCCTACTCCACCTCCTTCAACTTCTTATTCTTCATCTTCTCCTTCTACTTTATCATCATCATTATCTTTTTATATTTTTTTCGCTTCTTCCTCCTCTTCTACTCATTCTCCTTTTTAATCTTCTATTTTATTTTTTTATTCTTCTTTTAATTCTTTTTTTTAATGTTTCTTCTTTTTCTTCTTTTTCTCCTTTTTCTTCCTTTTCTTCCTTTTCTTCTTTTTCTTTTCATTCTCCTCCTCCTCCTCTTCCTATTCTTTCTCATTCTTCTCTTTCTTCTTTTTCTACTTCTTATTCTTATCCTTCTTCTATATCATTTTTTCCTTTTTCTTTTACTTCATTTTTTATTGCTTCTCCTTATTTTTCATTTTCTTCATTTTCTTCATTTTCTTCTTCTTCTTCTTCTACTTCTTCTTCTTTTCCTTCTTCTCCTCCTCCTCCTCCTCCATTTTCTTTTTCTTTTACTTCTATTTCTTCTTCTTCTTCTTCATCTCTTTCCCATACTACTTTTATTTATTCTTCTTATTTCTCTTCTTTTTAATCTTCATATTATTCTTGTTTTCCTATTCCTCCTCCTCCTCCTACTTATTCTCCTACTTTTTTTTTATTCTTCTACAATTTTTTATTTCTTCTTTTTATTATTCCACTTCTTTTTTTTTCTTTTTCTTTCTCCTTCTTCTCTTCCCCCACAACCTTCTGCGTCTACTTTTTTTCTTCTTCTACATTTTTTTCTTCATTTCTTTTCTCCTTCTACTTTTTCTTCTGCTATTATTTCTTTTTCTTTTACTTTTTTGTTTCTTCTACTATGTCTTCTTCTACTACTTATTCTTGTTCTTATTCTTCGTCACCTCCTCCTTCTTATTATATATCTTCTTCATTTTCTTTTCTTTCTCAATTTTCTTCTTCTATTTCTTCTCCTACTTTTTTTTCTCCTCCTCTCCCACCTCCTCCTCCTTCTTCATCCTCATCATCTTCGTTTACTTATTTTCTCCTCCTCCTCCTACTACTTATCTTTCTTCTCTTCCACCCACCTCTTACTTATCTTTCTTCTCTTCCACCCACCTTCTTCTTATTCTTCTTGTCCTTCTCATTCTGCTTCTTCTTCTTAGCCTTCTCCTACTACTACTACTACTACTACTACTACTACTTCTCCTCATCCTCCTTATTCTCATAATTCTCCTTTAGCTATGTCTTCTTCTTTTCATCTTTTGTTTCTCCTACTTCATCTTCTTCTTGTACTTTCTATCCTTTTTTTATCCCCCTCCTTCTTTTCTTTATCTTCTTTTCATTCTTCTACTCAATCTTATTATTATTATTATTCTTTATTCTTTTTCTTTTTCTTTTTCTTCTTCTTTCTCTCCTTCTCATCTTCCTCGTCCTTCTTCTAATTATTTATTCTATCTCTCCTCATTCATATTCTAATTATTTGTCTTCTCCTCCTCCTTTTCCTTCTCATTCTTCAAAATCTTTTTCTTCTTCTTTTTCTTCTTTTTCTTCTTTTCTTCTTTTTCTTCTTTTTCTTCGTTTTCTTCCTTTTCTTCTTTTTCTTCTCCTTCTCTTCTAGCTTCTCCTCAATATTTTCTCTTCTCCTTCTTCTTTGACTTCTTATTCTTATTCTTCTTCTTCTACTTAAACATCTTTTCTTCTTATTCATATTTTCCTCCATCCTCTTCTATTATAACTCCTTAGTATGCTTCTTGTCCTTCTCCTTTTTTCTACTTGCTATATCGTCTTCTACTTCATTTGCTTTTTTTATTAATTCTTTTAATTTTCTTTTTATTATTCTTCTTCTACTTCTTTTTATTTTTTTTCCTTCTTCTCCTCTTTTTTCTTCTTCTTCTACTTCTTTTTATTTTTCTTCTTCTTTTTCATATTCTCCTCCTCCTTTTTTTATTTCTTCTTCTCCTTCCTCATCTCCATGTTGTTCTTCTTTTTATAGTTCTTCTTCTTTTTTTCTCATTCTTCTTTTTTATTCTTATTCTTCATATTTTTCTCTTCCTCCTCCTCCTCCTCCTTATTCTTCATCTTTTAATTCTTTTTTAATTATTATTTTCTTCTTATTCTCATTCTTATGCTTCTTCTCTCGCTTCTCCCCATACTACTACTTCTCCTTCTTGGTCATCATCATCATCATCATTTTCTTCTTCTTCATCTTTTACTTATAATTTTTTTATCATTCTTTATCTTATTCTTTGGAAACTACTATTTTTCTTCTTCTTCTTATTGTTTTTCTTTGTGTTCTTCTCCTTCTACTTTTTTCTCTGCTTCTTCTTCTTTGCTACAATCATCGACTCTTCCTTCGCTTTCTCCTCCTCCTCCTTCTCCTCCCCTCCTCTTCCCCATCCTTCTCCCCTCCTCTTCATCCTCCTTCTCCTCCTCTGCTCTTCCTCCTCCTCCTTCTCCCCTACTCTTCCTCCTCCTCCTCTTTCTTATTTTTCATTATCTTATTATTCTTCCCATTCTACTTCTCCATCTTTTTCTCTTTCTCTTTCTTTTTCTTATTCTTCTATTGCTTCTTCTTTTTATAATATTTTACCTCCTCATCTTTTTCTTTGTTTTTTTTCTTATACACATTTTCATTCTTCTTCTTCTTCTTCTTTTTTATTTTTTTCTATTTCTTCTTCTCTTACAACTCTTTATTATTAATATACTTACTCTTCTACTCCTTTTTCTTTTTCTTCTTCTTCTTATTCTCCTCCTCCTCCTTATATTTTTAGTTCTTCTACATCTTCTTTTTATTCTTCTTGTAGTTCGTTTTTCTTATTTTTCTTGTTCTACTTTTTCTCATGATTCTTCTTCTTCTTCTTCTTCTTCTCCTCCTCCTCTTCTTCTACCTCCTCCTCCTCCTCCTCCTTCTCATTATTATTTATGTTGCTTCATCTCCTCCTATTCTTCCTTCTTATTCTTCTCCCTCTTCTTTTATTTTCTTCTTCATCCTCTCTTCCTCATTTTTTTCATCTTCTTTTTCTTTTTCTTATTTTTTTTCTACTTCTTCTTTTCCTTCTTCTTTTTCCATTTATTTTTCTTTTTTTTCTTCATCATCATCTTGTTATTAAAATTATTCTCATGCTTCTCTTACTACTACTAATTTTTCTTATTATTATTATTATTACTATTCTTTTCATCCTTTTACTTATTTTTTTTCATCTTCTCTTAATTCTTCTTTTTTTTCCTACATTTTCTTTTTTTTCCTACATTTTCTTTTTTTTCCTACTTTTTTTCTTCTACTTTTCTTCTTCTTTTTTTCTTCTTTTTTTCTTCTTTTCTTCTTCTTTTTTTCTTCTTTTTCTTTTTTTTTTACTTTTTTACTTTGTATTTGTCATATATTTCCTCTTATTCTACTTTTTCTTTTTCTCCATTTTCTTCTTATTTGTTTTCTTTTACTTATTATTCTTCTTCTTCTAATTCTTTTTTTTTCTTCTTCTAATTCTTTTTCTTCTTTTTTATTTTCGTCTTCCTCCTTTTTTCTTCTTCTTCTTTTTCTTCTCTTCTCAATCTCTTTCTTTTTCTTCTTCTTCTTCCTCTTGTTTTACATTTTTGTTTCTTTTTCTTCTTTTCATTCTTCTATTTCTTCTTCTTCTTCTTCTTTTATTATTCTTCTTCTTCCTAATTTTCTGCTTCTTCTCGTGCTTCTCCTCTAGCTATTGTTTTTTATTCTTGTTCTTCATCTTCTTCATCTTTATCTTTTTCTTCTCTGCATATTCTTCTCCTTCTTTTTCTACTTCTTTTTCTTCTTCTTATCCTACTTATTCTTATTAATATTTTTCTTCTTTTACTCTCTCTTCTTCATCTTGTCCTCCTCCTCCTCCTCCTCCTCCTCCTCCTCCTCCTCTTCTTTTTACTTATTCTCCTACTCTTCCTACTTTTTTTTCCGATTCTTCTTCTTCTTCTTCTTGTTTATTTTTTTATCTTTCTTTGTCTGCTTCTGCACATACTTTATCTTCATTTTCTTCTTCTTCTTCTTCTTCTTCTATTTTTCCTTCTCCATCTTTTTCTTTCTTCTTCTTCTATTTCTCCTTCTCCATTTTTTCTTTCTTCTTCTTCTATTTCTTCTTCTCCATTTTTTCTTTCTTCTTCTTCTATTTCTCCTTCTCCATCTTGTTCTTTCTTCTTCTACTTCCTTTGCTTCTATTTTTGTCTTATACACATCCTCCTCATTCTTTATCTTCTTATTCTTCTTTTTTTCATATTCTTTATCTCCTCCTCCTTCTTTTTCATTTTCTAATTCACTTTTTTCTCCTCATTCACCTTCTCATTCTTTTCCTTCTTTTATGTGTTAATATGATTCTTTTTTTACTGCTTATTGTTCTTCTCATTATCTTCTTTTTTCTACTTCATGCTCTCCTTCTTTCTACTTCTCATTATTCTTCTTATACGTCGACTCCTTGTTCTTCTCAATCTCCTTCTCATTCTTCTTTTCTTTCTCATGCTTCTTCTCACACTTTTTTATTCTTTTTCTTTTTTATTTTTTTTTCTTCTTATTCTGTTATTCTTTATATTCTTTATATTCTCTTCTTCTTCTTCTTCTTCTTCTTGTCCTTCTTATTCTTCTTTATATTTTTCTCTTTATTCTTCTTTTTATTTTTTTTATTCGTATTCTCTTTCTATTTTTTCTTCTTTTATTCTTCTTCAAATTATTGTGCTTCCTTTTTTTCTCCTTCTTCTAATGCTTATATTAATATTGCTACATATTCTATTTTTTTTTCTTCATTTTCAATTTTTTCTTCTTATTCTTCTTTTACTTCTATTTTTTCTTCTTCCTCTTTCTCTTGCACTTCATCATTTTCTTTTTTTTCTTTCTTTTATTCTCCTTTTTGTTGTTGTTATTTTTCTTTCTTCTACTTCAACTTTTTATTCTCTTCTTAGTCTTCCTCTTACTTATTCTTTTTTTTCCTCCTACTTTTTATTCTTTTCCTTCTTCTCGTCTTCTTCCTCCTGGTTTTTCTTCTTTGCCTTTTCTTATTCTTATTCTTTTTATTATTCTTTTTCTTCTACTTTATCATCATCTTCTTCTTCATCTTCTTCTATTTCTACTTCTTCTGGTACTTCTGCTTCTACTTCTTCTTGTACTTCTCTTTATGCTATCACTTCTTTTTTTTTTACTTCTATTTGTTTTTTTTTCTTATTCATCATTATCTTTTTTTCTTATTCTACATCTTCTTATTCTTCCTTTACTTTTTAATCTTATTTTCCTACTCCTCAGCCTTCAACTTTTTCTTCTTCTACTTTTTTTGCTCCTAGTCCCTATACATTTTCTTTTACTTGTTCTTCTTCCCCTTCTTATTCTTCTCCTTTTTCTTCTTTTTTCTTCTTCTTTCTCTTCTCATTCTACTCCATCTTCTTCTTCTTTTTCTTCATATCTTTTTTCTCTTCTGCCTCCTCCTCCTTCATATATATCGTTTACTTCTCATCCTCCTCATTCTTCTTATTTTTCTTGTTATTCTTCTTTTTCTACTCCTTCATTATCAACTTCTTCTTCCACTTCTATATCATTCTTTTTTTTTCTTCTTCTCTTATATATTGTTCTTCTTCTTCTTCTCCTTATTATTATTATTATTATCAGTTTTCTTATTGTTTTTGTTGTTCTTCTTCTTCTACTTTCTATTCTTTCTTTTTCTTCTTATTTTATTTTTTCTCTTGCTTCTTCTTCTACTTCTTTTTCTTTTTCTTCTTCTCCTCCTTCTTTTTTCTTCTTCTTCTCATTCTTCTTTTTCTTTTTCTTTTATATATTATTATTATTCTTCTTCTACTACCACTACTTCTTTCACTTCTTCTCCTTTTCCTCTTCCTCCTCCTCCTCCTCCTACTACCGCTACTTCCTTCACTTCTTTTCCTCCTCCTCCTCCTCCTCCTCCTCCTCTCCTCCTCCTCCTCATCCTCCTCCTCCTCCTCCTCCTCCTCCTCTTCTTCTTCTTCTTCTTTTTCTTGTTCCTCCTCCTCTTATTCTTCTACTTCCTCCTCCTCCTCCTCCTCCTCCTCATCTTCCTCTTCCTCTTCTTTCATCTTCTCCTACCCAACTATTTCTTCATCTTTTTCTATTTCACCTTTCTTTTATTTTGCTTATTCTTCTTCTTCCTATTCCTTCTTCTCCTCTTTTCTTCTTCTTCTTCTACTTCTTTGTTATCTTCCTCCTCTTTCTTGCCCTCTTTTTCTTCTTCCTCCTCTTTCTTGCCCTCTTTTTCTTCTTCCTCCTCTTATTCTTCTTTTTATGATTGTTCTTTTTTTTCTACTTTTTCTCCTCCTCCTCTTTCTTCTATTACCACTACTTCTTTCACTTCTCCTCCTCCTCCTCCTCCTCCTCCTACTCTTATACTTTTTTTTCTTGTTCTTGTTTTTCGTCATCCTCATCATCATAATTTATTTTACTTGTTCCTCCTCCTCCTCCTCCTCTTCTTCTACCTTTTCCTACCCTACTATTTCTCCTTATTCCTCTACTTCACATTTCTTTTATTTAGATTCTTCTTCTTCTTCTTCTTCTTTGTTATCTTTCTCCTCCTTCTCACCTTCTTCTGCTTCCTTCTCCCATTCTTCTTTTTGTTATTATTTTTTCTCTTTCTTCTTCTTCTTCTTCCTCTTTTTCTCCTCCTCCACCTCCTCATCTTTTTAAGGTTCCACATTAACATTGGTTTATCTATGTTATTCATGGTGTATGGTAACATGTTAGTCATGTGACACACTCACAAGATTCAATCCAAAAGAAGTCATTATTCTTATATTCTTATCCTGTTAGATGAACATATATGTTAACATTTTAATTTTATGTAAGTTTAATTGATATGAGTATAACATTTATGAAGTTAAAAATATAAAGAAATTTATGACCATTTCATTGTGCATATTCTAGAAGAATTGATATTCAAATAAAATATATATTAAGTTGTACTTCTAATGTAGTTGTTAATCATAGTGTATGAGTCATATATTAGTTATGATGAATGATGATAGGTGTTTCATGGAACATATACAAGTTAAGTTGTTTCATAAGGCAGTAATAGACATACAAATCATTTTTTCTTGTATGATTTCTATAGATTATATTCATAGGAATCATATGTTAATGAATGTGAGCATGATATTTATGAAGCCAAAAGTATGAGTGTCATTATTACCACATTATTTCTTTTCTTTAATGAATTTAGAGGTCAAAAAAATAAAAATACATACTCAAAGTCGTCATCAAGAGTAGCTAATATATTTTTTAAAAGAAATAGACATGTAGATAACCTAAGAAAAGAATAAGGATAATTTCTATGGTAAAATGCCAAATTCACAACTATAGTGGGAATATTATTGTAGTAATAGTCAAATGGTGATAATCACCATGTATGCCAAGAAGACAAAATATCAATTCCACATAAATCTACCATTTATCCAAAAGTTGAGTATAATATTATCTCAATACTAAAGAATTCTCATCCTACATAAGAAAGTAAGTTAATCATTAAATCAATGTCTCTTTTTTAAATCCTAGCCTATCTACTCAACTTGAGCAGTAGTTAGTAAATTATTAGTTTTCCAAACTACTTACACCATCATTATGTGAATAATTTCTAGACTTACACTTATCTTTTTAATTTATAGGACCTATATAATTAAGGATTTCCATTAGACAAAATTAATCTTTCAATGAGATTTTAGAATCATGTCACAAATGATAAATTTTGGCACCATAACAAAGTGACAACATTAGTTGACTAATAAATTCAATGGGTTGCTTGGGGACTAAGGTTTATGGCGTTGGAGATAATCTATAAAATAAGTCATTGGAAATCCTTTTATAGCAAATCCAATGCTTATTTAGCTTTAGAAAATCCCATTTTCTTGGTGAAGATGCTATTATTGACTTTGTTAGATAAATAATAAGGCTATTACATCCAATTTCTTCAATTGTTTCACCAGGATTTTTTTACAGTTTCCAAAGATGAGGAGGAGTGTTTGAGTTTTGTAAACTCTTCTTTACTTAATTCTCTAACATCTTACAATATATTTTTTTTCTTCACACTCAAGAAGGGATAATTCTCTCCCTCAAAAAGTAGAATTGAGGTAAAGTCAATACTTGTATTGAAGATATTTGAGGAAGACAAGGAGTATAATTTTAGATTTGAGATTGTGAATTGAAATGTGAGCATCTAGGTCATAGTTAGTTGTGAATCTTATATATACTCAGAATCTAACACTATTCTTTTAGATCTATTGCATTTATGTTGTATTTCTATAGATACATTCATTTTCTACTTGGATCTACAAGAAATGTATATCACTTTTTAAAAAAGATATTTAAAGGAACTCAACATAAATTATAAGGAGAATGGGTATTAGAGGAAGAAGCAGTAGAAAAATTATTTTTGGTTTTTAGATCAAATCTTTGATGCTAAATATTGAAGCTTTGTAGATCAGAAATACCAAAGTGTTTTTCTCTCCTGGAAGACGAAGAACAATTGAGAGAAGAAAAAGAAAAAAAAACACATGTAAAATAAAAAGCAATCAAAAAAGTAAACATTGACCGTGAGATATTATTTTGTTTAGATTTATTAGAGAATCAACATTAAAAAAAATAATTAAAAAATTTAAACAAAAAAACCAAAAAAAATTGATGATGTCACATGCACTCATAGACATGTGTCCATTGCAAAAGATTAAAAAAATACAATTTAACGATACTGCATTAATTGCAACACATGAAAATCTAAAGAGAAAGGAACCAAACAACTTAGAAAATTCAAATGAGGTGATGCAAAGAAAAATCAACACAAAATTATCTAGCACACAATCATAACTTACTCACTCTCTGCAACACCAACTCTATATCTCTAGCACACAATCATCAATGGCAAAAGTGATCATTCTTGATTTTTATGTGAGCCCATTTGGGATGAGAATGTGGATTGCCTTAAATCTCAAAAGTGTGAAATATATGTATCAAGAAGAAGATATGGGCAACAAGGGTTATCTTCTCATACAAATGAATTCCATGCACAAAAAGATATGAATTCTAATCCACAATAGAAAGTTGGTATATGAATCTATGATCATTGTTCATGTTAAGAATTGGAAATACTCCTTGATGAATTCATACCAACTATTATTTTATAATCAAAGAACACAAACATTGGAGGAAGCTGATTTCGAGAGAACAAAGATAAAAAAACTATATTCTCTCATTATTTAGGGGTTTCTCCCTTTTTATACATTCTTCTTGAGCCCCAAAAATAAAGAGGCTCACGTGTGACTTATATTGCCAGTGAATGCTAGTGGTTCATGTCGTGACCAAGAGACATGATATTGTAGCATAATAATATTACAACCTATAAGTATGATGTCGCAACTTTTAATTATGATGTCGCAACCAATGAATGTTGTGACTTATATGTAAGATGTTATGACATGCGAATGTCATGACTTATAAGCATGACATCCTCACATGCGAATGTCATGACTTATAAGCATGACATCCTCACATGTTAATGTCATGACTTATAAGCATGATGTCATTGCATGTGAATGACTTATATGTATGCCAATTAAAATGCATATAACTACCCCTCTAGTTATAGCATAAAGATTTCAAATGCTAATCTTGTGGAGGAAAATTTTGGAATTTTCCAAGAGCTTTAAGACATATTCACCAACTAGTTTCCCATGTGAATGTGTGGGGTCACTATATTGCTAGTAAAATTTTATCTCAAACAAAATGACAATCCATTTATAGATGCTTCATCTTTTCATGAAAAAATTGAATTAGCAACAATATGTAGAGAAACTTGACTATCACAATACAAGCGCATCGAATGCTTGTGTTCAATACAGAGACAATAATATTGATGTCAACCACTTCAATTCACAAGTCATGGTTTCCAATAATTAGTATTAAACCCAACGTAGATGATCAATAAATCATTGGTTGCATTTTTGCTTTGCAAGATATATATGAAAAATTAAGCAGCACAAAATTACTAGTCAATGATCGGCAAGTCAATGAACAACTATTCTGATCATTATCAAAAAAGGATATAGATGTAAATTGCTTTCTCCAACAATAAACTTATCTTGGATTAATCTTTAGGTATTTCAAAAAATACAAAGTAGCTTTACAATGATTAATTCATGGACAAACCATAGATTGTGCCAAAACATTAGCTAGATAGCACAATTCTAGATGAGTAATTGTAAAGTAAATAAGGCTTCCAATGAGGCATAAACATTGTTCAAGGTCGAAAAAGCCTTTCCCATCATCAAGAGTCATGTGATAGTTTTGCAATTTTGGAGTCAAAATAGGTCGGGCCCCAAAAAATCCAACTTCACTCTCAATATCTGTGCATGTTTACGTTAAGAGAGATATATGTTATCTTTCTCGTGAGCGACCTCCATACTAAGGAAATATTTTAATATGCCCAAGTCCTTTATATGGAAGCTGACATTGAGATACTTCATGAAATACACAATAACATCATAATGGGAACCAACATTAAGTTTATTATCCACATAGATAAGGACATACAAAGTTATATCCCTTTTAATGTAGCTAAATAAAGAATAGTCATCATCAGACTATGTAAAACCAAATTGTTTCAAAATAGTAGAAAGCTTAACAAAGTAATTCTAGGGAGCCTGTCACAATCCATACAAGGATTTGTGAAGGAGACATACCTTTCATGGGTTGAGAGACTCAAATCTTGAAGGTAGCTATTTGTATACTTCCTTTTCTGGATCACCATGGAGGAATGCATTATATATGTCAATCTAGTAAAGTTCCCAATTATGTGCCATTATCACTGCCCTGAATATTCTTACTATTACCATTTTAACTACAACATCAAATATTTTTTTAAATATATTTCTACAACTTATCGATTACCAAAAAACATTAGTCTTCCTTTCAATATCTCAATTGATTAATTTGAGTTATATCTCACCCTGTAGACCCATTTTCACCCTATAGCTTTTTTTTCCTATTGGCAAATCTTCTAATGAACATATTCCATTTCATTTGAGTACATCAATTTTTTTTCATAGCTTTCTCCTACTTATTATCTTTCATTGTCTCTAAAGAACTAGTAGGTTCCAGACCTACAATAATTGCTGCCAAGAAATACTTTTGTTTAACAAAAAACTATCATAATTCACATAAAAATTTATGGGGAAAAAGAATGCCTGAGAATCGAGATGGCATATGTGAAGGAGCATTGATGGGGTCTAAAGCTCCAATTGTGTTATTGATATATTCTTTGAGATAGCTTGATAACTTATGGTTTATATTCACTACCAAGACTTCACTACCAAGACTTGTTGCACTCTCATCCACAACAAGAGGCTGAATATGAACATCTAGAATTGGAACATTAAGCCACTCCTTTCCATTCATATGTACATTGACACAACTACAACTTATGTCATCACAATTATCCTTTGTTACTATGGGCTCATCATCAAGAAAAACTCCAAAACCTATAGATTTCAATTCATCCAAACTATTATCAATCAAAGTAGTTTTAGATTCATCAAAGGAAAACTAATTTTCAAAAAATATACATCACAAGAAACAAAATAATCTGTATTTTTTAAATGATATAGTCTTCAACCCTCTTGTCCATTTAGATAACACACAAAAACACATTTTTGAGACCTAGACCCAAATGTATCATTCACTTGGGGTCTATTATTATTAGAAAAACATAGGCATCCAAAAATATTGTGAGTAGCAAATGT
Organism: Sapria himalayana; assembly: GCA_029783825.1. Lineage (NCBI taxonomy): Eukaryota > Viridiplantae > Streptophyta > Magnoliopsida > Malpighiales > Rafflesiaceae > Sapria > Sapria himalayana. The sequence continues at coordinate 275,623 of JAREIK010009868.1, forward strand.
AGGAGGAGTATCAAATAGAAATTCATAGAGTGTTTTACCAACAAGTAAGGGGAATGAGAGTAATAAATATGTAGCATTCAAAATACATTCTTCCCAAAAACTAATAAGAGATTGATATAAAAATAAAGTGCACGTGGCACAATTAAAATATAATGATGTTTTCATTCAACCCTACCATTTTGTTAGGGTGTCTTTATGCATTAAGTTTGGTTTAGAATATCATTATCTATATAAAACCTTTTCAAATAAAAGAACTTACCGATCATTATCACATCTTTCAATTTTTACTAGTTTATTTAATTGAGTACTAGCCATCAAATAAAAATCTTTTATTATATGAGAAACTTCACTCTTTACAAACATTAATTAAACCCAAAACTAGTCTTGTACAAACATCCACAATAGTACAAAAAAGGCTCAACTACTTGATTAGAACTCAAATATCACAATGAATCAAATCAAAAGATTCAACTGCTTGATTACAACTCAAAAAAAAATATTGATGGTTTGTTTAGCAAGTCCATAGATTTCACATGCATCAATATTATTCAAATGTTCTTTCACCCCACTATTACTTTTAATTATAACAAGAAGAAAAGATGCTACTCATCAAGAGGGATGTCCTAGTCGTCTATGCTACAATTTTAGATTCTTAGCTATAACTATTTGATATGCTCAAACTTTGTCATGCAAGCCTGAAACAACATATCCCATCACATTCTTCACCCGCTCCAATCTAGATCCTTGAGAAGTATTCCTATATCACATAAATTTTATTAGTAAAAGTGACAAAGTAGTGTGACTTTTTAAGGAACTAATACACATAAAACAAGTTACAAGTCAATTCTAGAATATAAAAAAGTATCGCATAAAAGTAACTTTCCATCCAATATAATATCTCATTTTTGTGGCTATCATTTTCTTTTCAATAGGCAAACCTACATGAGAGGGATATACATAAATTGAATCTATAAATAAAACATTATTATTGAATATATGATTAATGCACAAGTGTCATAATCCACTTGTCTGAAAAAACATACTATACAATTTTTTAGAAGAAGAATGATAGACTTCAATGTTATTCATAGTAGTTATATTGACCACAACATTATGCCCATAGCTGAACCTACCATCACGCCATGAGCAACTGCTTCCTCTACCATTTCCTTTGTCATTGTTACCCTAATTTTTAGAATACCACCAAATTGAAAGTCCCACTAGTTGAGAGCATAACTTGTGCACATGGACAAATCTTTCACATAGTGTACAATTTACATTTTCACATAAATGATTCACTTCCCCTGCCAATTGGACCAACTTGCAACATTCATGCTCCTTGCATTAAAAACCCAACTACCTCATTTCTAGTGTCTTTCGAGCAAATGATAAAACCTTTGGAAAAAAATACTATTGAGACTAGAGATAGGTCCATAAGTAAGAGGCCATAACTATATTACCATAGAGTACAAGATCATGGTCAATTAAGAATTTATAAGCCTTCTCATTCTCTCATTCATTAGTTATAGAAGCAACAACATTTCACTTCCATCCACACTTTCAACTATTATAATTGAATGTAAAAAATAATTCATTTCAAATCTACTTCAATTTACCATAATAGGCAATAATTGATCTTCCTTTCTACTTGTAAGCCATGAGTTTATCTTCAATTCTTGTAAATAGAGACAAAATTTTTATTAACAATCATTCCTGAATGTCATCTCACATATCTTTTACACAATTCATAATTGTCAGAGTGGATCAAAGCAATGGATCTATTGCATTGTTGATTCATGCCCTAAACATGGAATTCACATGTGCCCATTATATAAGCATCAAAAAACCCAAGTTGATTTTTCATTAGAAGATTGTTCTTTATTGATTGAGTCTATCCGTCATAGCTTCTCCTTGAAGAAAAATAGTTTAGATTACGATACTTGTTCCTTTGAAATTGTGTAAATAAGATGGAGAAGAAACATTATATCCTTTGATTATCTTATCTTCATCACTAATTGAGATGAACAACAAGAATATAGATACAAAACCAAATGCGACATGAGAAGAATATAATGGTGAGTAACAATGGAGATGAAAACAACCTTACTATTTTTTCATGTTAAGAATTGCAAACACTATTTGAAGAATTCATACGAACTATTATTTTATGATTGAAGAACTCAATGGACGGAGAAAATTGATTTTGAGAGAACAAAAATAAAAAAGCTTCATTTCCTCTCTTTTTTAAAGTTTTTATTCCTTTTAATACTTGCCTCCTAAGCACCACAGATAAAGATGTTCATGTGTCTTATGTTGTTGGTGCATGCTTGTGCCTATTCATGATGCAACCAAGAGAGATGTCATCATGACATGTGAATGTGGCATCTTATAAGTATGATTTCATGACATGTGAATGTCGTGAATTATAAGTATGAAGTCGTGATATGTGAATATCATGACTTATAGATATGATGTCAAGATATATGAATGTTGAGACTTATAAATATGATTATTAAAACCATGTAAAATAAATCACAACATTATAGTAGGTCCATCAAACTCTTCTATTTACATAAAACTCCATTTATAGCAGGTCCTAGGCCTTTTTAGATTTAACAAACCCCATCATCTTATTTTTCCATCCAATATCTTTAACTCTTTCACCTACATTTTTCTATACTATCCAGAGGTGAGAAGTCTTTGAGTTTAGTAAATTTATCTCATACCAATTCCCAAATATATTGGGACAAAAATATTTCCATTTTCACACTTCAAAACTCATAGTTTTTTTCCTCAAAGTAGAATTGAGATAGATCCAAGTTTAGTATAGAAGATATTTGAGGAAGACATTGAGTATAATATCAAATCTGAAACTTTGAGTTGAGATTTGGTTATCGAGGTCTTATTAGTTGTTCAACTTAGATATATTCAGGATCTAACACTATTTTTTCATATCTTGTTAATCTATGAAGTGTTTTTAGAGCCACATTTATCTTTAATTCATATCTACAAAAAAAAATGAATATCACTTTTGCAAAAGAGATTTTGAGGATCCCAACATAAACTAGAAGAAGGAGAATGGGTATTAGAGGAATAAGAAAAAGAAAAATATTTTAAAGTTTTTAAATTGATGATTTGATACTAGATAATAAAGCTTTGATGATCAGAAAATACCAAAGAGTTTGCACTCTAGGAAAGAAGAAGAACAACTGAAAGACAAGGGATAAGCAAAATGCATGTAAAATAAAAAACAATCATAATGTAATGTTTGGTCATGTGATATTGTTATTTTTACCTTTATTATAGAATTGACACAAAAAAAAAAGAAATATATAAATAAAATAAAATAAAATAAACCAAAAACAATATAACACTATGACAAATACACATGTGCAACTTTATTGCAAAATATTAAAAAATACAAATTGAAGAAATTATGTTGATAGATGGTATGTTTCCTTCTAATTTGTTTACCAACACTAGAGATTTCACTTTTCAATGCTATTGTTCCATTATTTTGACATGTATATGATTTTTGGACAAAATTATGGATGACCACGGGTGAGGAATTTGGAATGGCAAAGCTTATTAGCACAACAAATAAAAGTAAAGTTAACTTGGATACGAGCATTATTTTGGAGAAAAATGTTGATTATTATCAAAACATAAACCTCTAATAAACCAGCCATTATCCTCTTTGCCAAGAGCAGTTTACTAGTGAGAGAAACAAATTGTGCAGAGAGAATATTTAAAAAAATGAAACATACATATCTTAAAAAAATCCCACTTGTTCTCATTAATAGAGATACAGCCGTATTAAATTAAAAATGTCAGTTAAATAATATTAAACAAATATTTGTAAAGTGATAAAAAAAGCAAAAAAAAAAAAAAAAAGAGAATTCAGCACACATGCTTGAGTGCAAGAGGCATAATCTTTATAAGAGGCTTGGTCTTTAGAATTTCAATAGGCCCATGGGTTTATTTCACTAAAAATAAACAATCTTTCCCTTTGGTTTGGTAAAATATCTTTGAGCCAAAGTTGGTCTCTAGAGTAATTGTGTTTCCCTTTTAGCAGAGGCTTTGTCAAGATGCTAGCTACTTGGTCTTTAGTTCTACAATAAGACAATAGTACTTCCTTCTTCTTAATTGCATCTTTGATGAAGTGAAATTTGAAAGCTATATGGTTTGTCCAGCTATGAAGTATAATCTTCATTTATATCAAGATCTCACACTAAATGTTATAGGATCAAGTTCTTCATTTATATCATCCAACAATCTTTTTTAACTATATTGCATGAGATATAGCCAATGAAGTAGAAATATATTCTACTTTAGTTATGGATAATGCCACAGAAAGCTATTTTTATGAAGTCTAAGATATATAAATAGAATCAAGAGAGAAAACATACTTGGATATGCTTTTGAAATCATCTAGAGAAAACCCTAGTCACTATCACTATGCCCAAACATCTTTACATTCATGGTTTTAAAGTATCTCAAACCAATATGTAGGGTTCCTTTAAAATATCTCAACAGGCTTCTTGCAACACCTAGATGAAAATAGTTTGGTGAGTGGATGAATCAAGATAGGATGTTAACTAAATACATTATGTAGGATCTTGTTGTTGAAGCATACATAATATTTCCAACCAATTATTTATATTAACTTCTTTGTCCATCTCATATTTTAATGGGATGGTTTGTATATTTTCGCATTGTTTGAAAAATACTCCACTTGGGTTTTGAAGTATATCAATCTCTAAAAAATGATCAAGAAGTCCCATATCAAATATTTTATACTTCTCCATCATGCCCTAAAAGATCAACCATTTTAAAATTATTATTCGAGAAAATAATATCACACACATAAAGAGCATCAATGGATATTTCATTAGTATCATTTCTTTTGACATATAATATGGGCTTACTCATACTTTTATTAAACTCTTGTCTCAACAAATATGATTTTGATTTGTGTATACCAAGCATGGGGTACTTGTTCAATTTATATATATGGTGTTCATATCCTTTCACTACAAATCTAGTGGGTTGGTGAACATATATTTCTTTATTCAAGTTGCCATATAGGAATGTTGATTTAACATCTAACTGAAATATAGTCCAACCCCTATGTTCAACTAATACTATTACAAGCCTCAATCTTCATTTGAGCAATTAAAGCAAAAGTTTCAAAGTTGTCCGGCTCGACCCTTTGAGAGTAACCTTTGGCTACTAATGGCTACTAAGGAAAGTAATCATTTAACCCCTATAATATATTTATTTTTAGACAATTAAATTAATGTTCAAATCACATTTTCCCAATAGTTTCATGTTCCTTTTCCATGGCAGGATCCAATATCGATGTAGAACATTCTCTTCAAAATTGATAGGCTCTATTATAGTGAACTTTTATCATTTATATACGTGCTCTGATATTTTAAATTAGAGTTGTGTAGTAAGAGCAGAAGTTGTTGCAGAAGGAAAAGATTTAAAAGTAAGAAAGGAATTATTTTCAATGGTAGTATAAAATATCTAGCTAGGCTTCTAGTTTCTATGATTTCTGAATTTATAATATGCAACATTTCATTATGTTAACTTACCGTTGTAAATTCATTTGAACCTTTGTTATTTGAATTTATCTGCTACACATTATCTTTTCATCAAATAGTATATCTCTGCTTATGAGAAACATATTGATATCCAATGAATATAGTTTATACTCGTTTGAGTTTAGACTGTATCCAACAAGGACACATTTAAGGCTAGTATTCTACAGCGTTCTCCTCTTCTATTTTCAGATTTGAGAATAGCATAGACTTCCAATGAACCTTAAATGATGGATAGTAGTCATCCTTCTACCGTTGGCTTGTATAGGCATTAGTCATTTTAGAGAAGAGGAAGGACATCTATTTAGCAAGTTAATAGTAGTATTTATTGTTTTAACCAAGAAGTGCATAGGTTGATTTTTTCTGCAAGCATTGATCATGTATCATCTTCACCATAGTTCTATTTTTTTGTTTAACAACACTATTTTGTCATGGTGAGTAGGTTACAATCAATTTCTTATGAATTTTTTTACATTAACAGAAGTTAACAAACTTCTATGATAGGAATTCAACACTTATATCACATATGAAGGGTTTTACAATATTTCTAGATCATCTTTCCACTGTTAATCAATTTTTTTAAAAAAACTTTTAAATCTTTAGATTTAAATTGAATAAAATAAACTCAAATTATCTTTGTATGATCATATACAAACAACATGAAATAGTTATTGTTTGCAAGTGAATGGACTAACATTAGTCCACATATATCTATGTGAAACAAGCCAAGTGGTAGAGATGAACTCTAGGCAACTTTTTTTAAAAAAATATTGTCTAGACTGCTTACTCATTGCACATTTATCACACATAAAAGAAGGGATGCTATTACAAATTTGTCATAGTGCTTAAAATTATCATTTGTGACATAGTCTCAAAAACCCACTGGGGGATTTTTTTTGTTCAATAAAGTTCTACAAATATATGGTCATATAAGTTGTAAAATTAGATGTAAGTCAAGATATCAATCCCATAGGAATTGTGTAAGAAATTTGACAAATCATATATGAACTAACTACTACTCGTGTTGAGTAGATAGACTTGGGATTTTAGAATAATACTTAGACTCTATGGTTTACTCAATTTCTTTATCTATAATAATATCTTTTTAGTATTTTGACAATGTAGTAATCATTTATCGAACAAATGCTATATTAGTATGGGAAATGCCTTAGTGCTCTATTGAAATACAAGATGGATATCGTCCTTGGACTATCACCACCAAGGATGAACTCATTATAGTTGTGCCCTAGGTATTTTACCACTATAACCATCCATCATTCCATTAAATAATCATTCATATATTTACTCCTTTTAAGTAGTACAATAATTGCTCTTAATAATTTTTTTGAGTATGCAATTCTATTCTTCAACCTATAATATCTTAAAGAAAGATATGAAATGATATGGTTATGAATACATTTGTGCTTTTAGATTCATAAGCAACATACTCGAGCCAATTAACATATTTCTTCCTATGAATCTTACCTATTGAAATCATAATATAGGAAATGACTCATAAGACTTTCACCACTATATGATGTGCCTCTACTTGCTTATGTCTCAAGATATGTTTGTCACTATCTATCAAAGCTGATATATAACTCCCGTACTATAGTAAAACCTCTATGTCACATGTTCTACTAAATTTTTATATCACTTGAAGGTTAGTTCATCTAGAATATGCACAATGGATTAGTCTTAAATATTATGTGTTTTTGGCTTCATGAACAATATACTCACAATAATTAAACAGATCTCAATCTTTGAAATATCACACGTAGGTTTATCTAATGATATAGTAAAAACTATAAATTTGAATTCTAATTAGCATCCATATCCATCAACAACCATACCAAACATTACCACAAACATAAATATTATATATTCACTTCAACTTAACATAAGTATTTCAAACCAACCCTAGATCTTAATTTAACTTGACATAGTGGAAGAATATGTGTGAGATGGTTGGAGTAATATCTCATGAAATTGATGGTTCCCAATGACAGCTCCAATAAGGATCTAAGTCCCAAAACCCAATCCCAAATGATTATTACTTGCATTCACCTTAGATTTCTCCCTAATCAAGGGTTAAAAGTCATGATTTTTAGGGTTTTCATGCTCTTAGTTTGAAATTGGATCTCCCTTATCTCTTTTTTTTATGGTAAAAAACACTTAAATATTACTTTTATATTTTAGGGTTCCATTTGATTCTTTAAGCTAGAATTCACAGTGTTGGCTTGAGGTCATGATTTTAATATCTAATTAAATCTTTTCTAAAGTACTAAAGTTATGGTAGCAAGGAATATCATGACTCATGTAATTCTTTTCTAGAGCACAAATGCATGATAGTAGGAATAGTTTGACTGAGTTAATTTCTCTCTATATACAAAATTATAGCATATAGAATAACCATGATTAATGTATTTACTCTTTAGAAATAATGTCGTAGCACTAATAATGACCATAGATTTTGTGTGTTCTTTTTAGAGCATAAATTCATGGTGCTAAAAATTCCACAACAAGAGTAAATATTTTATAGAACATAAAGTCTTGACAAAAAGTAATATTGTGACTAAATTTACTTTGTTTTTTTGCTCTGTATCGATTAATTCATAGTGTTGGAAAACACCATAATTATTTGTACTTATATGATACTTGGCTATTATGACATGAAAATTAGGTCATGTCCATTATTAAGTTTTAGAGTTAGTGTAGCCATTACTTCAAGAAAATAGCATGGTCACAGAGAAAATGTTGCATAATAAAAAGATTATGAAAACTCAGTGATAAAGTCATGACATATAAAGATTTTCATGACTAATTACTTATAGTTATGACTAAGAAATGATGTCGCAAGTTATTGATTCAGCAAGTCCACTAGTTTTATCCAAAGTATATATGATTTTACTAATATTGATCGAATTCCATCAAAATTACTATTTAGTAAAATCTATCCATTTAATGCTAAAATAAGTACATATACATCAATAATTATATGTCTAACAGCCCAAAAAAGATAGTACTTTAAGTTTAAAACATATGCCACGTAGCATCCTAAACATGAGTCATGGCAAGAGAGGGACATTACACAAAGCTGAGATTTGGAAAATATATTAAAAAACTTTTTTTAAATACAAGAGCTTTATAAAACTAATGAGCTCAAATCAAGCATAACTTCATAAAAATATAATATAAAATTGCTTAATAAACTACCATACAACTTTCAATTTCTAAAAATATTATATTCATTGATATAAAAAAAAGTAAGATTACAAAGAGAGGCTCCTAAAAAAGTGGTGGCCTTGACATGCACGGGATGTCCATAATTTCTTCAGTACCTACATGGAAAGGACTTGTGCTAAGCTTATAGCATAGTGAGGAATAAAATTTAATTATATACATATCAAAAATAATTGGATCATATATCACAATATAACTTTTAAAAAGTAATAATTTATAATAAGATATGCATATTCAGATGACTCATTATTAAAATCACAATACATATAATTGTGTGCATGTATAAACTAGTATAAATGAAAAATATGGAACTTTGTACAGAAGGTACTCGTATTTTCCATATAATACAAAAAAGAATGTATCCTCAAGGGATCAACCTGAAAAAAGAGCTTATAGTATTGAACAGAAGTCCACATGGCACTGAACAGAAGTGCATATAACACTAGTCCCTATTTATTCACTAGTTGGTCTCTTTAACATGCATAAAGTTAAACACACACACACACACTCACTCACTCACTCACTCACACACACACACACACACATATATATATATATAGATGGTTTATAAAGAATTCATTAGACTTCTTATTGTACATTTACTCAATTCACAGACATAAATAAATCATGATCGTTATAACATATTTACATAATTCCTATAATAGTGGTACATGCAATTTATGCTTTCTATTAGATTGTCATTTCTTAATGGAGATTGAATTGAATTATACTTTCTTATAATAAGTTATTATATATGATGTTTAGATTATATAGAAATTAAAATTACACAATTTGAATAAGTAAAACTCAACATATGACTTAAACACCATGACTGTACCAAAATGAAAAATGATATATTTTATAATTCAACTTCTATGATATTTACAAGCATAATAGAAGTCGAATTAGATTATACTTTCTTCTTAAAAAATATTATATATGATGTTTAGATTATATAAAAATTTTAATCACTCAATTTGAATGAGTGAAAAACAACTTATGACTTAAACACTATGATTGTATCAAATTAGGTGAAAAATCCGACATTTTGTCTTCAATCTCGGATTCAGAGATCTTAGAGCACAAATCGTCTTTAGGCCATTTCTAGACAATTGTAGGTCTATTTCTTGAATTTCATTTGCAACTTGAATCATTCGGATTGGAGGTATAGTGGCCAAGTTATGGCCATAACAAAAAAAATGAGATTTTGAAAAATTACCTCCCATATAAAAATCCAACACCTATTTGAAGCCCTTCTCGAGTAGATAAACTTTTATTCTTGGCCCGACGAATTTTGACCGATAGAACTTTTTAAATTGAAGTGATAAGTTTTGAAAATTTTCTTTTCTCCCTCACCCTTTCTCTATCTCTCAGAATTTGGCCTTTCCAGAATCCACACCCTAAATTTTCTCTCACCTCTCATTTTTATCCATGCTTTAATTAAAACAATTAGAACACATTGTGCCATGTGTCCATTTCAATTTCAGGTTCATTTATGCCCTGAAACAATTTATTTTATTCCAATTCAAGTTTAATTTATTTTATCCCAGTTCAAGTTTAATTTATTTTAATTAAACTTTATTTATTTTCCTACTTTGGTATTTTTTTTGAAATATTCAAATTTTTGGGCCCACTTGAGGCTCGACTCATAAAAATAATGATAAATCAACTATTACAGAATTTAATGGAATTCGCCTATGTAACTATATTTTACAAGACGAATTGAATTGTAGGGTTCATTTCACAATCCGAGATTTGTAAAAATAATAATTTTTTTTACAACTTCTATTATAGCTCAAATTATCATTTTGCTATTATTTGATTTCCTAATAGAATACAAAATATATTATATAACTACTAGGGTATATATTAGAGTTTTACAATTTTTTTTTTATAAATATGTTTTCCAATAAACTACTAGGGTATATATTAGAGTTTTACAATTTTTTTTATAAATATGTTTTCCAATAAACTACTAGGGTAGTTTATTGGAATCAACTTTATAATTAATTTTTATAAAGTTATGCTTCATTTGAGCTCATTATTATTTTTATAAATCTCTTGTATTTTAAAAAATGTTTTTAAATATGTTTTCCAAATATCACCTATGTGTGGCGTCCCTCTCTTGTCATGACTCATGTTTGGGATTCTACAATTAGTGGTATTATAGATTAGGTTTAGGCATTTTTTAAAATCTTATTATGTTAACTTTATACATGTATAGTATTGTGTGGCATAATGGGGATGTCCTTGTGTTGTACAGTGGCTATAATGGATCAATCCCAAGAAGTTGCTGAGGAAATAACATAAAGAATCATTCCAATGGAGCATAATTTATTTGTTTTTGGGCCATTTGAGTCAGCCATAAGTGAATACGACACTCATATCATGACAACTGAGGCATTTCTTAATATTTCTCAAGATATGGCAAGGGTTTTAGATAGACTCATGGCCCCTATAGCTCTAATTGATTGAGTAAGAAAGCATGTAGTAGAAGAATTCCATAGTACAAGTATGGAAGAGTTAGTTAAAGCCGAGTTTTGGCTTGAGAATTGCAAATGGCTTTAGATGAAATTAAATGCCCCCCCCCTAAACAAATGGTTAAATGTGAGGTCTCTCTTTTGCAAGGTACAGTCTAGATTGGTAGAAATTAATTCAGAGAAATTCACTGCTTTGAAACCCAATTACTTGGGACTTCTTCATTCAGGAATTTAAGACAAAGTATGTCACAAAGGATTATAAAAACACTCCAATTATTTTAGATTTTTAGTGAAATCCCCCTTTTCTGCTACCTACACGTAGCCCTTGTTGTGTAGGTAAACTTGTGTTCTTGGCCTGATGAATTTCAAATGATAGAACTTAATAGATCGATGAAAGAAGTTTTTGAATTTCTTTTTTCTCCCTCACACTTTCTCTATCTACCAAAATTTGGTCTTTCAAGAATCCACACCCTAAATTTTCTCTCACCTCTCATTTTTTCATGATTTAATTAAAACACTTCGGCTACATTGTACCACATGTCCATATTATTATGGGTTCGTTTCTACCTTAGAATAATTTATTTTATCTCAGTTCAAGTTTAATTAAATTTAAATGAACTTTACTTTTTTGTATTTTCCAACTTATAAGATTTTTTTTTCAAAAATTTAATTTTTGGGGCCCACAAAGGGCCAGGCGCATCAAAATCATGAAAAATCAAATATCATAGAATTTAATGAAATTTATCTATGTTACTAAATTTTACAAGACAAATTGAATTGTGATATCTACTTCACAATTTGAGATTAGTAAAAAAATATTTTTAATTTTAAAACTTCTACTATAGCACAATTTATCATTTTGCTATAATTTGATTTCATAATAAAACTCAAAACATATTATAAAATTACTAGTATATAAATTAGAGTGTTACATACAAAGTTCAATAGGGAAGACAACATACCATTTTCTTTTGGTTGAGAAGCTTTAAGATTTTGTAATTCATATGGCTCATTTTTTATTTCATAGGTTTGACAGTTGTAATGCATGCATTTTTAGTGCAATGTCTATGTTACTATCTAGCTAGCTTTTGTGGGAAGCTTCTACTGCTAACCATTTATACCTTATATTGGATCATTCTTGAGTCATTTTCATATATAATACAATGGGTTCCTTCAAATAGAATACTGTACCCTTTATGGATGAGTTGTACCACACTTAGGAGGTTTTGTCTAATTCAAGAACCAATAGAATATTTTAAATGATTTTTACTCCAGAGGTTGTAGGAACTATGACTTGCGAGCTTACAAAGGAATGTAAGTTCACAAATAATCTTGTGTTTCTAGACATCTGGTTTGAGTAACCACTATATATGAGCTAGACACTTGGTGGTAGAGTTAAAAGAATTTGAAATATAGAAAAGATTTTTCCTTAGTGATTTCTTCTCTACACAACTTGCTTGTTAAGTGTCTTTTCATCTATAGTCTTTAGTTAAGTGCTCATACATTTTATAGTTATAGCACTGAGTCTTTGACTTGTACCAATAATCATTTTCTGAGTGGTTGTTCATCTTATAAATGTTGTAATAGTAAAAAAAACTACATGGTAAAAGTGTTATTTCTGATCATGGTGGAGTAACTTATTTCTCCTTCTTAGTATCTACCTTGATTGGAATATCTAGTGGGCCTTCTTATATTTTGCTCAATTTCTCCATTACTATTTGTCTCCAGTGAACTTGAGTTGAGATTTGTTTGAAGGGTAGCTTTTGTGATGTTTTCTATGCATCTCAATCATCTTTTCTAAATGGATTTTGAGAAGACCAGAAGCACTTGCATACATAGTTGAAAGAGATCTTTGGTCTCATTGATGACTGCTACTAAAGGATCATACTTGTCAATCATATTGATGAGTTTTTTTTTACTTATCTTCTCTCTAAAGTATCTTTCTTATGTATTTTGGGTTGATTAACAATACCAACATATGTGGTAAAAAATGAGTTGAAAGAATTGGATTTTTTCATCTTCAGATTCTCAAAATCCCTTTTTAGAGACTAAAGTTTGATTTCTCATGTTCTCGTCTCCTTGGAACTCGTTTGGTAACAAGTCTCATGCCCTTTTTGCTTTAACTGATCCCATTGTCTTGGGAAATATTGTAATTTGATAATTTGTTGGATGAACAACTATGGCTTCTCTTCCATCTTTTTCACATCTCTTACTTTTTTTTTGTTTTTTTTTATTTTTATATTTCTTTTTTATAATTTTCACATCTCTTACCTTGGAGTTTTATTTTTCATTTAGGGTTGAGATATCTTTTGGTTCACTGAACATTTTAATTAATCAATTCCCATCTATCTTGAGACACGAATAGAGCTTTCATTTTCATACTTCAATAGACATAGTTTTCTCCATAGAATAGGAATATGGGCGCATACCATTAACCTAAAGAGAAAACATTTGAAAAAGACAAGGTGGTTTCAAGAGATTATGGATAGGATTTAAAATTTTGGGATCTAGGTCAGAGAATATATTTTAACTCAAATAAGTTACAAATATGAAAGATAAACAAGATCTATGAGATTTATGTAGTTTAGTTTCAAATCTGAACACTAATGAGCTTGCTATTTGTTAAAGAAGAAGGATAAATAGAGAAGATGAAAAAGAACCAATGATGGAGAAGAAGATTGGGACTAGTGCCCCTGATACTAGAAATTAATTATCAATGAAACATAAACATATATGATGCAGTGGTCATCTTCTTTATCAAGATGAGTTTACCAAAAGAGAGAAGAATTTGTCGAGAGATTATTATTGCTGTATATGTAATTTGTTTTTACTTAATAATCTGTTTGTAATAGGAAAGGAAATATTAAAAGCCAGAGGATGCAGCAGTAGCACAATAACGGAGGTCCCACTGTCCGGTCAGTGGGCCGAAATTTTTGGAGCAGAGCCTGACCCGTTCCATGATCCGACCCACTTCGGTTAAATGAACCGGTTGTTTATTTTTCATATAAAACGATTTGTAATTTATTTTTCGGGCGGCTGTTTTTGACCCGTTTTGAATTGTTCATCATCCCTCTCCTCTCTCTGTGCGATTTCATGACTACTGCATGCTGCATACTGTAAGATGTTCTATTTGGTTTTAATCTGTAACGCATAAGCGTTTTCTGGTGGAGGTAGCTAGTCGTACTGAGCGACTAGCGAACCACGTTATTTCCTGTGTTGATTTCTCGTTTTTTGATTCTGTCGTGGATACTTCTTGGATTGGGATATATATTGCTTATTTTCTGTGTTTGTGTTATTTTCTGTTTCTTAATCTCACTACCCGTGGAAGCGTGATTACCCAAAAATTGTGAAAAAATGAAAATTGCATATCTTTACACAAACCAACTTGTTCTGATTCACAGTGAAATTAGACCATATTAAATTACAAATAAATGTAAAGTGATAACAAAGAAACAAAAAGTAAAAGAGGCTTCAACACATGCACCCGAGTGAAAGAGGCTTGGACATCATGAGAGGCTTGGTCTTTTGGATCTAAATGGGGTCATGGGCCTTATTTCACAGAACATCAACAAAAAAATCATCAGCTTCATAGATGTGGCTTTCAACCCCACCTTCTATTCTTGATTTTATCATTTTGAAACTAATATGAACTTCAAGATGGAGCCTGAGTGCCACAAGTTGATCACATGGGCTAAGAGGTGCATTGAGACAGAAGCCATCACTATGGCTCGTCTGGATCAGACAAAGATTTATGAGACTTGTTTGTTGCTGAAAAAAAAATTATTTGCTACATCAAAAATTGAAAATCAGGGTTTTTTCTAAATGTGATATGTCACTAGATTTAAAAAATTAAAAAAAATAATAAAAAATTATAAATTATAATAATAATCATGAATGAGCTAAAAATGGACATGAGACAATTTGAACCCACGATCTTAAGTTTTGAAATTAAGCTTTCAACCATCCATTTATAGTCATCAACTCATATCACTAATGAATATATATGTATATAAATAAATAAATATAAATGCATATGACACTACAAGAAAAGATGGAATCAGAAATGCCCTATTATGTTTTTAATTTCATCACAATGGTCAAATAATAATGTAATTTGAAAAGGAAAGAATCTGTTTCTAAAATTCTCCTCTCTAAATTTCTAGAAATTGATAACACAATGGCATTCCTATAAATAATGATGGATTTTTTTCCATTGCTAATATTAGCGATGGCAATGGGATCTTGGATTTTATCGCGAAAAAAAATAGAAATTGATTATCTGTTTCTAAATGAGTGATAGAATAACATAGAAACACAATATCCATTTCTATTTTAGAAATGAATTTAGAAAAGCCATTTTCCATTTCTAGTATCAGCACAGGAACATGTCTTATTTCTACATTTTATATATGTTGTATACAATATACAAATACATATAGAAACCATATAACCTACAATTAAATAAGAACATCCACATATTATTCATCAGATGACATCCACATAACATCCATTACAGAATAACAAGTCAGATAACAAACATAAATATCGATAAAATTCAATACAAAATTTATAACCGAATTAAAAAAACAATAACACAAAAACCATAATTTCACATCAAAAATATTCGTTGTAAAATATTAATACCATAACATTATAAACAACTACACGTCCTTGTCCTGATGAGTATTATCCTCTGGAGATCTAAATGGATCCTTTTCAGAATAGTGAAAAATAAATGATGCCTCTACCAACTTGCACATTATTTTCTCTTTCTTCAAAATCTTTTATTACATTTCATTCTCTGTTTTCATACATTTCTCCTCTCTTTTCATTCTTTTAGCCTCACTTTTTTTCATTTCTTCAATTTCCTTTTGTATCTCTCCATTCTTTTTTTTTTTTTGCATCTCTGCATTCTTTTGTCATTTCTCCTCATTTTTTCTTTTGTAAAGTATCCTAAATTTCTTGCATCTCCTCGTGCAACATCTCATCAAATAAATATGTTATTGAAAATGGAAGACGAAGATAAAGAACTCCAAATAGAACTTGGATAAAATATAGATGCATGGGTACCAAGACCATACACTATTTTTTTATCTCCACTCCGACAGACTAAAGGTAAATATGTGCTACATCAATCTCTAGTACATTTGTAGAAGGAAATGTCAATTGTGAAGCAATTGCAACCATATTCTCCACAACTTCCTACAATTATTAAATATACAACATAACTCATCATTAATATATTCAAATAAATTTTATACCTACACAAAAAATTGTCATATCCCTACTAAAAATAATATAAAAATGAAATTAGTCGTTACATTTTATGAGTCCATAAGTAATAAATAATTAGGTATGATAAACAAAAATATACTTGAGTTTGCATATTATTTATAGTTAATGCCAAATAATCAATTTCTTTTTACATTTTTTCTTATATTAATTGTGATTTACATATGAAACTACAAGTACAAAATGAGAAACTCTCATTAATATTATTTGAGTGCTTGTCCACAAATGATCCATACTTATTCTTGTGTATTTTCTTGAATACCTAAAATGATGTTGGTGGACGCCCCAACTCAGTCTCCTAAAAATAAATAATTGTTACTTTTAAGATACATAATATATTATCACACATATATAATCTTTTTCATTCAAAAAAATTAAATAATAACAAAAAATAAAAGACAATTATATCAAATATATTGAATGTTGGTATATCACCTTTGAACCTCCAATATGCTTTGAAGGTCTAGATCCTTTACCTTCTTCCTCTAATTGATGATTGTGTGAGGCCATATGAGACAAGACATTGAACTCTTCACTATTTCAGTATTCCCACCACTTTATTCAAACACTAAGGGGGGATATTATTAGGTTTTGCATCTTTATCATATTTTTTTCTCTATTTTTCAAGTTTATCATTGTATCTCACACTTGTCATATGTTTCCATGTATCCTTCACAGAGATCACCAAAGTTTTATTTCATTTGTACTTTTTGTGAAAAACTAAATAAAACTATAACATATTATAATGTATTTATTTAAAGAGTAAATCATATTAGACCAAATTAAAAAATAAGGAATAGCATGAAAATTATACCTCAAATTCTAATAATTAAAATTCTTTCATACTTGGAGGCACTTTGCTCTACTTTATACCATCCAAAATTATTTTCTCCTTAAATATCTTTCAGATTATATGAGAAGTAGAAGAAATAAATTTATAAGTAATTTAACATCAGCATGTACATATACATATAAACAAAATACACCAATTTTTCTACTACTAAGTTAACATTTAATTCACTTTTTATTTATCATACAAAACTTTGTAATGAAAATATTATTTTAATTCTAAATGATGTTTGATAAGTAGAAATATCATAATTTGTTATTATTTTAAATTACCAAATTTCAAACATTATAAGATACATAAAATTTCATTCACATTTTATTTATATTTAATTAAAATGATAAAATGAAATATGATAATGAATGCATGTAATAAATTTAAGAAAGCTACGTACTATTTATTATTAATTGTGGGTTAAATGAAGATTTTTACATAAATTGGTATGCAAATTATAGATTGTGAATATCCTGTCAGTGTTGATATTATAGTACTATTGCATGGGCCTCCTAAAATAGATGGGATGGAGCTATCAATATTGTCCAGTGCAAAATGAGATGGAAATGGAGTATTTGAGGTACAAAATTCGTGTATTTCATGATGAGGTGATGTAAAAGTTTCCTCTATATATAAGGAAATGGACAGAGACATTTGTTGTGTTGTCGTCACTAAATATACAAAGATTTCCTCATCCATGAACTTTTATTGACTTTTTATACCCCTACCCATATATTGAGATCCTTGGCCACTTTAATAGTTACCTCTCATTCTTAAATCAAGTTTTATAAACATCAAAATATAGAGAGGCAATAAAAGCATATAATGAAAATGTCATAATAACAAAACATGATGATAAACACAATGACATTCAAAAAAGAAAATAAAAAATTTTCATTTAACATTCAAATTATTATGATTATAAAATAAGAATGACAATAAAATAAGACAGTCAATAAATTTCTAGTCATCATGAGAAATTTCTAACAAATCTTCTCTATCTATATATTCATCATCATCTGATTCTACAATTAATTTCTCATTATCTTCTTCAACATGACCATAATCAATGTCCAAATTATTTCCACCTTCATCAAGTAATATTTGAAGCCCATCATCTGCCCTACAAATGATCAAATGAAGTTCCACATTATTCTTTTGAAATACTCATACACATGAGAGAGTGTTAATAGCATTCTTTTCAACAACTTTAACATGTGATCTAGGTAATATTTAAAATATTTCCTATCAGTGACACAATTTTCTTCTTATGGTTAGATAAGTTGTGTAACAAACTTAGTAAGCTTGTACCACAAGAATAAATGGCACTTATAAAAATATTTCCTATGATGTATATCAACAAGGTTTTATTAATGATGAATTCAATACCCATATATGGAATCAGATCAAACCATTTGTACTTAAATAGAATTGTCTACTTAATTGGTAAAGCATGATATTCTACATGTAGAATTTCAATTAGTTGACCATGAAATCAGTAATAGATGTAGAATAATTAGATCCTTTGATGAAAACACCTCTATTCATTGTAACTATATTTGAACCATATTTCAAAATGTGAAATTTGTATCCATTTACATAATGTATGTGATACGTCTATAAACCTCATAATGGTCTTTTGGCAAGATCTTTTGATGAATGAAAGTGTACTTAAAAAATGATAAAGGATAAATTCATACTTATAAAATGTTCCACGTAAATATTTAGAACCAAGAATGATAAGTTATATACTGATAACATTGAAGGTATTTTAAATTATTAAAAAAATATATCACATACAATGACAAAGAAATCAGAATATGATATAATTATAAATCTTACTCAATATAAGGTGTAACATCCTCGTAGTTCAACAAAATATATGTGTGCATAGCATGATACTCATGGTCATCCAAAAAATATTTTGATATTGCTCTACCATATGATCGACTTGCATGTCTAAAAATTTTCATTTTTTTTTTCTAATTTGTTGGGTAATTGCACTTCCACAATGGTGATATTAAGATACAGAAGACAACAAGAACAATAGAAAAACAAGCAATATATATCCAATCCAGCAATCCAACCACGACATAATCAAAAAAATGAGAAATAAAACACCTGAAATAATGTGGTTCGCTAGTCGCTTAGTACGACTAGCTACATCCACCAGAAAATACTTATGTATTACAGATTAAACCAACAAAAATTGTCTTACAGTATGCAGCGCATAGCAGTCACGATAAATCGCACAGAGAGAGAGGAAGAAGGTGATGAATAGTTCCCAAATCCAAAAATAGTAACCCAAAATTAAAAATTACAAAACATTTTATAACAAAAAATTCTCTCGGTTCATTTAACTGGAGTGGGACCTCCGTTATTGTGCTACTGCTACATCTCTGGCCTCTTAATATTTCTTTTCCTACACTTACATAAAAATATTAAAACAGAAACAAAAATATTTGGTTATACAAATAGATTATCAAAAAATAAATTACATATACAACATAATCCATCCCCTAACTATACAAATTATTATGTGGAAATTATAATTGTGATGGAAAGTAGTGCGCACAAAATGCCGAAGCTCCTTTAACCAAGTATTCATTGCATATTGATTCTTCCACTTTAGCCTTATTTCAAATATTATTTTTCAATTTTCTATGATATCTAAAGTATTATTAGATACATTTAAATTTTTAGATTTACAAATGAAATATATATAACCTTTTAAATGGATACATCCATTTGTATTGAACACAGCCTACTATCATGGATTCATAAGGTAAGTAAACCAAAAGATGTTACATGGAGTTGAAGAAGCTAGGAGAAAAAAATATGCTCGAGTTAGGATTAAAAAAATGGAGATGTTATTTTGTAATTACTCCATTTTATTCTTTCTCATGACATTACAAGTGAGATTCTAAAAAAAATACTTATTTTAGTTAATGCTTTCCAAATATTTTGTGGATGCAATTCATGTAATGCTATCTGTATTAGCCTTTGGATGAACACATGGAAATTAAGACTTTTTATCTCAAATAATTTATAAATCTTCATATAAACACATCTCCTCATGTTAGATGCATATCCATTAGAAAACTTGAGCTTGATCATTATTTTCATATCCTTTGTAATTTTTTCAAGACTATAATAAGCTTTATAAAATTTATTCATTGATTCATCCCTATGTAACTCTAGGTATAAACACAACTTTTTCAAATCATCTCTTGATTTGACATTATCTTTTATTTCACTTTCACATTCATGATAGTATTAAAAATATTATCAAACATATTTTTCTCAATCTACATCACATCTAAGTTGTACCTAATTAGATTATATTTCCAATAAGGCAAATCCCAAAAGATACTTTTTTTCTTCCAACCATAGTGATTATCCTTTGAAATTTTCACATTAATATAATCCACATTAACATCCATAATATTTTTAAACCCATATCTTTCAATTACATCTTATATTTTATCACCGGACCTCAAAGGTGGTGCACCTTTTATAACATTCTGGTCTTTCCTAAATGCATCAATATTCATCCAAAATAGATATTTCACATGTAAAACCTTATGGTGGTGATCAAATCAAGAAGTCTTTCCTCCTTTGCTCAGAAAAAATATATATGAGTTCTCCATTCAATAAAAACATGCTAATTTTTCTGCAGTATTTCATCCTTAAAATCTGGAATATGCAGAAAAGTCAATTATAATCCACATAAGTGCTGCTCATATTTTGAAGTTATGCTTTCTAGATATATCATATGTTTTGACACCATGCTCTCACAATATTTTGAGCTATGCTATAAGGGATTCTAAAAAAACATCTAATTTGTCTTTTGGATTTCTTGAACCGTGCACAATAAAATACAAAAATATTTACTCATCTTTCATGCACATCCATGATAATAAATTATAATGTGTAATAATAATCAGCCATAAAGAGTATTGTTACCCTATTTGTCTAAATGGCTGAAATCCATCTATGCACAGTCATAATCTAATATTTTGACTCATCTACTAAAGATAGATGAAAATTATCAAAATATTTCCAAGAAAGAGAATTTAAGCAATGTCGCATCATGTTTTCTTTAATAATATGCTTTTTGTGCCAACTCATGTCATTAGTACTGGCTTCAGATGCCAATAATCTTTGCAAACGAGGAGTCAACAAAAAATAATACATTCTCTTATGAGTAATATTTATTTTCTATCTTTTATATATTGAAATTTTTTTGTACCGAAAATAGTTATAGAAATTACTTATAATTGTTTCATTGTCTATGCCCTAATATATCATGCAGACATTAATGAAGCAATGTATTTTTTCCTCAAGCAAACCTAAACCTCGCATTTACTTCTTTGTGATGTAAAAACTATCTTTCATAACATTATTTTTTGATAATAATTCAGATAATACCTGGCATATTTCATCATAATACCTTTCTAAAAAATGATGTTTTGCCTTTAAATTTAAGAGTCTAGCAACCACAAATAATATTCACTAGCCATATTGATTAACTAGCCAAACCTCTTTTTCTGAAGCCTTCATTATTTCATAAAATTATTTTGTTAATCATATTTGGATATCGTCAGTGACATTTAGATTTAATGAATAATCAATAAAATTCTTCATCATTACTTCACATGCATTATTGGGATTAGCAAATTTCATTGTAATATTTGAATCAACTCTTCAATGTACATAATACATAGTTATTTGTGCCACAACTAATTTTCCATATTTATATCAAACATAATAGTCTCTAACAAATCTATTTTTTGTAAAATGATATCGCAATGTGTCTGCATCTTGGAAACTTTGATTTTAACATTTATGGACATTACATGGGCAACTTATTTTAATTTAATCCATAAATTTCGGTTATTTTTAGCAAAGCCAATAAACTCCTCAATCCCATCTAAAAACTCATTAGTCAAAAAGTCAACTTTTAGTCTTACATTCATCCATTGACGATCATGTCATATAATATTTTCTATTCCTATTATAGATAACACAAATATTTTTTGATTTATAATAATATAGATAATGATTTATTTGTAATAATGTTGTAATAATATTTTTACGACATTACATAAATCTAATAAATAAGTTGTAGTAACATTATTATTAAATATAATTTTGGATTAAAATGAGATAAGGTGAGTTACTTCAATGTTTTAGATATTTATCAAAAGATATAAGTTATAATTATGTCATTTACATAAAACTAAATATATAATATTTATCTATAATTGAATAAAATTACATTAATAAAGAAAAAAATAAAATTTTACAATGTCATAATTCTTAATTTCTAAATTAATAATCAGTACTACCTAATTAGACAAACACATTAAATATAATATAAATAATAAATAAATTCTAAATATCAATGCAATTAAATTTGTCAATGAAAAAATAATAAAAATAAATAAACTATCAATGAAGAACATTAATAAATTAATAAAAATATCTACTAATCTATATGAAGCATGTAGTATAAATAGTCATACACCATATGTGATATGTAATATGATTTTTTTAATATTAAATAAAGGGAATGTTATCTATTTTTTTACGCTTTTGGTGAAATGTAGATCGAGCAACTAGATAAATTTTGAAATGAGCTTATAATTTTTTTTAGTTAAACAATTATTCATTACTTTTTATCCTTCCAATTGCATACCCTTTTAATTTTTTTTTATGATTTTCATTATTATTATAGATAAACTTTTAGTATTTGTTATAATAATTATAAATTTGTCATTGTTGAAGTTGAGCCATTAGTATGAGTTATTCTTTTCAAAAATTATTATATTTCATCTAATCCTGGTTAAGGAAACAAAATGTAAATTAATTATAATGATCAAAATTATAGGCCAATAACAAAATACACAAAAAATATATACCTCAATTAGGTAACCCAAGAATTTAACAAATCCAAGTATATGAAAAAAAAATGTAAAACACATAATTATCCAATTAGAATTATAATCTTTCAATAACAAAAAAAGAAAGAACCCAATAAGAATGTTAAGAATAAAAATAAATAAAACGTAATATCAAAATGCACAAATGTAGTTATTCCTTAATACAATATATTTAGGGCAAAATGAAAATCATAATTTTATACCTCAATTATGGATGAATTTCACATCGATCAATAAATAGAGGAAATAAAATCAACAAAAAAAATTCAGAATGAACTTGTATTATAAAAAAAAAAACCTTCAAACCCTAAATTTGTTTGAAATATCTAAGTATTCTTCCATAAATTAATTATCATAAATTAGCGATATAATTTAATAATGGAGTGTTATTCGGTCACTATTTTTATTAAATGATAAAGTGACAAACGGGTATGTCATTTCTCATTTAGCGACAATCAAAAATTCCATAACTAAATGCAGAAATGAAAAACTATTTTTTCTGTCGCTAAATACTACGCAAGCATATCCTCATACACATTACGTCATAATTAGAAATGGAATTATAAAAACTTATAACTATACGTTGCTAATTAGCGACAGATTATTTTTTCTGTATCAATTTATTTCAAAATTCGACATTTCCATTTCTAATTCATTTCAATTCCATTCCTAATTTTAGAAATGGAATTGGGTGTTTCTAATTTCTATTTCTAATTGTTTCTTTTCTTATTTTGTGTGTGTGTGTGTGTGTATAAAGATAAACATATATAAATATATAAACGCACACACACACACACACACACACACACACACAAACACACACACACACACACACACACACACACACACACATCACTACAAGAAACGATCTAATTAGAAATAAAAATTAGAAATTCCCAATTTGGTATCTATAATTAGGAATGAAATTGAAACAGATTAAAAATGAAAATGACATTATGAAAAAATTAGAAACAAAAAAAAATACATCGCTAATTAGCGATGTATTTTTATATGTTTTCTAATTTCATTACTAATTGTGACATGCTATTGTGGGTGAATATGCTTGCCTATCATTTAGGGAAAAATTTATGTTTATATGTTTTTTTAGAAACAAAATACTTATCTGTTTCAATATTTTGCAATGGAAATTATTACCGTTGCTAAATATTAAACATCTCACTCATATGTCCCTATTTAATTTTAAAAAATTCAGAAATAATATTCTATTGCTAATTTAGAAATGGAAACAAATTATATCACTAAATAATGATAATTAATTTATTGAATAACACTTTGAAACTTTAAAAATAAATTAGGGTTTGGGAATTATTAATTTTGATTCTAAGTTCATATTATTTGTTTTTGGAATTACTCTCCTTCAATTATTGTTCGTCACACTTATCATACATAATCATGGTATCATTTAGTTTTTCAAAATTTTCCATATGTATTGTATTCATGAAATACATATTTTGTGCATTTTGTTGTTACCTATATATTTTTTTCCTTTTTAATATCCTCATGAAGTTCTCTCTTTTTATTTTCTTGAATTTATATCATTCTAATTGAAAAATCATACATTTTACATTTTTTGCACATACTAGGATTTTTTAAAATTTTGGGTTACCTAATTAAGGAATGAAATTTTTATGTGTTTTATTATTTACCTAAAGTTTTGATCATGCTAATTAATATGGACTTAGTCTACTTACTAGGATTTGTTGAAATTTAATAATTTATAAATGAACAACTTATACTAATGGTACAACTTTAATAATGAATTGACTAAGCATTCTATTTATTTTTTTTTCAGATATGTCAATTTCTATTATTCTTGTTATCTAGGTACTATCAGTTTGATATTCAAAGAGTACATAACTTAAATGGAAAAATATTAGAATAAATATATTAAAAGACTAAAATTTAATCATGGTGGCAAGTACCTCTTAGGAGAGTATAGAGACTATTTATTGGATAAAGGAATTACATCCTATTGTACCTAACATTCCATATCTTATTGGTATAACAGAAAAGAAGGAATAAAACTCCTATTGACATGATAAGATCAATGATGAGTTATTTGGATATACGTGATTCCTTCTAGAAATATGCATTAAAAATAAAAACTTATATTTTGAACTTAGTTTTATTTATGTTTATATCTACTACTCTAATTGAATAGGGTACTAGATGTAAGCTTAGTCTGAAACACATTTATTTGTATGGCTTCCCATCATATGTGCTAATAGAAAAAATAGATAAATTAGAACCAAAAATAAAAGTTTTTTCATTCATGAGATATCCTAGAGGAATTAAAAGTAGTTTGTTTTATAGTTAAAAAGATCATAAAGCCATTGTTAGCAATAATGCCTCATTCCTAGAAGAAGACTATATAATAAACTTCAAGTCTAAAAGTAAGATTGTTCTAAAAGTATTGAGAGGAAATAAACTAGCCCAAACTCCTTCAATACTAGTATCACAAGAAGAAACATTATAATGAATATTTTAGATACCTCATTGCCTCATCACTATGGGAGATGTTTTGTAAACAATATTGATATTGACCCTCAAGAATCTATCATTGATATGTCATTTGCATAGATAGAGGAAATGATCATAATGGTTCACATGGATCAATATCTTCGTAGCATGTCACTAAAAGTATACAACCAAGAAGAGTATCTTATCTTAGTTGGAGGATATACACTCTTAGGATAGTCTTATGATAAAATCTATGATGAGATAGATACTAATCCCAAAAGTTATGACAAAGTTCTTAAAGATAAAGATGCTCAATGATAGAAAAAAGTTATGGAATCATAGATGTAGTCAATATACTCCAATCATGTTTGAGATCTTATAGAACCACCTGAAGGGATAAAATCTATCAAGTACAGGCAGTTCTATAAGAAACAAAAGAGGTACAAACCATAACATTGAGACATATAAGGCTACGCTTGTTGCAAAAGATTTTATTAAGAAATAAGGAATTGATTATGAGAAAACATATTTCTCGGTAGCCATGCTAAAGTCAATATAGATTCTCTTGTCCACTGTAACTTATTATAACTATGAGATTTGGAAAATGGACATAAAAACTATATTTTTGAATGGGCATCTTAAAGAATGCAACTATATGATGCAACCTGATAGTTTTATAGAAAAGGGTTAAGAGCACATGTTGAATAAATTAAAAGATTTTATTTATAAATTAAAATAAGTATCTAGATCTTGGAGTATTCATTTTGATCATGCAATTAAATTTTATGGATTTGATCAATGTCAATATATGTATTATGTGTATATGAAGTGATGCAGAAGCATGATGATGCTCATAGAATTATATGATGATGATATATTACTCATTGGTAATGAACTAAGTTTGATATCCTAGGTAAATGTATGGTTGTCTAGTCAATTTGATATTATAGACTTTTGAGAATTTACTCATATTATTGGGATTATGCTTTTGCGCGATCACAAGCAAAGAATATTTTGTTTGTCTTAAGTTATTTATATTGATTAGATTTTGACTCGTTTTAGCATAAAAGATTCCAAAAAAGGTTTTCTTCCTTTTAAATATGTAATATCTCTATTAAAAGATCAATATCCAAAAATACTTAGCGGCATAAAGAAAATGAAGGCAATTCCTTATGCATTGATAGTAGAAAGCCTAATTCATGCAATGATTTGCACCAAATCAGACATTTGTTTTACTACTGGCATAGTAAGCCTAATATATGCAATATAGTAGTAAAAGACATAATCAAATACTTGAAAATAAATAGAGATTATATGTTAGTATACTAAGTGGACAATCTTGTACATATTGGGTATGCATACTCAGATTTTCAATCAGATAAGAATTTGAGAAAGTTCTCATTAGGTTATATGTTTACCTTGGGAAGTGGAGCCATAATTTGGAAGAATATAAAATAATCTTGTATTATTAATTCTACCATGGAGATTGAATATGTGGAAGCTTCAGAGATAACCAAGCCGGTTGCATGGCTTAGGAACTTCCTGGTGGATCTAAGGTTTATTGCCTTCAGAGATAACCAAGCAGGTTGTATTATTAATTATACTTTTTTGTGATAATTGTGAAAAATTTGCTAACTTGAAGAAACCTACAACCCACAAGAAGGAAAAATACATCGAGTGTATATATCATCTAATAAGAGATATTATAAAAAGAGGAGATGAATTGGTGATAAAAGTAACAATGACAAACAACTTTGTGGATCTTTTTACGAAGAGCTTTCTATCTAAAACTTTTGATAACCGAATGAAAGGAATGGGAGACATACATGTGGCATGAAGACTTTAACTTTAAGTGAGAGATTGTTGGAACTATTTTATATTAAAAGTCATTTTAGAGATTTTTTTCCTTTGATTGGTTTGTATCATTTTCTTATTTTATTGAACAGAATTGTGATGAGCTAAATTTGTAGAAATACAAGTGTTTTTTATTATGCATAGTAAATAATTTGATGCGTAGAATTTGACTTATGTATGGAAGATCAAATCATTAGTTCTTTTGGACAATAATAATATTATTTACATTATAGATAGAATTGGATAATCTATTAGTAAATTATAGTACAAAAATTCAGTAGGTCTATCTTGATTATAATGAATAATGAAGTTTTAACTTCTAGTACTAGTATGCTCGAGTATATTAAACAAGACCACCGTGGTGTCATTATTTTGTATTGATATGTAAAATAAAATATATCATTGTAATGATAAATATTATTGCTCTTATTCTAGAAGTAATTTAATATTCACGTGCACATATTAAAAGTTATTTTGATTCATAAAGAGTGTGATCAATAAATAGATTTATGAACTCTAAGAATTGGATAATTTCATCAAATGTGTGGTGAATATTGATTGCTGATATAATTCATATCTTATTAGAAGGATAAATAATACTTTCTTGAAGAAGCCTATACGTTATGATATTGTCAAACTATGCAGGTGAATTTTGATCCGACATTTTAAATAAGTCAAGTGAAAAGTCTCATTAAAATAATTAGATATAGATTGAATTAAATTGTTAGTAATTTAATTTAATCAATTGATATCTGTAATTTTAACACGGAGAATTTAATAAGTATTAAATAACAAAAAGTACAAGATACTGTATTTTGAATAAGTGAGAGAGTATAATTATAATTTTATAGTGATATAAATAATTATTAATATAAATTAAGATGCAATATAATTTATATTGGGAGCTTGAAATCATATTTAAGTTAGTGTCACTTCCATATGCTTATCTAGCATCATAAGAAATATTTTAAAGTTTTTGTTTACTTGTTTAGAGTATGTGTGTGTGTATAATTAGAATAATTAATTTGATTAGAATCAAATTGTTTGATTTTATTATAAAATCTAATTAATTAATTTGTATTAAATTAATTTTGATTATATATATATATATATATATTTAAAATAATTAAATATAATCTTAAATATTAGATTTTTAAAATTAAAAATAAAAGAAAAAAATGTCACATTATTAAATATTAGGACAATGATATGCCACCGTAGCATCATAATCTTTGTTGAGGCTGGGTCAAAGGCATATGAGAGACACCTCTACCAAACGAGACACTCTCTTGAGGTATGTTGTTCTTATTAAAATAATGAGAATTCTAAATAGAAGCAAACATCACATTCTATGCATGTTATCATGAAACATAATTTTATTTTGAATCTAGCTTTCCCAACAAATATAATTTTTTATATTTCGAATGAAATGCTATATGTATTTTATGTAACATATTAATATCATTGATATAATGATTTGGGGTTTCATATTTTTTAATGCCTTAGTTTTATTTAATTATATTAATACATAATGTTGTAGTGGCCACCTCAAAATATAGTACACAAAACATTACTTAGATAAAATGAAAAAAAAGGAAAATTTTGTTTTAGGGTACTAGTTAGAAAATATTAAAAACAAAGTTTCCAATATTTTTGAAAAAAAGCATTGAAATATAAACTATGTATATTTTGGTATATCGAAAATTAGAAACCTAATTTTACCCCCGAACCCAACGTGACACATCATTGAATTTAAATAAATTAATAAAATAATAATAATTTAGAGTGTTAAACACGATACAACTCTAATGGGCACGCTGCAATTCAAACCAATGTCCTATGATTTAAGGTTGTGCTTTAAACCATCTAGCTATAGGTTTCCAATCAAGTAATGCATGAATATATATATATATATATATATATATATATTTATTTATTTATTTATTTATTTATATATATAAGTATGTATATGAACATATCTATAGATACATATGTTTCTATATATACAAACATATATTTATAAATTCATACATATTCTAATATATAAATATATATTAACATATGTTTATATATAGTTATATGCATACATATGTTTATATACATACATATATTTATATATACATACAATATATATGTTTATAAATATATACATACATACATATATTTATATATAAACATTTGTATGTATATAGGTATATATAAAAAAATATATAACACACACACACACACACATATATGCATATGCATATTTACATATATATATATATATATATATATATATATATATATATACACACACACACACACACACATATATGATTATATAAATATATACATACATATATTTATATATATACAGTGGAACCTCTCTAAATTAATACGATCCGTAGCATAAAAAATTATTAATTAACGGAGGTTATTAATTTATAAAACATTCACTTAAAAAAATCAGTAAATATATCAAAAATATTGCATGATTAATCCATGCAAGCCTCAATAAATTCAACGTCAATTTCCAAAGTTAAAAGTTGTGCTTAAATTAATCAACTTAAATTTTGAAATACCAAAGGTTGTGACCATGTTTCCAAGAAAGTTTTCCAGGTGTGGAATATCAAAAGTTCCTCACTTGAATTATAAAGGTTAATGCATACAACATTTGAGTTATTGTTTGTCCTTTTTTTATTTCTTTTTTCTTCCAAAATGAAGCCTTCATCTTCTCTGAGTAATGATCAAAAGCTTAAAATTTGTCATCATAAAGCAGCAAATCCATCAATCAAACAATCAGCTCTTGCAAATTGGGCAATGCAAGAATTCAAGCTTTCAAAAGTCCCAACACAAGGAATCATCAGCAACATCCTTGCTAAGCATCAACAATATGAGCATGGACTCAACTGAACTTACATCTAAGCATCAAAGAGCTGTGAAGCATCCTGAACTTGATACTATTTTAGCAAATTGGGTTTTACAATGCCAAGCACGTTGAGTGACATTATCAGGTGATTTAATCAAGGAAAAAGCTCGTCAATTTGCTAGAAAACTAGAACTTGGAGAGAGAATACCAGAATTTTCAAATGGATGGCTTGCAAAGTTCAATATTTGCCATGGATTCAAAGCTCAAAAATCATATGGAGAAAGTGGCTCTGCTAATTTAGATGCAATTGACAAAAATATGCCAATAATAAAAGAAAAACTTCAAAGCTATTCACTTCAAGACATATACAACATGGATGAAACATGACTCTTTTATCACATGGCCCATGATCGAACAATTGCACGACATCAAATTAAAGGTTCTAAGAAGGATAAAACACGTCTAACTTTTGTCTTTATTGCAAATGCAGATGGGTCTCACAAAATGGAACCTCTCTTCATTGGTCATGCATAAAGGCCACGTGCATTTAATAGAAAAAGTGGAGAATAATTGGGTTTCTATTATTGCAGCAATGCAAAAGATTGGATGACTGGACTCATTTTCAGGGAATGACTATAAAAGATGGATCAACAAATGCAAGATGCTAATAGAAAAGTCATACTTTTGTTAGATAATGCTCATTCACATGTGGTGAGGGATTTGCCTCTTACAAATGTTCAATTTTTTCTTTTTCCAGCTAATACAACTTCTAAAATTCAACCAATGGATGCTGGAATAATAGCAGCATTCAAGAGGCGATATAGGCATTTTCAACTCCAAGATGCAATTGATAGAGATGAACAACAAAAGGTAGACATCTATAAGGTTGATCAATTGATAGCCATAAAATGGGCTAAGGCAGCATGGAATGACATTTCTAGCAAGACAATAGCCAATTGCTTTAAGCACACAAGTCTCTTTGAAAGAGAAACTCAAAAAAATAAAATGGGTTCGGAAGAACAAGATATAGAAAATGAACTTAATGATGCTATTAATCAACTGCCAATTAGTCGCCCAATGTCTATTCACGAGCTTATAAATCCAGAGGAAGAGCAACAAGTTGCCCATGAAAAAAATTCAGATGAAGATTTAATAAAACTTTCGTCGTCTCAAGATCAAGAAGAAGAGGAAGATGGTGAAGTTATGGATGAAAATCCTCCCATGTCAACAAAAGAAAAATTAAATGTTCTTCATTCTTGTATTTCATTTCTCGATCTTTCAAATCCAAATCATGTTATAGCTCATAAGGTACTTAGAAATATACAATTTGAGATACAGACTATTGAAAAAAAATAAACTACTTTAGATAGGTATTTTTTTAAGGAATATTGATCTTACGAAGCAATATATTTTATCTATGATGTATAATATTTTTAGATTTATAAGGAATATTAATTCTATAAATTAATATTTTTACATAGGGTATTTTCTATTTTGTATTAAATAATAGATAGTAGAATTATTAAATTATACACATTCCACGGAGTCAGTGGATTGATTTTTCATTAAATAATAGAGATTATTAATTTATAGAGTATCAATTTAGAAAGGTTCTACTGTACATACATATATTTATATATACATATATGTGTTTATATATATAAATACACACACACACACACACACACACACATATTTATATAAAAACATATGTATGTATATATGTATGAATATATAAATAAATAAATAATATATATATATATATATATATACATACACACACACACACACACACACACACACATATGTTGATATATATATATGTATATATGGTTAATCTTATAATGTTATATATAAGTGTGTGTGTGTGTGTGTGTGTATAAATATATATAACTTGGATATGTTTGTTCCCAATATATGGCACCAATTGCTTTGATTGGACTAGTTAAATATGTTATTGGGATGGAAACTTACTGGTCTAACCTTGGGGTTCCAAAAAGATTTGTATAGCTTACAATATATTGTTTTAAATTATATAAACTTATATAAAATTATATAACAATATAATTATACACACACACACACACATAATTATGTTTTTATGTTTTTATATTTTTTGTATGATATGATATGGTGACGTGATGTGTTGACATGGAACATAGATGAACGGACTCAGGGTTTTTTTTTATATTTGAGTAGATCAAAACTCAATTATTTTTTAGTTTGGCATACTTTTCCCATGAAATAAAAAAGTGCATTGCAATTTTTTATTTTTTTTTTCAAAATGAGGTACATTTACATAACTTTTCCTATTATTTTTCTCATTTGGAGTGATTGATTTCCACTAGATATAAAGATAAGAAATTCCTTGTCTTTGCAATTTTGGGTAGCATTATAAGTTGAAAACCAATCCATATTCAAGATCACATTAAATTCAATTGCAAAAAGTGAGGAATTCTAAGAGTGACTCAATTGAGGGTAAAACATCTTGCTAGAAAAGGGCGATTGCTCTAGATCTAGCTAATCTTGGCTAAAAAAGAAAAGAAAAAAACATGACTTCTATCTCTACTTCATTTGTGTAACACCATATTTATTTATTTTTAATTATTATGAATATCATTATTTTTAAAACATTTATTGATAATAGTGGATGGTAATTAGTATCATAATGAAATTTCATTCCAAGATTAAATTTTTAAAAAATTGTGATTTATACAACTTGTAAAATTCATGTGGAATTCATTTCTTAAAATTATTTAACCAAATGTTGTGGAGGTGTGTATGTTGGGCAATCGCGCTTCCATGGGTAGTGAGATTAAGAACAGAAAATAACAGAAAACACAGAAACAAGCAATATATATATATATATATCCCAATCCACAAGCATCCACGACTGAATCAAAACGAGAAATCAACACAGCAAATAATGTGGTTGGCTAGTCGCTCAGTACGACTAGCTACCTCCACCAGAAAACGCTTATGCGTTACAGATTAAAACCAAGAATAGTATGTCTTACAGTATGCAGCATTCGTCAGTCGCGAAATCGCGCAGAGAGAGAGGAGAACGAAGATAAACAGTTCAACCGGGTCAAAAACCAGCCGCCCAAAAAATAAATACAAATGTTTTATACAAAAAATAAACATCCGGTTCATTTTAACCGAAGCGGGTCGGATCATGGACCGGGCCAGGATTTGCTCCAAAAATTTCAGCCCGCTGACCGGTCAGCAGCACCTCCGTTATTGTGCTACTGCTACATCCCCGGGCTTTTAATATTTCATTTCCTGCACTTACATAAAAATATTAAAACAGATTATTAAGTTAAAACAAATTACATATACAGTAGTGTATCAATAAATATATATTTATCTTATGAGTTTTAAGAGTAAAAATTGCATGCATAACTTAAAATATATATATTCAAATATAGTTTGTGTAATGGTTGAATCTCCCAAAGAAACCTTGTATAACTACATAAACTTTGAAAATAAATAACTTGAGATTTTGTTGGTGTTTATCTATGATTTGTATATAGAAAAAATGCATAAGATTCTCTTTCATTTTCAATGTAATTCAAATAATAATAATTATTTTTTTTCTAAAACTAATAAATTCGTAATTCTATCTACATTTTCAATCTAAATTCAACAATTTGTATACTATAACTATATTCTAACTATGAATTGAAAAGATTTTAATTGGAAAACATGATGTCAAAAAATACAAGATATTTTGGATCTAAATAATTTAATTATTCAATGAAAATTTAGATATCAAAATCACTTATGCATATTTATATATATTCTCTATCATAAAAGTTTCATTACATTCCGTACTTGGTGTGTCATATAATTATCCATTACATAGGTATTAGAAAGCCACCAAAATATCATAGAACAACCACCCACTCAATGGGCTTTTTCATTCTTAGTATCTAGTTGAGAAAGCCATTGAAATCTCATTTTGATCGAGCATGAGAATGAGGTTGAGGTTGTGTAGGAAATTTAGAAATGTAGGTAGATACTTCATAATCTAATGCTAGGTCACCTCTCTCTAGTTCATTGAGTCTTTTTCCATTTATATTAGATGTGAAGCCATCTAGATTTTCACCCTCATGAAGGTTGTGCGTAGTTATCACTTAGAGTCATAGATGATCATCTAGCATGGTGGGTATTTGGTACAATGCTTATATTTTTTTATCTCTTGATATGCTTCACACACACACACATGATATATTATCTATTTTCTTATAATGAAGGCAATTTTTTTGCACTTAACATTTAACATTAGATATTATTATAACATGTATTTAAAAGAGTGTGTTATATAAGGAACTAACTTTTTTTTTTTCATTTTTTATCAAGTCTGAATTTTAAATGTAAAAATACTATCTAATATTTGAGTTTTTTTTTGGTAATACATGAATTTTTTTTTCTAGAAAAAAAAAATAGCATTACTAATCATCATATGTTATGTGACACATGTTTATTATGAAACTAAAACCACATCAATAAATTAAAGTAAAAAATTCTAAATGAATATAACAATAAAATAGACAATAAAAAAAATACAATCTATTACCACTTGGAATTGGTTGAGTTGAATATAATACAAGGAGAAATGATCATTTTATAGAAGTGTAAAAAATGCCCATAAATAAAGGAGTGATATGGGCAAAAGTAAAACTTTACATATCACATTCTGATATTCTTCCACTTGAAATTCACTTTTCACATGTTATTTATATTTATGTTAGGATAATGGAGAATCAACACCATATGAGCTTATCTCTAATTTATGACTCTATTAGTATATCTACGAGGTTTTCTATCATATGAATTTTTAATATATTAATACATCATTCTTATATATTTTCTCATATAAAATGATATTAAGCTCTAATATATTTTTTATTTGATTGAATGCTAGATTCTTTGCTAAGTACAAAGCACTTTGGCTATCAAAAAAAGATAATCTTCTTTTGTTTATGTCCAATTCTTGTAATAGCATTTGTAATCAATTTATCTATTTACTAGCTTATGTACAAGCAATATACTTTGTATTTGTCATAGAAGTAGTCATGATCAAGTATAATTTTGAAACCCAGTATTACATTTCCTTTAGCAAAAGTAAATAGATGACCATTGATGGACTTATTATTATCAATATCATCCAAATAGTATGATTCAATATGTCTCTGTCATTAAAGTCTAATACTCCATAACATATTTAAGTATTTGAAGAATTCTTGAAATATTTCAAAATCTTTTTTATAGTGTTCAACATTCTTTATCAAGATTTTCTATGTATTGACTAATGCTCCCATAGTTTGGGTAATGTTTGGTGTTATGCAAATGATAGTGAACATTAAACATCTCACAGCTAATACATGTAACACTTGAAATATTTCCATATTAACTACTTCAGTTTTAGGATTCATACTTATATTAAACTTGAAATTAATAGAATGAGGAGTAGAAATTAACTAATAATCTTTCATATTAAAGTATTATAAGATTTTCATGATATAATTCTTTTATGAAAATTAATTCTTCATATTATTACCATCTCAATAGATTTGTATTCATAAGTTCTTATTTTCTTGGCCCAAATCTTTCATATGAAATTCTATTGTTAAACATATCTTCATTTCTTGGGCACGACCCCATTGGGGATTGTTACTAATATGTTATCCACAAACAATAACAAGATAATAAATTACTTTCATCAAATCTCTTGCAATATACATAAGGATCTAAATTAAGTCTATTATTTCAAATACTTTTAATGAAAGAATAAAATCTCTTATTTGAGCATGTCAGTACTGTTTGAGACCATATGTTTCTATGTGCAATCTACAAATCAATCTAACTCTTTATTTTTCTTCAAAACCTTCTAATTATATCATATATATTTATTCTTCAAGTTCTCAATGAAGAGATAAAATTTTTACTTTTAATTACTATAATTGTAAATGACATATAGCACACATCAGTAGGACTACTTGAATTTATGTATGTCAAATAATAGGAAAGAATATTTTGTTGAAGTTGATGCTTTCTTTTTGAGCATCTCTTTTGGCCATCAGTCATGCATGATAATACTCCAATTGATCATTACTATTATGCTTAATCAAGTAGACCCATCTATTTTCAGTGACACTTCTTTCTTGTGATAGTGATATAAGATCTCATGTGTTGGTTTTATAGAGACCTTCAACTTCTTTTTCTATTGATGCCATCTATTAAGAAGCTTCTTTTCTTTTTGTAGCTTCATGAAAAGTTGATAACTCTCAATCCTCTATTTGTAGATAATATGTAACAATTCCCACAATAATATACTCTAAGTGCCAAGTTAGTTCTCTCTTCTCATTGTTGATCATCATACCCCAAAAACTAACACTTAATAGGTATTCATTATACTCTAATAGTTGATATTTTGACTATTTGTTTCCAATGAAAAGTATAGTATATATGCTAGCTTTTTTTTTGTAACATGTCTTATCCAAAGAAGATATCTATGTTAATGATAAGTTTGTGGGTAACTGGATCTCCCAAATAATCTTTGTTTACACCATCAACAAATATCATGATTATGTAATTTTTGAATTTTGAATCTAATTTTGATGTTTCTTGGGTATAATTTATAATGTACATAGTTGGGTTTATCTATTTCTATCCAAAATGACTTAATCATCCTCATAGTTCTTAGTATGATTTGTTCATTGTAACAAGTTTCTTTAAATTTACTTTAGTACTCCATCTTATTATGGAATATATGCCATTGTGCACAACTTATTGATGATCTATTATTGATTGAAGTTTTCAAATTAAAATACTAGCATATCCTCCCTTATTTTTTATCTTTAGAATATTTCACCTTTTTCTAATATCCAAGTTCTACTTGACTTTTTTTGCATATCCAAGTTCTACTTGACCTTTAAATATTTTAATAAACAAAAACACATCTACCTTCTTAATTAGATTGATCCAACGTCTCCTAGAGTAATTTATAATAAAAGATATTAAATATTTTGAATCTCCTAATGATAAAACTAGTGCTTCTCAAATATCAAAATGAATCAGGAATAAGATTAATTTTCATATAGCATTAGAACTAATGAACTTTACTCTATTCTACAAAGTAATGACTTAGTGCTCACAAAATAATATCAAAATTTTTTAGAGCTATAAAAGAAGCTCTTACTCAGCAAGAATTTTCAAGTATTGTTCTAGCATGTGACCTAGTTTATGATAGTAAGTCATCGTTAATTCTTCTATCAACTTGTTGATATAGTAGACTCTTCTCTTTCTAGTTCTTTTCACCTCTTAACATATGTAAATTTCCATCTACTATTTTTGGTAATCATCGTACAAGAACATCTTTGACACCCTTGTGGTCTCATTTTGAACATGACTTGTATACTCATTATTATATAATTATCTCAAAGACAACAAATTTTTCCTTTAGCCCTTCACTTTTGATGACTATGAATCTCTTCTTCTAATATTTTTATATGCCCCTTCTTTGTAATGTCAACACTTTCTTTTTACATATATATTGCTCATAATTCATAGTTCATAATGATATTATTTCCTTTTATTCTTACTCAATGACTTTAACCTATTCATATTTTGACTTCTACTAGAGTTATGTTCCACCTATTTTCTTCTAGAAATAATTAAAGATTGGTTTGTTGAGAAGAAATTAAACTATCTTCCTTGTTTTTATGCATACTTTCCTACTCAAGTACAATAGCTACAATATTATTATAAACTAATCTCATACTCAAAGTAGTATTAATCATATTTATGATTAGATAATCATATGAATTACATAAACTTTTGATTGATAGTTTAGAATCTTCCATTTTTTCATGTTGTGTTTCATAGCCAATCATTGAGAGAATAATAAGAATGTTGACGTGTTCTATCATTGAACTATATTTTCACAATTAAAAAGTATATAGTTTTATTTTTAAAAAGATTTCCTTGTGTAATAACAATACTTCATATATATATGTCGAAGTATTCATATTTCTTTTTTTCTTTTTTAAATGTAATTCATATATATTTGACAATATATTACATGTGAGTAACAAATACAAACATGAAAAAATATTACCACCATTTTATCCTATTTTTACCTTCAATATTTTCAAAGCTTTTATTAATTGTTTCTAAGTAATTTTT
Organism: Sapria himalayana; assembly: GCA_029783825.1. NCBI lineage: Eukaryota > Viridiplantae > Streptophyta > Magnoliopsida > Malpighiales > Rafflesiaceae > Sapria > Sapria himalayana. The sequence continues at coordinate 314,406 of JAREIK010009868.1, forward strand.
TTTAATCAAGATGATTTTTATCTTTTTTTCCATAACCAAAAATTTCCCCAATTTAATTTTTATAGTACATATCTTAACATAATTCATTTCACCTTTATAGTGAATAATATATAAGAAAATCATAACTATTTGTATTAAATACACCAAAAATATTTCCAAGTATATAGAGGGATGAAAACATTCCCTCTTAAAAAATACATACCTTAAAGCCTTTATTACTCATGTAACATAATTTTTATGGACATAAATTAACCATAAAATTTACTATTATAAATCTCATCTCCGATACTACTATTATGAAAATAAAACTTACAACAATAATTTGAATTACAAAATTCTAAACTAATAAAGTAATAAAATAGATTGCAAAAAAAAAAAATTATTAACACTTGAGATTGGAATGCATACCAAGAAAGAGGAAATATTACTTTTATAGTTGGGCAAAGGTGAAACTTACCTTAACTAATCCTAATGTAAATGAACGTGTTACCTAGTTATAACACAAGCAAAGACCAAAAATAATTGAAATTTCGGTTTAACGTTGGTGTTCATGGTGAGAACCATCTTCTATAGGTTGTCACTCTTCATTGTTTTTTTTGTCAAACGAGGAGTGTAAGGCATCACCTAGTTTCAAGTTAAGATATGTTTGAATCTACACAAGTGCCATTTTCAATGGAGCTTTAATCGGACCTAGTGACATTCGACATATTGATAGGTGCTATCCAACTTATCATTAGAGATTCATGGAAATTTATTGAAAGAAAAATTAGGTTTTGGTATAACAAAACCAAAATATTTATGATTTAAGTACCTATTTTTTTTTAAAAAAAAAATTGTGCACAAAGTCAAAACTATTTTAGTTTTAGTGCACTATAAATTGTAATAATAATTGTGCCCTACACATCATTTAAAAAATTAGACATTAGCATAAAAAACATAATATAGTTTTTTTAAAGAATAGTGTACCATGAAACATTTAGTATACATATAGTGATATATAATAATTATGTCATGATATATAACATCACACATAGATATCCATTTATGTGTATTAATAGATACATTTACATATAAGCATATTATATATATATATATATATATATATATATATATATATGATATCTATAGGAAACTAAAGTTATTCTATTCAATAAATTGCCTATTTTCAATAAAAAAGAAAGAGTAGAGTTCTATTTTTGAGTATTTTAATATGTATATTGTCATACTTTATTTATATTTTTATTGATAAGTTTCATTTTATTTGGATATTTTGTGTGCATAAATGAAAATATTATATCTAGAAGATTAAAGTCAATTAATGGTGATTCAAAAATCACAAAAAGGGAAATCTAAAAGAATGGAGCTTTCAAAGTGTACACACACACACACACATATTTATTTATGTGTATATATAAATATGAATACATACATATATGTATGTATACACATATTGTATAGGTGTATATATATATATATGCACATAATTATATTTATATTTATATGTATATATACATATATTAATATATACATATGTATGTAAGAACACACACACACACACACACACACATATATATATATATATATATTGTGCGTGTGTGTGTTTGTATTTAAATATATATGTAGTTGTGTGTGTGTGTGTGTGTGCATGTATGTATGTATGTATATCTGTGTGTGTGTGTGTGTGTGTGTGTGTATGTGTGTGTATGTGTGTGTTTGAAATGGGAACATTGGAAGTTGGTGGATATGTGAATATATTTACAACAAAATGGAAAAGTTATCAAAAAGTTTGCAAAAACTCTTCCATCTATATATGTAAAGGAGTTACAGAAAAAAAGAAGAGAATAAAAAAAATAGAAGAACGAGATGTATTATAGGAATGGATATATGACAATAAAAAGAGCAAGAGGGGAAATGAAAAAAAGGTATGTAAAAAATTTTGAAATAATTTTTCTACAATAAGGTTTTTAAAGACAATGTATTTTTCGAATGCATAAGATCTTTTGGAATTAGAAGTTTTAGAAAAGGATTAAGAGAAGAAAAAAAAATGGAACAGAGAGAGACAAAGAGAGGCATTTTCAGGAGAAAACCAAAAATGAAAAAAAAAAGAAACAAAGAATGTTGAATTCAAAAAACAAGCAAATGGAAGAAGAAACTTGAAGTTTCAAAAAACAATAAATTTTCAAAAAAACTTATGGAGGAAGATTTTTAGCGCAAGGTTGCATATATACAAAAAAAAAATCTAGAGATAAAACTTCAATCATAGGCAGCAGCTAAAAAAAAAAAAATCTTTATAGCAAAACTTTCACCTAAACTCATATAAGCATCTCTCTCCCATTGTATTTAATTGTTGTGTTTTGTGTTTTTATTTAGTTGTTGCATTTATTATAAACTATGAATGCCATATCTTATTATAATAATATGAATTTAATTATAGGCTAAGTTAATTACACTAGAATTGGTGCAACTTAAGTTGTGGTTCATGTTTTAGATACTTTTTTCTTGTTCATCTACTTGTATTTATTATAAACAATTTACTTATGTTTGATCAATGTTATTAAAAATATAGTATGAATGTTAATTCTGGAAAGGTTAAGATTTATAGATAAAGGTTGGATGATTATTGTTTAATAATCTTAATTCTGAAAAGGTTAAGATTATTGATTCATATGTAATATAGGATTGTAATATTTTCCTCACCAAACCTAAAATTCATATGCTATAATATGTATTTTTTATTACATCAGAATAGGAATATATTTAACATATATAAATAACTGTAAAAACATGTTAGATTTTGAAACATTGCATGTTTAATTAGAAGGTAGCTTTAAAAAGGAATATTTGCTAATATAATAGAAAACAAACTTAAAAGAATTCATCCATTCTAGCACAATTCATTATAAATTTAATTCTTCCTTAATTCTTTATTACCTTATTTATTACTTTTTATTAAAATTCATGAATTCACTTTTTATTCATAACTTGATTTTATCTTTAGGCTATTAAACATTTTGAATTTCTTAATTGAAGATGGTTTCTCTTATGTTATTTTCATACATATCCAATTCATATGAAGATGATACCCAACTCATTACTATATTACTTGTTGATCACATATACTTTCATGAGCTTTCTATGTTTTAGATTATTATTTAAAATGACCAAGTTTTTGATATCATTGCTGGAGATTGAAAATTGTAAAAATTAGGTTAGAAACATATTTTTATTACATCTTTTATTGCTTAAATTTTCTTGCTCAAATATTTAAATTATTCTATGAATGAGCAGTAAGAATATGATATACTATTTTTTGACCCTAAAATTACATTCATTCTTAGAATAAGGAGAATAGAATGGTTTGGTTTAGGTGAAACTTGAGAAATGCCAACACAAGAAAGCTCTAATGTGATCTATAACTATAATTGATGATATAAATCAAGCCATAAGGGATTATCTTATCTCAATTTTCATGAGCTGAATCCCACCATAGTGAGGCCAAAAATGCAAGCTTCTCATATTGAGTTTTAACTAAATATATTTCAAATGCTTTAATTGTAGGGTAATTCAGTGAGATATCCTTAGTAGATTCTTAGCTTCATCTCCGCTTGCTCATAGAGGTGAATCATTCATTCAAACTATAATGAGTCACAAAGAAGGCTTTACAATTAAAATTATTTTTTTATCCATTGAAAGATATGGCTATAGTGTGAATGAATACTTTATATTTTGGTCCCATCAATTCATGGAATGATATGGTAGAAAAATTCTTGATAAAGTATTTTTTTCAAACTTAGGAATTATATTACTTTTTTAAAAAAATTCGAGGAAGTATCAATTTATGGGGCATGGGAGAGGTTCAAAGAATTTCTAAGGAAGTGTCCATGTCATTGGATTCCTTTTGAGATCCAAATAGACACTTTTTATAAGTACTCAATTCCCAAACTCATGCTATAATGGATGCTTTAGCAAATGAAGCTCATTTTGTCGAATCTAAGTATAAGGCATTTAAGATTCTAGAAAAAAGAGCTAATAATAATTATTGTTAGCCTACTATATAGGGGTCTACAGAAAGATGAATGGTTGAAATATATGAAGTTTATACTCTAACAACTTTAACTATAGAGGTTTCTTTTAATTCAAATATGCTCAAGTCAATGAAAATGAGTCCTAAAGCACAAATGATTAATTTGAATGTTGAATATTATGTATACTATGAATATATATATATATGATATATTTCTATTTATTCTAGCTTTTGTATGCTATATGAGAAACTACAACAAAGAAAATAACCCATACTCTAATCATTATAATCCATGATGGAAGTAACACCATAATCTCGCTAGGAGTGATCAATGAGCAAATTTCATAAATGGACCTAAGGGGGTAGCTATACCACCTAGTTTCCAATATAATATTATACATCAAGGATTAAATGCTCATGATCAATTAAGCCCTTTTGAAAAATTGTCAAAGTATTATATGACCAAGGATGATGTCATAATCCAAACCAAGTCATTTTATTGAAAATTTTTGAGAATCAATGTGACAACTAATAAATGCATCAAAAAACTATTCCCATTATTTTCGATCAAGTGATATAAAAAATCTTATAAATGATGGCAATGAGCATTATAATGCTATCACTTAAAAAAATTATTAAAGAATTGGAAATAGTTATATATAATTCCAATCAATCAAGAGAGCTCACTTTTATCTTAATAAATAAGTAGACAAGAGAAGGAGATACAAATTTGAAGAAAAAACATGCATTTGCCAAAGATGCTACACGAAACTGCCATAGAGTAGATCTGAACAACATATTGAGCAACCACCACCACCTTTTCCTCAATGATTATATAAACATAAACAAGATCAATAATTTAGCAAGTCTTTGGATGTTTTAAAGTAGTTAGTCAATAATGTGCCACTTATAGAAGCTTTCAAGAAACTTTCAAACCATTATAAATCCTTGAAAGATGTTCTCTTTAAGAAGAAATGATTTTTAGAGTTTGAAATAGTAGCACTTATAAATGAATGCATCAAGATTTTACAATACAAACTTTCATCCAAATTGAAGGATACCAAATATTTTACAATCTCATGCTATAATGGTAATACTTATTATGAGAGAGGTCAATGGAATTTAATAGGAAGTAACTTAATGCCTATATATATTTTCAAGAAATAAGATATTGGAAAAATAATGCTCACCATAGTTACTATTTAGCTTACTGATAAATCCATTGCTTGTCCTGAAAAAAAAAATTGAAGATGTCTAAGTACAAATGGACAAGTTTATTTTCCATGATAATTTTATTGTCCTTGACTATAAAGTTGATAAGTAAGTACCAAACATTTTGGGGAAGCTCAATTCAATATATGCCTAATAAGGAAACAATAATAGAGGTCATTAATAACAACAACGATTTGATACTCACAAGAACGTAACTACACTAGGTAGAGAATACACATTGACTATAGGAAACTCAACAAATCCACCTACAAAGATTACTTTTACTTAGCTTTTATTAAGTAAATGCTTGATAGACTCACTACAAAGAGGTATTACTTCTTCTTATATATATATTTTAGTTATAATCAAATCACTATAGCATCTGAAACCAATAGAAAATAATGTTTCTTTCCTCTATTGTACTTTTCTTTTAAAAGAATACCCTTTGGATCGTGCAATGCTCCAATAAAATTTTAATATTGTATGATATCAACGTTTACATATATAGTGGAAAAAACTCTCATGGTATTCATAGATTACCATTCAATCTATTGTGATTCTTATGAAGACTACTTAGTAAATTTGGAGAGTGTATTAGAACATTGTGAACAAATAAATTTATAACTAAATAAAAAAAATATCATTTTATAGTAAAAGAGGTGAAAGTTATGGGATAAAATATGCATATGAAGAATTCAAGTTAATAGAGCAAAAGTGGAAGTAATTAAAAAACTTCTACCTAGCATAGTAAAGGGTATTAGAACCTTTCTAGGGAATGTAGGATTTTATAGAAATTCTGTCATAGATTTTTCAAAGATCTCAAAACCTTTGTGCATGATTTTGAAATAAGATAAAATTTAAATTCAACAAAAAAATATTAGCATGCCTTTGTAGAGCTTAAAAAAAAATACTTATATCACTTTATATTATGGTGCCCAATATTGGTCCTTATCATTTATATTAATGTGTCATGCAAGCGATTTCACTATAGAGATAGTGTTTGGACAAAAAAAAAAGAAAAATATTAAATTTCATATATTTTACTAGCAATACATTCTTGTATGCCCAACAGAATTACATGACTATACAGAAAGCACTTTTACCATTAGTTTTTGCTTTTAATAAATTTACAACATATTTGATGGGAACTAAAGTCATATCATACACTTACTATTCTACAATCAAATATCTTATAATAAAGAAAGATGACGTTTCTTGATTGATTTGATGATTTACCCTTACAAGAGTTCAATCTACAAATATTAGATAGGAAAGGCACATAAAACTAGAATATTGATCACTTATCAAGATGAGCAAATATATAAAATCTATCGAAGAAGCTATTAGAGAGATTTTACTAGATGAGCAACTTCTAGGCATGAATGAAAAATCAATGTCATGGTGTGTAGACATTGTTGATTACCTAGTTAGTGGATAGCCTCTTCCAGGCTTAAAATGAAAACTCAAGAAATTCAATCATGATTTGAAATTCTTCTATTTAGATGGGCATAATCTCTACTAGTAGTGCATACATCATATTTCGAAACACTATTTTCTAGAGAAGGATATTAGTAGTTTCATGTAACAATACCACTCAGCCTTTTATTACGAATATTTTGAAGGATTGAGAACTATGTTAAAACTTTTTCAATTAGATTATTCTTGGACAACATTCTTTAAGGATTCTCATGAAATGTTTAACACTTGTGATATATGTCAACGTATAAGAAATATATCACAAAAGTAGGTAATACTTTGAATGATGAATTAGAGGTCAAATGGTTTGATGCATGGGTTAATGACTTCAAGGGGCCATTTTCACTATTACTAGGAAACCTATAAATTATGGTAGTTATGGATTATATGTTAAAATGGGTGAAAACATTAGCATATCCAACTAATGATTCTAAGTTTATGGTTAAATATACAACAGAAGAATATTTTCATATTGTTTGGTACATATTCAATAATCATTAGTGATGATGGAAAAATCTTCAATAACACCCGCAAACCAATGAACAAACTGAACTTTTTAATAGAGAAATCAAAATGATTCTGGAAAAAAAGTTGTCAATCCAAGCAAAAAAGATTGGTCATAGAAAATTTTCATGTTGGCTGAAGCATAATGAAAAGGGATTCCCATAGCAGAAGTGATATTCGCTAAGTTTCCTAATGAAAGTTTTTAAGGAGTAAAGGCCAAAGAATAATAAAGTTTCCAAGTCCAACAAAGGCAAATATAAATATGGAAATGTTATAAGGGAGTCTCTTTATTATTGTATATTTCATGTCAATTCAATTTAATTTGTTGAATCTTTAGATTAGTTTAGTAGTGATAGATAGTAGTAGCAAAAGTGTGATTCATTGAAACCCAATGAAGATAGTTCTAAAAAAAGAAGATAAAATTTGTAACTTGCTTTCAAGATTGATCTAATCCCAATAAAATACACATTTGATGATAGTGAATTCTTTAAATAAACATTGGGAATCTTAAACTAAAGGGAGACTTAGGATTTCAGAATGATTTCTTTAAGCTTGCTACCAAATTAGGAAACGAAGTAATATGAAATATATGAGGATAATTTGAAATGCAAAGAAAGGCTTAAGTTTGAGGGGGTTTATAAGAGAGAGAGAGAGAGAGAGTTCTTTTATTTTTATTAAAAATTTTATTTTTATATTTTATGTGTAGGGTGACAAATTAAATTTGTTTAATATAATATTATTTCTATATAGAAATAAAACAGTATAAAAATGGAAAATAGAAACGCTCAAATCCGTTTTCAAAATTAAGAACGGATTAGAAATGGAATAAACAAAACCAGAAAACAACTAAAGCTGACAAAATTTCTGCCACAATTTAGCAATGGAAAATTTCGAGTTTTTTTAATCCGTTGCTAAATGATCCGTGAAGCATGACTTGGATATGCTTGCGTGAAATTCAGTGATGGAAATATTTGCATCCATTTATAATCAGAAATGGAAATCATATCTATTTCTATTATTATGAGTGATATTAAATCCGTCGCTATATAAATTTTAAAAAGTATGCAATGGAAAGTCATTTCATCGAATATTTAGCAACGCAATTAATTCTATCGCTAAAATAAGATAATTAATTTTCAAAGACCACTTCAAAACTTCTAAGTATTCTTAGGGTTTCGGAGATTTTTTGGTTTTGTTATGATTTTGTCCGATTCATGTTTGGATTGCCTATCTTCCATATATTATTCAACACGATTTTCGTTAGTTGTTGAGATATGAAATTATGATTTTTATTATATTCCATATGTATTGTATTTGGGAATACCTCCATTTGTGCATTTTCATGTTTTTGTATTTGTTTTCCATTTTTAAAATTTATACTAGGTTCTATCTGATTATTTTGTTGAATTATTATAAATATAATAGATAAATTATAAATTATTTATATTTTTTTACATTTTATCATTATACTTTTATTTGTAAAATTTTTTTGTAACCTAATTGATTTTTGATTGTTTTGTCTATTTTGTTATTGGCATATAGTTAATATCACCAAATTTATATTTCATTTAGTTTCCTTGCTAGAATTAAATGATATCTAATAAGTTTAAAATTGAATAACTCATAATAATAGAGTAACATTAACAATAAATAATTTATAATTATTAAACCAATTATTAAATGTTCATTTGTAATAACAATAATAATGGAAAAAAATATTAGCAGGGTATGCAAATAGAATAGTTAAATGTACCGAATTGATAAAATTATATTGGAATAATCCACATTTTCTGATTTTAATCCAAAATTATCTAATACTTATTTTTCTACAACTTATTAGTTTGATTTATGCAATTTCATAAAAATAGTACTGCATATTTATTACAAACATATCTTTAGATATATTATTATAATTCCATAAATATTAATGTAATGTGTTATAGGAATGAAAAATAATATGACCTAATTTTCAATGGATGAATATAAGATTGAAAGATGAGGTTTTATCAAATTAATGTGTAAATGGAATTGAGGAATTTATTGCATTTGCTAAAAAAATAACCTAAATTTATGGATGAAACAAAAATAAGATGTTCATGTAATGCTCTTAAATGTCAAAATCAAAGTTTCTATGATATGGACACAATGTGATATTATCTTATAACAAATAGATTTGTTAGCGACTATTATGTTTGGTATAAATATGAAAAAATAATTGTTCTACAAATAACTAAGCATTATATACATAGAAATATTGATTCATGTGTTGCAATGGAATTTGGTAATCTTAATGATGCATGTGAAGTAATTTTGAATAATATTATTGGTCCTTCATTAAATCCGGATATCACTAATGATATCCTAATTTCATTAGGAAAATAATTTTTTGAAATGTTAGAGGCTTCAGAAGAAGAGATTTGAGAAGGTAATCCATATAGTAACTCAAAGTGATCTATGATGGCCAGACTAATGAATTTAAAGGCAAGATATCATTTTTCAGAATGGTGTTATGATGAAATATGTCAGTTATTATCTAAATTATTAGCAAAGAATAATATAATGAAAAATAGTTTTTACGACACAAAGAAGTTAATGCGAGGTTTGGATTTGTGGGTAGAAAAAATATATTACTACTATAATGGTTGTTTGATATATTAGGGCATAGATAATTAAGCAATTGTATGAAATTTCTATAACTATTCTCAAAACAAATGAAATACAATATGTAAAAAGTAAAAAACAAATATTCCTCACACGAAGATGTATTATTTCTAATTGACTCCTCGTCTGTAAAGATTATTTGTATATGATGCTACCGCTAATGATATGGGTTGGCACAAAGATCATGTTATTAAAGATGGTGCGATGCTACATTACTCAAATTCTCATTCATTGAAATATTTTGATGATTGTCAACCATTATTTGCAGATGAAAGTCAAAATATTAGATTAGGATTATACACAATAGGATTTCAGCCATATGAATAAACAATGCAACAATACTTTTAATGACCAGTTATTGTTACACCTTATAATTTACCACCATGGATGTGCATGAAAGATTAATACATGTTTTCATGCGTTATTGTACCTAGTATGATAAATCCAAAAAATAAATTAGATATTTTTTTATACTCCCTTATAGTATAGCTCTAAAAATTGTGGTAGGATGGTATTGAAACATAGGCTATATCTATAAAGCAGAACTTTAAAATGTGAGAAGCACTAATGTGGATTATAAGTGATTTTCTTGCATATTCAATGTTGTCTGAATAGAGCACTGTAGGGAAATTAGCTTGTCCTTTATTACATGGATGACTTAGATACATTTTATATGAACAACGGGGAAAAAACTTCTTAGTTTGATCATCATCATAAATTCTTCCATGTGAAACATCCATTTCGGATAAATATTAATAAATTTAAGATCATAAAATCATTAAAAGTGCACCACCCTTGACGTCAGGTGATAAGATATTAGAAGTAATTAAAGATATGAGTCCAAAAATATTATAGATGTTGATGAAAATTGCCTCAATACGCAAATTTCAAAGATTTATCAATGTGATTGGAAGAAAAAAATGTATCTTTTGTGATTTTCCATATTGGAAAATAAATCTTATTGGACACAACTTAGATGTGATGCATATTGAGAAGAATTTTTTGATAATATTTTTAATACTATAATGAATGTGGAGAGAAAAATAAAAGATAATGTCAAATCAAGAGAGGATTTGAAAAAGTTATATTCAAGTCCAGGGTTACAAATAGACAAATCAACGAATACATTTTCTAAGTCTTGTTATAGTCTTGAAAGGATGCAAAGGAATATTTATGCAAATAACTGATAAAACTAAGGTTCCCTGACAGATATGCATCCAACATGGGAAGATGCGTTGATATGAAGAAGTATAAATTATTTGGAATGAAAAGTCATGACTATCATGTGTTCATGCGGAGACAAATATCCAGAGTATTTCATAAATTACTTCTACAAAATGTTTGGGAAGTATTGATTGAAATAAGTATTTTCTTTAAAAATTTTACTTGCAATGTCGTAAGAAAGGAAGAAATGAAGCAATTACAAAATGACATCCCCATAATTTTATGCAAACTTGAGCTTATATTTCATCCAAGCTTCTTTGATTCTATGGAACATCTCCAAGTCCACTTGCATTATGAATCTAGGATAACAAGTCATGTGCAATACAGATGGATATATCCATTTGAGAGGTAATATATTTTTCATTTGTTAATATAAAAATTTTAATTTATTTGCCGATTTTTTTGTAATATATATCAATTTCATATATCATAGAAAATTTTAAAAAAAAATAGTCGAAATAAAACCAAAGTCAAAGGATCGATATGCAATGCCTAGGTGGTTGAAGAGGCTTCGGCATTTTGTGTGTGCTACTTTCGGCCATAATTATATAATAGACATAAAATATTGTTACCAAAGAATCTATATGATATGCGAGATGAATCCGACAAAAATAATATGCTTTTTATTTTTATACAAGGGGATGGATCATATGATAAAGCAATATCGAAATATTTTTTGGATGATTTAGAGTATCATGCTGTGCACACATATATTTTGTTAAACTATGGAGAAGTTATACCTTATACTGAGTAAGATTTATAATAATTTCAATTTCTCATTTTTTTGTTATTATATGCGATATAATATTTAATTAATCAAAATATCTTCAATTTTGTTTTTGAAAATATTTACTCAGGAATTAAGGAAAAAAGAACCTCATATTGATGATGAATCAATTTATGCAAAACTTGAAAAGGATTTTACAAATTGATTTGAAAAAAATGTTAGTATATAACTAATCATTCATGGTTCTAAACAATTATGTGCAACATTATATATATATATATATATGAATTTTTCATTTATCATTTTGTAGATACAATTTTCCTCATCAAATATATGTAAGAAATAAATGAAAGATCTTACAAAAGGACCATTACGAAGTTTACAGGCATATCACATATATTATGAAAATGGATATAAACCCCATACTTTGAAACATGGTTCAAATATAGCTGTAATGAATAGTAGTATTTACATCAATGGGTCAAATTATATTGCATTTACTATTGATTTTCATGGTCAACTAATTGAATTCTACATGTAGAGTATATGTTTTACCAACCAAGAGGATTGTTCTATTTAAGTGTGAATGGCTTGATCTAATTCCAAATATAGGTACTCGAATTCATCATCAATATAACATTATTGATGTGTATTATAATAAATTTATTATAAGTATGAGCCATTTATTTTTTGTGGCACAAGCTGAACAAGATAGTGTATCCAAACACACAAAGAAAACCATGTCACTAGTGAGTAATATGTAAAATATAACCCAGATCAGCTATTGAAATTATTGAAAAATGTGTTATGGTGACTCCATCACTTATATCATCATTTCAAGAGAATAATATGGAAGTTTATTTAATCATTCATGGGCAGATAATAGCCTTCAAACTTTACTTGGTGAAAGTGGAACATATTTGGACATTGATGATGATAATGTTGAAGAAGATAATGATAAAAACTTAATTATAAAATTAGATGATGACGAATATGTAGATAGAGATGATTTCTTAGAAATTTCTAATGATGACTAGAAATTGATTGAATACCTTGTTATTTTCTCATTTTTATTTTGTAATTGTTAAAAAGTGGATGTTAAATTAAAATATTTTAATTGCATTTTTCTAATGTCAATGTATTTTTCATTAAGTTATGTTATTTTGACATTTCATATAATATTTTTATTGCCTATGTATATTTCAATATTTATGCAATATGATTTAGGTATGAGAGGTAATCATTTAAATTGCCAAGATTCTTAAAGTGTAGGGAGGGGTAGAGGAAGTAAACAAATAGTTCGTGGAGGAAGAAATCTTCATGTATTCAATGACGAAAACACTACAAATATCTTTTTGTATTCTCCTAAACGTACAAAGGAAACTTTGACATCACCTCATCATGTCATAAATGGATTTACTATCACAAATATTTCATCTTCATCTCATTCTTCACCAAAAGATAGCGATAATTTTGGTCAACATATCTTAGGAGGCCTATGGATTGGTACTACAGTAGCGTCACCCGCAAGATATTCACGATCTTTTGTTTACATGCTAAGTAATGAGAAAATCTTTATTTGGCCCACAATTAATAATAATTGTATGTTAGCATTCTTAACTTAACTACATTTATTCTTTTCTTTTTCTTTTTTTTTTCATTTAAATTAAATATAAAATGAAAAGTGAATGAAAATAATAAATATATCATAATTATTAAATTTATGTTTTTTACAATAAAAACAACATATTATATTGATACTAACTGAACATTATCATTAATAATATTAAAAGTAACTTTTAACTATGTAGCTAAAAAATGTGTATTTTGTTTATATCATAGTAGTTGGGAATGGAATAAAGTGGAGCAAAGTACTTCTAGTATGAAAGAATTTATTGGGAAGAATTTAAAATAAATCTTTTATGCATTTACTCGTGTTTCATTTAGGTATACTATGACGTACTCTTAAAATTAAAGCATTACAATGTATTATTATTTTATTTGATTTTTATAGAAAAAAGGCATTTGGAATAATGCTTTTGTGGTATCTGTGAAGGATACATAGAAACACGTGGCAAGTGTGAGATACAATGACAAGCTTGACAAATAGAGAAAAAAATATGATAAAGATGCAAAGCCTAATAGTGTCCCATTGGTCTTTGGATAAAGTGGTGGGATTAGTAGAATAGTGAGGAGTTCGAGGCCTTGTCCCAGATGGTCTCACACAATTGTCGATCGGAAAAAGTAGGTGAATGATCAAGACCATCAAAAAATATTTGAGGTTCAAAGGAGACCTACAAACATTTAGTAGATATGGTATAACTGTCATTTATTTTTTTATTATAATTCATATTTTTATAATCAAAGGGATAATGTCTATGTCATAATGAATGATGTACTTAATAGTAACTAATTTTTATTTGCAGGAGGCTGAATTAGGATGTCTACCAATATCATTTGAGATATTCAAGCAAATGTACAAGAAGAAATATAGATCATTTGTAGACAAGCACTCAAATGATATTAATGTGAGGTTCTCATTTTGTATTTGTAGATTAATTTTATAATTGAAAATACTAAAAGAAAAAAAAATTAAACTTCATTATTTAACATGAAATGTAAATAAAATACAAACTCAAATATATTTTTTTACAATAACTAATGATTTATTTTTTATAAACTCTAATAAAATTAATAATTATTTAAAATATATTTTTTACTAGGGACATGATAGTTTATTTTGCTAGTAAAAAATTTCTTTTAATATAGCTAATGATATGTTTTTTGTATTTTAATAATTGTAGGAAGCTATAGAACATATGGTTATAATTGCTTCACAATTGACAGATCATTCTATAGAGGTGCAAGAGATTGTTGTTGTGCATATTTATCTTTAGGCTGTCGAAGTGAAGCCGAAAACATGGCAAGTTTATGGTCTAGATACCCATGTATCTATATTTTATCCAGGTTATGTTTGGAGTTCTTCATCATCATCTTCCAATTACAATAATATATTTGATGAGAGCTTGCATGAAGAGATACAAGATATTTAGGATTCTTTGTAAAGAAAAAAATGAGGAGATGCAACAAAAGAATATAGAGATGCAAAAGTAAATAAAAGAATTGAAAAAAAGATGTGCTGAAAGATTTAAAAGAGATTAGGAAATGTAACAAAAGATTTTAAATATTGAGAAAATAATGTGCAGGTTGGCAGATACATCATCTATTTTTCATCATCCTAATGAGTTTCCATCTAAATCTCTAGAGCACAATACTTTTCAGGAGAAGGACTCATAGTTGTTTGTGACGTGTTTATAATTTTTTTTGAAACATTTGTTTTTGATTCGAATAAATAGTTTTTGTGTTAAAGGTTTTTAAATTTTTGTTATATTTATTGAAATTTATGGATATTTATTTTTGTTATCTGATATTTTATCTTATGGTAGATGTAATATGGGCAACAGGTCATTGAGTTTCTGTATGTAATTGTATATTGTATACAACATACAGAAACTACATAAATACTACTTGTACCTGTTGTAGACAATGGAAATAAATATTTCCATTTCTAAATCCATTTATAAATAGAAATCGAGTCATGGGTATCTTTATTGATTTGATGCTCTTTCAGAAATGGATAATACGTTTCTAATGATTCCATCAGAAAATAAGTGACGGAATCCAAGATCCCTTTGCCGTCACAATATTTACCGACAAAATTTTCTTTGTCGCTATTTATATAAACATCATTGTGTGATCCATTTCTAAAAAGTTAACACAAAGGATTATGGAAACAGAGTATTTCCATTTCTAAATCTATCACTATTCACCCATCGTGATGGAATCAGAAATAGATTCGGGCATTTCTAATTAAAGGATTTCTTGTAGTGATATAGAGCTATTATATTAAAAATATTAAGCTAGTATAGGGTGGCAAAGACATCATTAAAAGGAAAATTCAAGAGAATGGTATACATATCAAGTGTATATATATAATTATGTGTGTGTGTGTGTATTTTCAACATGCTAAGAGAAGATTGGAAGTTAGTGGTGTTGAAACTAATTTATACTAAAGGCTATTTATATTTATTTTCTTAAATTACTTATTGTTATTTTAATAAATAAAACAACAATATAAGTTTATTATGCATTGTAGATGGTTCAGTGCATAAAGATTGAGTTGCACACAAAAGCTCAAATAACTAGGTCTTGTAGAATATAAGTTTGTTGTTCACAATCTAGAAAGAATTGGATAACTTATCAATATTATTGTAGTACTAGATTTTAGTAGGTCATTCTTAACTAGTGTTAATGGTGTAGTACTAACTTCTAGTGCTAGTACACATGAGTATATTGAATGAGACCATCATGGTATAATTATTTTATACTAAATTATAATTAAAATACATCATATTTACTATAAATATTTTTATTTTATTCTTGAAGTATTTATTATTTATATGAAATTGATAATAATAGTTTTGATTCATAAAGAGTGAGGTCAAGAAATAAATTTGAGAATTCTATGAATTGGATAACTTTATTAAGATTATGGTGAATTGATTTCTGATGAAACCCATGTCCTTCAAAGGATTGGTAATATCCCCTTGAGGAAACTTATAAGTTTTGATATTGTTAAACATTGCAGGTGAATTTTAATCATTTAATTTAAATAAGATAAGAAGATAGTATCAAAGAAGTAATTAGTGTTTTATTAAATTGTATTAATAATTTGATTCAATCAATAGATATCTATAATCTTAACATGAGACGTTCAATTAGTGTTAAGTAACAAATGGAATAAAAAATTTTGAATAAAAAAGGGAGGATAATTATAATTCTACAATGGTAAGAATAATAATTATTGTATGAATTATAAACTTTGTGCTGGATCTATGGATCATTCCTTCTGTGTAATTACTTATTATACTTTATTGTAATTATAATAGAGTAATTATAAATTTGAAGGAACCTAGAACTCACAAGAAGGCAAAAATATATCTAGGATAAATATTATATATTAAGAGGTATTATAAAAAAGAGGAGATATGACGTTGATGAAAGTAGCATTAATAGACAACTTGGTAGATCCCTTTACTATAAGTCCTTCCATTTAAAGCTTTTGATAGACATATAGAAGGGATGGGTGCTAGACATGTGCCATCATAGTTTTAGTTTATGAGAGAGAATGTTAGACTAATTTATATTAGAAGCTATTTATGATTGTATTATTGATTTACATATTCTTGTTATTTTTAAAAAATATTTTATAATGAGCTGAATTTCTAAAAAAATATGTCCTTTATTCTACACTATAGATAATTCAATGCGTAGAGATAGGCTTATGCATAGAATATTGATATATTAGTTCTTGTGGAATGTAAAATTGTTGTTCACAATCTAGATAGAACTAGACAACCTATCGATAAGATTGTCACACTAAATTTTAGTAGGTTTATCTTGACTATAGTGAATTGTGAAATTCTATCTTCCAGTGCTAGTTTCCTTGAGTGTATTGAATGAGACCAACAAATTATAATTATTTTGTATTGACTTATAAAATAAAATATATCATCGTTATTATAAAAAAGTCTTACAATTTTTCTTGAAGTAGTTATTATTTATATATACTTGTTAATATTTGTTTTGATTCATAAAATATGAGGTCTAAAATAAATTTGAGGACTCTATGAATTAGATAACTTTATCAAACATATGGTAGATATTTATTTCCATTGGAATTCATATCATGTCAAAAAGATTGATGATATCTCTTGACGAAGCTTATAATTTTTGATATTGTTAAATCCTACAGGTGAATTTTAATTCAAAAATTAAAATAAGTTAAGTAGAAAGTATTAAAGAAATAATTAGTGATTGATTAAATTGGATTATCAATAATTTGGTCCAATCAATAGTAATTTATATGAGGAGTTTAATTACTATTAAGTAATAAAAGATAAAATAATTTGAATAAGGGAGTACAATTAAAATTTTGTAGTATTATGAATTATAATTAATATAAATTATTGTGCGAAATAATTTAGATTGGAATCTCACGATCTTATTCAATTAAGTCCCTTTTGTAGCCTTATCCATATGTCATAAAAGTAATAAATATTTATAATCATTTATTTAGTATATATGTGCATATATATAATTAAAATAATTATTTTTGAAGTAGTATGGGAGTGCTGAGTAATAAAAGACTATATATCTTTAATATATAGTAATTTATTAATATAAATTACTTAATTAGTGTAAAGTAATATAAGGAAAACAATTTTGAATAGGTAAGAGAGTACAATTATAATTTTATAGTAGTATGAATTATCATTAATATAAATTATTATGTGAAATAATCTATATTAGAAGCCTGAGAACTTATTTAGGTCAATATCTCTTATGTGGCTTTATCCATATGTCATAAAGTATCAAATATTTATATTTATTTATATAGTATCTTTGTGCATATATATAATTAAAATAATCAGTCTAATTATAATTGAATAATTTGATTTTGTCAAATTTATTAATTATTATTAAATTGAATTTGATTATATATATATATATATATATAAATATAATCTTTAATAAGATATATAATATAATAATATACCAAAATGCTTGATTTTAATGATACATCAATGAATCAGTTTTTTATTTTTAATAAATATATGGCACAATGATGCGACACCACTTTAGCATCATCTTCTTTTCAATGTGGAGTTGTTGGAGGCATTATGGGAGATGACCAAAGGCATCTATACACCTTAGATTAAGTAATTTTTTTCTTAAATATATTTGAAACAACAAAATAATACTTATGTCTTCCATGAGTGTTATCATCATGATAAATATTTTAGTTTATGGTTCTCTAACAAGTGGATGTGTGAATATATTTATAACAAAACTTGCCTTATATATTTATGCAAAAAATGAATTAATAAAAAAAAGATAAAGAATGAATTACTAAAATAGGATAGAAAAAAAATCAAGGCAATATATCACAAAGGAGGATACACATGGATAATCAGAGAAATAAACGAAATGAAAAAAAAAAGATGAAGCTGTTTTTAAAATACGTTTTCATAAACAAATTAAAAAAAAAACTTAAAATCTTTTGAAAACATAAGTTGGAGAGGATAGTATAAAAAGAAGAAGAACTCGAGACAGAGAGTAAGAAAAGATGAGTATATAAGATAGTAAGTGTTCCGAAAACAAAATCTGGAGGAAGAGTAAAAGTGCAGTGTAACATATATGCAATGAAAATAAAAATTCTAGAGAAGAAACTTCAACTGGAGGCAACTTACAAAAGAAAAAAAAATTGTAAGCATTATTTTTCACAAAATTTGCAAACATTTTAACATGGAAATTCCTCATATTGATAGGAAATAAAGCAATGACGCCATGTAGATCTCCAACTATGCAATTAAATATGAAATTCAAAGTATGTAAAGGTTGGTCCAAAACACACACATACACACATTTATCATGCAAAAATAGATAAAAGATGTGTTTGTTTATTCATCAATTTATTATGGGTTTCATAAGAGCATAAACATACATATAAACAATATAATTTTCTTGTCTCCTAACCCATTTTCTTTTTAAGTGTTTGTTATCAATTCAAAAGATTCAATATAAAAAGAAAGATCTTCCTCAAAAAATTAGGTTGTTATTCCTGATTTGCTTAGAAATTTTTTATTCGAGATAATGTTGAAACTTGAACCCAAGTAAATGATGAATTTGCATATGAGATTAAACCATTTTGCTAGCGATGTTATGAGAGAGGATTCAATTACATACCTTCACTCAATATTTCAGAAAATTACTTTTTTGAAATTGATTCATCATCCAAAGCTAAGATCTTCTCCCATATATCCTTCACCAAAAAATCCAAAGAGAATAATGATGGTACTCATCTCACTCAACCCCTTTTAACACCTACACCCTATAATTCATTCCACTATATAATTATAAGTGTACTCACTTACTAATTTGAAATACAATGTGAGTCATTTATATTTAATACTTATTGATCTCTTCAAGTTAAGATTACATATACTCATTGATTAAATTTAAGTACTAGCAATTTTATTTAATAAATATCTTATGATTTTCTTGTGTCATTCCACTTAACTTATATGATATGTTTGATTAAAATCAAGATATAGGGTTTGACAAAATTAGAACTTATAAGTATTCTTGAGAGGAGTATTAACAATCCTTTTAACGAAACATAGATTCTACCAATAATTAATATTCATCATATAATTGATATAGTTATCCAAATCACCAAGCTTATTAATCTATTAATAAATCTCACTCTATATAAATTAAAATAACTATTAATAAGTACATATGATTATTAATTATTTCAAGATTAAAAGTAATAATATTTACAATAATAATGTGATGTTTATTATTTTATACATCAATATAAAATAATTATCCCAAGTTTGTCTCATTCAATACGCATAAGTATACTAGCACAAGAAGTTAGAATATTACTTTTTCTCATAGTCAAGACATACTTAATAAACTTTTGTGCTATAATTTTGTCAAGTGTGTCTAACTCCATTTAGATTGTGAACTTTAGGCTTATATTCTATAAGAATAGATGATTTGATCTTCGATGTATATGTTTAACTCTACGCACCAAATCATCTACTATGTAGAATAAAAGATAAACTTATATTATATTTATATACACACATAACTCAAGTAGATTATCATTAAAACAAAATAAGATAATTTCATATAATAAATAGTCATGACAATTTTTTTTTTCAATATAAACATAATTCTAACAGATACAACTATTGAAATAATAAAAGTTTAAAAAATATTGACAATGTTAATTTGTTTCGAATAGCACCACTATGTATTATTTTTATTAGAAGGTTGATGTATATAAACCCATAAAATATGTGTGTGTGTGTGTGTGTGTGTGTGTGAGATTTTTAATCTAACGGGTCAGAAAAGCTAAGTTCGTTAGGGATGATGGGTCCCCAAGAAATACTCGTCTAAGAGTTTTTCAAAGGGGAATACTGGGACATTGATAAGCTTAATATGGTAGCTTCTCTTGGCATTATGGAATGAATAAAGAAGATAAGGAGGGAAATGGTGGATAAACCGGTGCGGCTATCAAATAAAGGTGTTTTCACATTCATGTTTGCTTGGGGTATGTTCCGTGTGAGGGGTGACTCGAGATCAGATCACATAGGCATATGGCATAAGAAGATTTTGGTTAAAATTTCATTTTTTGGGTGGCATCTAGTGAATTAGTTCATTCCAATAGACGACATAATAAATAGTTAAGGATTCTACTTGGCATCTAAGTGTATCAACAGCACAAGCAAGGAGACATGTTTACACTCGATGCTATACTGTGAGGCTTCATAGAGTATCTGGCAGGAATACTTCCCAAACCTAAATATCATGAACGTCATAATTAAAAAAGCATTCAAATTGGATAATCCATCGAAACATCAAAATCCCATCTGACTTACCATAGATTAGAAGATAAATTTTTCTACTGATAATGTGGGAGATATGGAAAGAGCACAACGACGTCAGAATTAGGGACAAATATTTCATGGTGGACAGAATCATTTTTAAAATCGACATATTAGTTGAGAATTTACTACTGTGCTAACCGATAGTTAGACGATGAGATAGACGGTCTTATTATAGCTCAAGTTGTTGATCTGACAGTTCACCCGAGTACCTTTTTCAAGTCTACAGGATTACCTTTACGGTGTAGAAGTAGGGTGGTTGCATTAAGAACCCAGGTACATTAGCATGTGTTACTTTTAGGTTCTTGGTACTTATTTCTTTTTGCTATGCAGGCTGAATTGGATGAGGACTAAGGTGGGAAAAGTTCCAGGAGATAAGCTAGGCAAGATGAGTGCATTGACAAAGCAGCACTTAAAGTTTAGAATTTGTTATGCTTTTGAATTCTTAAAATAGTTGTTCCCTTCAAGTGACATATTTCTTTTTATTATTTTATGTGTATTCTGAGCATAGAACCAAAAGGTGCATATGATGGCAGGTTTGCCTAAATTGGCTAGCTTTTTAGTCTCTTGTAAGTTCTGTGTGCTGGTTATAATAAAATTACGTGAAAAAAATCTATCAAAATGAAACTGATTTTTGAAATCAAAAAGTGAGTTTGTATTTTGTGAGTGGTTTTTTAATTTAAAAATAGACGAGAATTTTTTTTAAATGCTACGTGTTAGCACATAGACAAAATTGTGTTTTTGATATTTTTTGCACAAAAACATAAATAATTTATGTTTAGGGTATATTTTTATTTCTAAATAACTAAAAACGATACAAAAACATAAAAAACATAAATATTTTTATTTTAGGGCCCTAAAATATAATTTTACCAAATGAAATTAAGAAAAAATTATGTTAAGGAGACAACAAAAATATTGGTCTCTCTCAAAAAAAGAGAGTCCATATGTTTTTTTTTGTTTTTCCAAATTTTTTCTAGTCAAATAATTAAACAAATTAAAATTCTTTAAAAATAATATCCAAAACATTGTTAAATAGCATTTTCAATGTAAATAATATTTTTTCGACAATACTATTCACAAAAACTATAAATAGCATTTTCAAGTTTAGAGTTCTAGGATCAAAGACGAGCTTCTCTCTCTCTCTCTCTCTCATAACACTAGTTTGAATATTATAATTTATTTATGTGATTGTGTTTAAATTATAATATGTGTATTTCATATGTGCATTGATGTGTGATTTATTTTATATGCATTATGTGTGTAGTGTAGATGTCATTATTTTTTATTTTTATTTATGTGTAAAACTATATATCTTATGGAATTGGAGCTTAGACAACTTTGAAGATGTGAAAACTACAGATAGAATCTCTTCTTCGGTCCAAAAATAGTGATGTCATCATGTTGTTGATTTCGAGCTATAAATCCGACAAACTGACCCTATCATCAAAAGAATAATATAGAAAAGATATGGCGCATTAACCCCCAAAATCCCATATTTATGTATTTGTATTATATTTTTGATTTCTAGGCATTTATATCCTAGAAAATATATTTTAGTCCAAAATATAATTTTTGGGCATATTGTGCTTTACATACTTTTTGTGATTGTGAAGTCTTTAGCATATATTATACAATTTGATATTGTCATTAAGTGAACTTTATTTTCATTAGATTAAATTTTTTAAAATTTATATTGAGATTTTTCTTCATTTTGGGTTATAAATTTTATTTGCTTCTTTTATTTAATTAATTAACCATCATTCTCATTACTTTGTGATTTTAAATAACCTATTGTCAAAATGTCCTACCCCAATAATTGTTATGAGAGCGAAGTTCCAATTCTACCTAAAAAGTGGTATCCGTGCTTCTATTAAGGAGAATATTTGTCAATGATAATGTGATGATATTCAGTCTATTTGTTTTCATCATATTGATATTTGATTACTTTTATTATCAATACAGTAATTTCGAACATATTTCGAGATATTTTTGTTTATATTGATTACTTGTAATAAATATTATTTTTTATTATTATGAAAGATTACACCATAATAATATAGTTAGCTAAGATCAATTATTCTATTTGGAAAAATAGAATACATGACTTACTTGTAGTCAAACAGTTATATGACCCAGTGAGAAAGATAGAGAAACTTAAAATGTTGAGTGAACAAGAATGGGAATACCTATATTTTAGGGTTGTCTCCATTATTTAGAATTGGATAAGTAGTGATAATATCAATATGTTGCTGATAAAATAAAGGTTGACAAGCTATTAAAGAAGCTAGAGTCTATGTTTGAATGAATATATTTAGAAATAAAATATTGATCATTGGATGTCTAGTTAACCTGAGGTTTATGCATGGTAATCTAATGTTGGTGCACATCAACATCATTCAAGGGTTAGTTAATCAAATTTCATCCATGAAAATGGTCTTTATAGATGAGGTATTAGCTTATCTAACGTTGAGCTCACTTTTGGATAATTGGATTAACTTTAAGATATTTTTGAGCATATCACCACCTGGAGGTGTTGTATCAATAATGTTATCTCAAAAGATTTATCTTTTGATGAAGCAAGGATAAATGAAAAGTGGGGAGCTTCTCATGGTATTCTCATCCCTAAGAAACATGGTAGGAGTACTATGAGGCACACATAGCTCGATAGAAGAACTCATTCTTCCAAAGGCAAGTCACAAAGAAGAAAAACAATCAAGTGTAACCACTATAGCAAGTTGGCACACATGAAAAATGATAACTATTCTAGGAAAAGACTATAGCATTAGAATACGAGAAGAGAAGGAGTCGAGAGAGAGGGCAATCACCAATGTCACCTTAGAAGGTAACTTGAAGTTGGTTATCAATGATAATTCCTCTAATATCATATCTCAGAAGGGTGATTGACTTATTACCTCTAGATCATCATTCATATCATGCCACACATCGGCTTCTTTACTGCCTACACACCTAATAGTACAATAAATATGGGTAATAGTGGGACATCATAGATTTTAGGTATTAAAAATATTTTTCTACAAATGAAGATAGGACATTAGCTGATGATTACTAGTGGCAGCTAATAGTCTAATGTATATTGGCATACTAGATAATATGGGATATAATAGTCATTTTGATGATTACTAGTGGCAGCTAGTGAAGGGCACATTAGTCATTTCAAGGGGTAAGAAAAAAGTATTTTGTATGTCACTTAGACAAGAGTACATTGAGATCAGGCAAAGATTATTCATCATAAGAGCAACATTTATATTTTTGAAAAGGAGACTTGATCATCTGAGTGAGAAAGGCCTTTAGCTTCTAGTTAGAAGAAATATATTATCATTTGACCAAAGATCTTCTCTTGATGAATACATGGACTACATGGCTGGAAAAAGCTATATATCACCTTTTAATTCTTGTCCACCATAGAAGAGATCGAATATTCTTGATCTAATCCATACCAATGGATGCTCTATATAGTGTAGAATACTTGGTGGGGCCCTTTATTTTGTTACATTCATTGATTATCACTATAGAGAGGTATGGGCATATACAATAAAAATGGATGATTAAGTTTTTCCTATCTTTCAAGATTTTCATGCTTGAGTTAAGAGAGAGACTAGAATAAAATTGATCTCCATACATTCTAATACTATAAAAAAAATATCAAGGTTAATTTCATAGCTATCATGTATCCCATGATATTAGACAAAAATATATATTAGCTGAGACATCATAATTAGACAGCATTACTAAGAAGATGACCATACTATTAAAGATAGAGTTCAGTGCGTGCATATAATTGTTGATGCATATGGTTGTTGATGTAATCAACATGTACTCTGCTACCACCATGGATGGAGATAGTCCTAATAAAATATAGACCAAAAATGATATCTAATTTGATTACTTATGAGTTTTTAGCTACATAGTTTTCATTCATATTCTAAAAGATGAATGATCTAAAATCAATGATATTGCATGTCCATGTATATTCATTAGATATGGATACAAGAAGTTTGGATATAGACTATGAGACCCAATTGCCAAGAAGCTTATTCAAAATGGATATATGATTTTTCTAGAGAACTAGTTTATGGTTGGTAGTCATTCGAGCATATATGAGAGTGATACCATAGCAATTTCTATTTGTATAGATTCAGTGCTAGTTTCCTTCTAAAGATTAGTCTGATGAAGAGGAGAGGAATTGGATAGCCACCTGATATTTCTGAGCCTCGTGATACTATTAATATTTATTAGCCACATGATATACATAATATCTTTGTGCCCTAGAACATACCTAGTTATTCAAGTTGGAACTAGATAGGACATAGTTATTCATCATGATACATCTAAGTCTAAATTGAGGATATCATCTAGGCCTCACTAGATATCCTCTAGATTTCATGTTTATATATTATCTAGGGATACAAGTGAGCCAAGACCTTTCAGAAGGTCATCTCTTTTGAGAATAAAGAGGAATAGTTTTTGGATATGCAAGAAGAGATAGAGTCTCTTCACATCAACTAGACTTATGATGTGTTACCCTTAACGAAAGGAAAATGAGCTTTTAAAAAATAGATGGCTCTTTAAAATAAAACTTGGTGATGATGACTTTCAACTGAGATAGAAGGCTTGGTTAGTAATCAAAAGGTTTAGTCAAAATAAATGAATTGATTTTGAAGTTGTATTCTATTCGAGTAGTTCTAACTTAGGCTGCTAGCTTGAACTTAGAAATTGATTAAATCGATGTTAAAACTATATTTCTTCGTGATGGCCTTCGTGAGACTCTCCACAAAAATCAACTTGAGGGATTCATTATAGATGGGAAGGAAGGACTTGTTTGTAATTTGAACAAGTGCTTGTAAAGTCTTTAAACAAGCTCCTAAGTAGTAGTACAAATAATTTTAATTCATAAAGTCTCATGACCTTTAACAAACATCTTGTGATCTCAATACTTATCAGTCATCAGATGGGAGATAATAGATATATACTTTTATTATATATTGATGACATATTAATTATTGGCTATAATGGAGCACTAATTGATAGGCTTAAGTGGAGAGCTGGAAAAGGTTTTTTTCTATGAAATACTTGGGCCCAATCATGTAGATTTTAGATATGAATGTCATCTGGGATATGTAATATAGTCATATCTCATTATGTCAAGAATGATACATCGATAAAGTTCTTGATAGATTTTTTTATGAATGAGGCTAAGTCAATCTCAACATCCTTAGTTAAACAATTAAAGTTGAATAATGAGCATGGTCTCAAGACTAATGAGGAAAGGAGAGATATAAGTTGTGTCTCCTATATCTTAGTAATCGATAGTCTTAATGTATGTTATGGTCTATACTAGACTAGATATAGCACATATTGTCGGCATAGTTAGTCGTTTTCTCTCAAACCCAAGAAGATATCACTGAGATGCAATGAAATCTATGTTAAGGTATTCATGGAGGACTTTTCACCTATCTTTGTGTTTGAGTAGGATAAAACCTATGCTTCTTGGATATACTAATTCTTATAAACTCAGTGATTTAGATTCACATAGATTCACCTCAAGTTATCTTATAATATTTGGAGGGAGCGTTGTATTTTAGGAAAATATGCAGTAGAAGTGTGTAATACTATCCAACTACTAATGTTTGCAAAAAATATTTATGGTTGAAAAGCTTTCTTATAGACTTGAATGCGCGACAAGATACATATATTGTATGGTACGACACTCAAAGTGCTATACATCTCTTTAAGAATTTGATCTTCCACAATAGGTCTAAGCACATTGATATATGGTATCACTGGATATGAGATGCATTAAATAAAAAGTTAGTTATGCTTGAAAAATCATACATGAATAAAAATGTTGGCAACATGTTCAAGAAAATTTTATCATTGACAAAATTTAATTTCTTTCAGTTACATACTAGTATGTGTCTCCCCAACTTGTTGGGTTTACCAAGTACAACTAACTTGGCAAACACATGGGAAGATGTGTTGGCTTTACCTAAGTTTGGTAGATCAATTTTATTTATTTTATTTGTTTTATTTTTTGAAGGAATGAGTATGGTAGACCATTAGATGGGATAAAACCCCATTTTTTGTTTCATAAAAAAAATAAAAAAAAAAGGTTTTTTAACTTTGTGAAAACATGAACATTCATATTTTCATAAAAAATGTACACATGGTGCCCTCTTGGATGGGGGAGTGTATAGTTTTTAGACCAAAATGGGACTATATTTTTGTTGGACAAAGGGATGGTGTGGATATTTTTTTTTTAGTTAGAAATGGGGTTGTGCTTTTCTACCATTTTTTTTTCTAGTTTTGAGTTCCTGAATCAAAGACACAAAAACTTCTGTCTCTCTCTCTCTCTCTCTCTCTCTCTCTCTCTCCCTCCTACTCACATTGGTTGAATATTATAATTTATTTATGTGATTGTGTTTAAATTATAATATTTGTGTTCAATATGTGCATTGATATATGATTTATTTTCTATATATTGTGTGTGATGATTATATATATAATCACAACTTATTTATAATTTAGTGGGTGTAATGTGAATATAACTAGTTTTTTTTTTTAATTTATATGTAGGATTATGTGCCATAAAGAATTGAAGTTTGGACAACTTTGAAGATTTGAAAGATATTGATAAATCTTCTCTTAGTATAGAAATAGTGTTGTCATTATGTTATTAATTCCAAGCTATTAATTCGACAATTCAACCCTATCATAGAGGTGTATAGTGAGCAAGGCAGCCCAGACATGGCAAGAGGCATGGCTTGACTGCATGGCCCAACACGCATGCACCTTGTCCCTTGACACAATCCATTAGCAAGGTGACCATGACATGGGACCACATTATAGGAATGGGTCACAGGTCACATGTCACCATGACCCATGATCGTTTCTAAACCTATTAAAAAAAAAAAAACTAGGTGTTTTTTTAAAGTACCATACCTGCCACATCCTTGTGGTGGGTATTTTTAAATCTTAATTCAACCCAATCCACCAAGTTGATGTGAGGGATTCCTCAATTGGTAAAGAAGTCCCCAATGACCAAGGGTATGTTGAGCGAATGCGCACAAGTGCCCCATAGTGATAGTAGTCACTATCAATGTCGAGCATGTGCCCCATCTTGGCCATTGGATTCATTCCAATGGCTAGGAGTAGAAATCCAATGGTTGTTAGGTTTATGCCCTTTCATATATTTAATTATATATAATAATTAAAAAATAAATTTATTATTTTAATAAAAAAAAATCTATAAATATAGATAAAGTGTTTAGAGTTTTTAATTCTCAGTTGTAAAGTTCTTTTTTCTCCTCTATTATTTGCTCTCCTCTACTATTCCTCTCTCTCATTCTCAAATCTCAAAATAAAATCTCAAGAATGCAGTTGCAGCTCTACCATTTAAAAATTAGAAACTGAAATGGGATAATGCATCCACCTTTAGTTGTACTTATGCTAATGCCTAAATATAATAGAATATGAGTTTTTTTTGTTATTTATAAATATTAGGCTTAGTTAATTATTTTTAAACATAAACCAAAAAGCTAACCAATAACTAATAGTGAATATAATGAAAATGAAATTAATATTAATTTCTATATGAATAATAATGATGACCTTATGGAAAGGTCTGAGGCTGAAGCTATATTTTCTCTCATCGCCTCGACTCAAACTATATTACCTAAAAAATAAAAAACTAGAATAACTTCAATTATTTGGACTACTTTTAATACAATATATATATATATTTTATGAGTGTTGAAGAAGAATCAGCATGATATAGATATGATCATAAAATATATATATGTAGGAGTACATGTAGGATGGGCAAACTAAAAAGACGTATTAATCAATGCACTAAATAATATGGTGCATTATATACAAGGCAAATAAAATTGAGTATGATTAGTGAAGTGTTAGAAGTTAGATCTAGTTTAGCTTCTTTAATCCCGTTCATATACCGCAATGATTTAGGAAGAAAAGTCATGATGAAATTGATTATGATCATGACCCTTTTAATTAGATTGTTAAAGAATCTTATAGTAGTCAATATCATGCTGACCTACTTCCAACTTACTTATCATATGATTCATAGGTTCACATATAAGAATGATATAATAAAATATTATAAGTTAAAAAGATAATTATAAATTAATGAATTTAGCTAATATAGTAGAGTGGTGTCCATTATGTCTGATATATGGACTTGTCACAAGGATGTATTATTTGCATTGCTCACCACCCACTATGTAGATTCTACATGAAAACTTAATAAAAAATTTTTAGGATTTGCAGAGTTTCTTCATCCTCGTGATAGCCCTACTATATATGAGTGCATGATAAGGATCTTTAGAGATTTTGACATTCACAATAACATATTTAGTATCTTATTTGATAATGCATCTAATAATAGAATCATTATTAGTATATTTGTTAGAACTATTAGAGATGGGCTATTAAGTAAGATTTTTTATGTTAGGTGGAGATATCATATTATTAATTTGATAGTACAAGTGAGGATAAAAGTTATTTTCTCTGCTTTAGAAAAAATAAGAGGTTCACTAAAATATCTTAGGATGCATAGTAGAAAATAGAAGTTTAGTAATATTTATTTGTCTAAGAGTCTAAAGAAAAAGAAATTCCAAATGAATGTAAGACACCATTGGAATTATACTTGCCTAATATTGGAATCATGCATTAGATGCAAACATGTGATATCCATCAATGTCAATCATAAGAGTGATAAACTTATTATTAACGACTCTGATTAGAATATATATATTCTTTTATAAAATTCCGAAAGATTTTTTATGACATGTCAAATATATGTTCCTCTATGTATACTCACACCTTTGCATTTTACTTAGGTCCATATACAATATTAGTAGCATGTTTAACAAGTTTAGAGGTCATCCTATATTTAGTGTCGTGGCCATTAAGATAGAAACCAAATATTTAAAGTACTAGTCCACTATTTCATCTCTTTATTGTCTATTTTAAAAAAACACATAATTTTATTACCAAACACACAAAGTTTAACAAATACATATAAGGTTCACTAATTTAGGCAAACCTGCTAAATCTTATGCACCCTTTGGTTCTACACACAAAATACACATAAAACCTCAAAAAAAGATGTGCCACAAGAGAAATACACAACATATAATCATTTGCATCACTTATATGCAATCATCCATCCAGCTGTCATAAACCTATCTCATACTTACAATGCTAAAATTGAACAAAAAACCAAAGCAAGATACGAAAAGGATAATTCGACTTCTTGTCCATTCTCTAGCTCATGATTCTCACGCAGTCATCTCTTTATTACTTAGTTGCCTGCATGGATCCTTTAGTTAATATAGAAGGGATAAAGAATATTTTGATATACATATCCATGTGAATGAACCATGACTAGAAACCTGAATGGTTTATTCAAGAAAAAATAACTAACATATTTACATACTATGATACTAGGTATGGTAGTACTTGTAGTTAAGCTCCAAGTATAGACTTGAACATCATATTTAGAGATAATGACTTCTCCATTTAGTTAATGAGAGGGAATGATGAGATTTTCCTTTGAATAGGAGCGAATTATCTCTAAACTTAGATATTAATTACTGCTCAATCATATCTCATCATGATAATAAGAACCTTGATATTTTACTAAAGATGAAATCATATGAATTAGCCTATCCCATGATGTCTAAGATGACATTGACATGAGATCTATTGATTTCTTTGGTGTTTAGCATAACATCAAAATCTACTTTTTCTATCACAACCAATATTATTTTAGATAGGAGGTTGAGACCATGGCGAGATATTGTTGAGGCACTTGAATGTAAGGACTATAATGATTCGAGATTGGGCATTCATAATAGAGTGGGACTCGGAGACAAGAGTTATTAGTAGATGATGACTCATATGACTTAGAGGATATTGAGGGACAGGTAAAGGAGTATATAAGCCAGTGTTTTGTTTCCTAGTCTTAGCTATCTGACAGGTAAAGGAGTATATACGCCTACAATTCCTTAGCGTGGTGGCAAGGGAATCCCTTATCAGGATTTTGGGTTTTGTTGTTGTCGTAATGAGCTACCAATAGGGTGGTTGGTGAGAGATCTGTGGCGGCAGCGATGGATTTCCGGGTGGTTAGGCGGGTGTGGATGTGAAATTGAAACAAATAGAGATAACTCGATCTCGGATCGAAGTTAGCCTCTGATACCAAACTGACGTAGCTCGGCTACGAAGAATAATAAAATAAAACAAAAAGAATGCAAATAAAAGAAATTGAATGAAATTCTCAAGTTTTCAATAATAATCAAGTGTTTTTTTTCCAAAAACAATAACCTAAGGTGCTATTTATAAGCACAAATAAAATCCTAATAGATAAATCCAAACGGATAAATCTAAATATCTTAATAGATAAATCCAAAAGCACTAAAGGATAAATCCAAAAATAAAATTAAATAAAAATTAATAGTAATAAAATTCATCATTGGACTTGGGCTTCCTCTCTCGTTTAGGCCCATATAAGGGCCTACTCCATGCCCCATCACCTATATTTTAGGAGCGTAAGTGGAATAGAGTCAACATGCGGAGAATCATCAGAAGATTCGGCTTAAGTGGTTCCCTTCGTCACCTTGAGCACAAAAAAGAAGATCCTTATCAGTCCTGCTTGTCTCCACAATTCAAAAATTGAAAAGTAGTGATACTTATTAATATGTTGCTAATTAAATGAGGGCATACAAAATATGAGAGAAGCTAGAGTTTATGTTTGAAATGAACACATTTAGAAATAAAATATTAATCAGTAGACATCTTGTTAACTTAAAGTTCAAGAATGATAATCTAATGTCTCTACACATCAATATTTTTTATGGGCTTATGAATCAACTTTTATCCATGAAAATAATCCCAAAAGATGAGCTATTAGCTTGTCTAATTCTAAGCTCACATCTAGATAGCTAGTATAACTTTGTAGTTTCTTTAAGCATATGACCACCTGGAGGTGTTGTATTAGTGCATGTTATTTCAAAAAATTTATTGTCCAGAGAAGCAAGGAGAAATGAGAAATGGGGAGTTCTCATGTATTCTTATTTGTGAGAAATATGGTAAGAGCACTACTAGGCACACAAAGCTTGATAGAATAATTTATTCTTTTGAAGGCATGTCT
Organism: Sapria himalayana; assembly: GCA_029783825.1. Taxonomy (NCBI): domain Eukaryota; kingdom Viridiplantae; phylum Streptophyta; class Magnoliopsida; order Malpighiales; family Rafflesiaceae; genus Sapria; species Sapria himalayana. The sequence continues at coordinate 346,949 of JAREIK010009868.1, forward strand.
CAAAGTTGAAAATAAGTCAAGTATTACCGCTATAACAACATACGAGAAGAGAGTGACTCGAAAAAATGGCCAATATCACCTCAGAAGGTACCTTGATGCTAGTTAGCAATGATAATTCTGCTAATATTGTTCATCATAAGAGCAACAGCTGATGTTGGGAGATGTCTAATATGTATTGGATATTCATATGAATTTGATGTATGTTGGCATGCTAGATGATATAGGGCATGCTAGTCATTTTAGTGATAGTCGATGGAAGTTGGTCAAGTGCACATTAGTCATTATAATAGGTAAGAAGAATGCTTTGTATAACACACTAAAAAAGAGTGCTTGGAGATCAGGCAAATATTGTTTATCATAAGAGCAACATTGATCTTTAGCATATGAGACTTGGTTACTTGAGTGAGAAGGACATTTGGACAATAGTTGTTCCTCTTTATACTCTCCACAATGTTTCTCCTTAAATATCTTCCCAATTCTATGAGAAATATAAGTACTAAACTTGTAAGTAATTTAACATCAGTACGTACATATACAAATAAATAAAATACACAAATTTTTCTGCTACTAAGTTAAAATTAAATTCATTTATATTTATTATCCAAAACTATGTAATACAAATATTATTTTAATTCTAAATGATAATATTCGATAAATTGCAATATCATATTTTGTTATTAGTATAAATTAGCAAATTTCAAATATTATAATATACCTATAATTTCAATCACATTTTATTTTATATTTATTTAAAATGAAATGATTATAAAAAAATTATAAGTTAAAATTATAATATACCTATAATTAAAATGATAATATTATTTTAATTCTATAATTTTGTTATTATTTTAATAAAAAAAATGATTTTGCATGCATGTAGTAAATTTAAGAAAGATGCATACTATTTATTGTTAATTGTAGGCCGGATAAAAATTTTTTCATAACTTAAATATAAATTATAGATTGTGAATATCCAATAAGTATCATTGTTGTAGTATAAATGCATGGGCCTCATAAGATAGGTGTGATGAAGCTAACAATACCTTCTGGTGCAAAATGAAATGAAGATGAAATATATGTGGTAGTCAATATGTGTGTATCATGATGAGGTGATGCCAACGTATCCTTTGTACATGTAAAAGAATACGAAGAGACATGTGTATTATTTTCATCACTAAATACATGTAAATTTTCTCTTCCACGAACTTAAAGTTGACTACTTCTACCCCTGCACACATATTGAGATCCTCAGCCACTTGAATGATTACCTCTCATACCAAATTCAAGTTATAAAAACATCAAAAATATATAAAGAATAAAAACATGCCATAAAAGTGTCATAATAACAAAAAATAATGAAAAACACATTGACATTCACAAAAGCAAAAAAAAGATTCATTTAAAATCCAAATTGTAATTGTTACAAAATAAGCAAGAAAACATAACATGGAAGTAAATAAATATCTAGTCATCATCAAACATTTATAATAAATCATCTCCATCTACATATTCATCGTCAACTTATTCTGCAATTAGTTCCTCCTCATTATCTTCTTCAACTTTGTCATCATTAATCTCCAAATAATTTCCTCTTTCACCATGCATTATTTGAAATCCATCATCTGCCTCATGAATGATCAAATGAAGTTCTACATTATTCGCTTGAAATGTTGATATACGTGATGAAGTGACAATAACATCATTTTCATTAACTTTCATAGCTGATCGAGGTTTTATTTTACATATTGCTTACCAGTCACAAGGATTTCTTTTTGTGGTTGGATAAGTGGTGTAATACACTTGTTCAGCTTCTACCACAAGAATAATGGCTCATACTTATGATAATATTTCTCATAATACACATAAATAAGGTTGTATTGATAAAGAATTATAGTACTTATATTTGGAATATGATCAAACCATTCACACTTAAATAAAATTATTCTTTTAATTGGTAAAGTAGGATACTCCACATGTAGAACTTCAATTAGTCAACTATGAAAATCAATAGTAAATACAATATAGTTAGATCCCTTAATGCAAACACCATTATTTATTGCAGCACTATTTGAATCATATTTCAAAGTATGAAATTTGTATCTATTTACATAATGTAGGGATATGCCTATAACCTTCGTAATGTTCCTTTTTCAAGATCCTTCATTTGTCTATTACATATATTTGATGATGAAAATTATACCTATAAAATGATAAAGAATAAATTCATACTTATATAATGTTGCACAGAACTGTTTAGAATTAAGAATGATAAGCTATATACTGACAAATTTTTGAAACCAATTTGTGAAATCATTTTCAAGCTTTAAATCAATTGAAGCATCAACAATATATCGTTCTCTTTACCCTAGTTCCTTAGCATAAATTCTTCTAAATGAATATTGAAGATATGTTGAATTATTAAAAATCTTTATTGTATATAATGACAAAGAAATGAGAATATGAAATCATTATAAATCTTACTCAATATATGATATAACTTTCTCATAGGTCAACAAAATATATGTGTGTGCAGCATGATACTCCTGGTCATCCAAAGAATATCTTGTTAATATTCTTCCATATGATCAACCTGCATGTCTAAAAATAGAATGCATATTATTTTATTTTAATTTCTCTTCTATACCATATATATTATTTAATGATAATTTTTATGTAGATTATACAATTGTGACCGAAAGTCATGTGCACAAAAAACTTAAAGCCTCTTAAACCAAGTAGGCATTGCATATCGATCTTTCCACTTTGACTTTATTTCAAATATTATTTTTTTATTTTCTAAGATATCTGAAATAGATATATATTAGAAAAAAAAATATTCATCAGATATATTTAAATTTTTAGATAAACAAATAAAAATTATACAACCTCTTAAATGAATATATCTATTTGTATTGCACATGACATGCTAACATGGATTCATAAAGAAGGTAGGATACTATATATAATTTGTTTTGATTATCTATTTTGTATAATCAAGTTATTTATGTTTTAATATTTTTATATAAGTGCAGGAAACAAAATATTAAGAGTCCGAAAATATAGCAATAGCATAATAATGAAGGTCTCGCTGTCCGATCAGTAGATTGAAGAATTTTTTGGAGCAGAGTCTGGCACATCGTAGTGATTCGACCCGCTCCGATTAATTAAACCTAAAATTATATTAATATAAATTGTATTTATTTTATGTTTTATGGGCTACTGTTTTTCATGGTGTGGTACTGTTCATCTCTTCCTCCTCTTCTGTGTGATTTTATCATGACTATTTATGCTACATAAACTGTAAAAAAATTCTGGACATTTTGGGTATGTAACGCATATGCATTTTCTGAAGGATGTAGCTAATTGTGTTGAACGACTAGTAAACCATGCTATTTCGTGTGTTTCTATTGTGGTTTGGTTTCATTTTTTTGATTCTACCATGGTTGGATTATGATTGTGGATTGAATATATATCATTAGTTGTTGTTTCTCTGATTGATTTCTTCTTCTGAATCACAATCGTGGAAGCACAATTGTCCAACATAGAATAGAAGATGTTCCATGGAGTCGAAGAAGTTAGGAGAAAAAATATGCTAAAGTCTACATAAAAATAATAGGGATGTTATTTTGTAAATGTTTTAATTCTTCCTTTGTTAGGATATTATAAATGAGAGTCTTAAAAATTGCTTATTTTGTAGAAATAATTCATGGAATGCTATAGATATTAGCCTTTTTATGAAGACATGATAGTCATGACTTTTCATTCCAAATAACTTGTGCTTCTATATATTAAGACATCTTTCCATGTTAGATACATATCCGTTAGGGAACCTGAGCTTTATCAACCATTTGTACAAAGCTTCTTTTGCATCCGTGTCAAGACCATAGCAAGCCTATAGGAATAAACATAACCTTTTCAATTTCTCTCTTGATTTAGCATTATCTTTTAGTTTTCCTTTCAAATTCATGATAGTATTAAAAATGTTATCAAAAAAATTTTTCTCAATATACATCACATCTAAGTTATGCCTAATTAGATTGGTTTTAAAATTATGTAAATCTCAAAAGATATTTCTTTTCTTCAAACCACATTGATAATTTTTTGAAATTTGTGCATTAATGTAATTTACATCAACATTCGTAATGTTTTTGAACAGATATCTTTCGATTATAACTCATTATTCATCACCCGACCTCAAAAGTGGTACACCTTTTATGACTTTATGGTCTATCTTAAATGCGTCAATAACCATCTGAAATAAATGTTCCACATGTAAGAACTTATAGTAGTTACCAAAAAAAGAAGTCTTCCCTCCTTTTATTAGATAAAATGTATATGAGCCCTCCATGCAATGAGGTTAAGCTAATTTTTCTATAGTTTTTTATCATGAAAATATTGAATATATAAGAAAGTCACTTATAGTCCACATAAGTAATGCTCATGTTTTAAAGTTCTTCTTTCTAGATATATCATATGTTTTGACACCAACATGTCACAAAATTTTGAGGTCCATTATCAAGGGCTATAAAAAAACATCCAATTTGTTTTTTTTATTAGATTTATCTGACTAAGCATGATAACACATAGAAATATGATCTCATATTTCATATACATCCATGATAGTGAATTATAAGGTATAATAATAACTGGCAATGATGAGTATTTTTACATTGTTTGTTCAAATAGCTAAAATCTATATATGCATAGCCCAAATCTAATATTTTGATTTTCATCTACAAAAGATAGATGATAATCATCAAAATATCTCCAAGAAGGAGAATTTGAGAAATACCACATCATGTCATCTTCAATAATATGCTCTTTGTGCTAACTCATATCATTAGCAGTGACTTCATATATAAATAATCTTTACAAATGAGGAATCAATGGAAAATAGTACATTTTTTATGAGGAATAATTATTTTATTCCTTTTACATTATGTTTTTGTATCGAGGATAGTTATAGAAATTATATATAATTGTTTTACTATATATGCCCCAATATATCATAAAGCCATTAATATAGCAATGTATTTTTTTCATAGACAAACCTAAATCTAGAGGTGTCAAACGTGCCGGGCCGCCCGGCCCGGCACGTTCTTAAACCGTGCCCGGGCCCGTGCCGTGCCCGGGTTAAGAACTTCTCGTGCCGTGCCGTGCCTGGCCCGGCACGTCTCGTGCCTTGGCACGGCACGCCAGCACGGGCCCATCCCGTGCCGGTTCACGCATGCACGCGTGGCACTGGCGGCGTGTCACGAGTGGAGTGGCGTGAGTCGTGAGGTGTGAGTCGTGAGGCGTGTCACGTTCAGATGCATGTGTCATGTTATTAACCTGATAGTTCAAGCGGGTATGAAGGTCTGTTCCCCCGCGTTGGAAAATATACGCAATGCACTCAAGTATATTCGTACTCCTCGCAGACTACAAGAGTTTGGTAATCTCTGTTTGTCTGCGAATCTTAAGAAGAAGAAATTCCAATCAGATGTGAGACATCGTTGGAATTACACGTACATGATGTTGGAATCATGTGTTGGATACGAACACGTGATATCCGACTACGTCAATAGTAAGAGTGGCGAACTTATTATTGACGACACTGACTGGGCTTCAGGAATTTCATTTATGAAATTCCTGAAGATATTTTATGACACGACGAACATGTGTTCGTCGGTTTATAGGCCCACCACTTGCATTGCACTCCATTGCATATGCAACATTAGTAGCATGTTTAGGAAGTATCGAGCGGACCCGACGCTTAGCCATATGGTTGCAGAGATGGAGACCAAGTACCTGAAGTACTGGTCCACCATTCCATCTCTTTATTGCCTCGCAGCATGCATGGACCCTAGGCCTAAGGTGGAAGGGGTTGAAAACACCCTAACTTTCATTTCCTCGTGCATGAACCTGGAAGAGCCACCTGAATGATTTATTTACGAGAAGTTGACAGACCTGTTCACATACTACGATACTAGGTATGGTGGTGGTGGTGGTGAGACTGTGAGTACGGACACTGATACCTTGTTCGGAGATGACGATTATTCCATTAACCTAGCGAGGGGGAAACGTAGGGGTGGACCATCACATAGGAGCGAGCTGTCTAGGTACTTAGATACCGATTACTGCTCAATCCTATCACCTTCTGATAATAAGAATCTTGATTTATTACAGTTGTGGAAATCATATGAGTCCGCCTATCCCGTGCTATCTAGGATGGCACGGGATCTACTGACTCCTTCGGTGTCGAGCGTAGCATCGGAGTCTGCTTTTTCTGTTGCAGTGAACGTGATTTCGGATAGGAGATCGAGATTACGTCCAGATATGGTTGAGGCCTTGGCATGTTTGAAGGATTGGGAGGAATCGAGATTTAGCATCAGTGATCGTGCTGAAGCTGGGACTGTGACAGACACTGCAGTCACATCCACATCCACTACGATGGCGGAGGAGCTGATTGCCGATGATGATGATCCATATGATACTGATCTTGATGTTGCGGCTGATGATTCTCATGATATGCCGCTTGACGATTGATGCTCATCTGCTCTTTTTTTTCGATGTTTTTTTATTTATTTTATTTATATGCTTTGTTTGTACTTTGTACCATACGTTGTGTTGAAACTTATACTTGTTTTGTTCGGACTATTAGTTTCAAAAGCATGATTGGTAATTTTTCATTTGTGTAGTTTAATTTTTTTTTTAATTTTAATTTTTACTAACTTAATGTATTTATTTATTATTTTACGATTTAAATTTTATTTTAAAAATTAATAACTTTAAATTTTAATATATAATTAATAAATTATAATAATAATAAAAGCTAAACTTAATTAAATAAAAAAAAAATTTTTTTCTAATATTTGTTTGTTTTATTTAATTTTAAATTTTATAATTTTTACAAAAAATTATATTTTTTAATTATTACTAATACTCTATAGTCTATACGGTTACTTAATCAAAAAATTTACAAAAAAAAAAAAAATTCTAATCTTCCATTTTCAGCCCGTGCGGCCTCCCAGACCCCGGTTGACTCGGTCCCGCGTTGCGGCTCCCGTCTGCCCGGCCGTGCCGCCTGGCCTGTATGGCCAAGGCGTGCCCGCCTATATACCAACCATGCCGTGCCGGGCACGACACGGTAGCACGACCGTGCTCGTGAAAAATGGGCCGTGTCGTGCTGGGCCGGCCCGTTTGACACCTCTACCTAAATCTCACATTACTTTTTTTTTGCTATAAAAACTATATATCATATTGTTATTCTTTGGTAATAATTTAGATAGCAACTAGCATATTCTATCATAACACCTTTCTAAAAAAATAATAATTTTCCTTTAAATTCAAGAGTCTGGCCACCACATATAACTACGAGTATGAATAGTCATATGGATTACCTAGCCATACCACTTCTTCTGAAGCCTTCAACATTTCATATAATTATTTTGCTAATAATATTTGGATATCATTAACAACATCCAAATTTAATGAAGTATCGATAAAATTCTTCAATGTTGTTTCATATGTATTATTAGAATTAACATAATCAATTATAATATTTGAATCAACACTTCTATGTATATAATACTTATTTGTTTGTAACATAGATATTTTCTCATATTTATGCCAAACATAATAATCTCTAACAAATCGATTTTTTAAAAGATGATATCACATTATGTCCACATCTTGTAAACTCTGATTTTGACATTTACAATAATTACATGGGCATCTTATTTTTGTTTCATCCATAAATTCAGGCTATTTTTCAGCAAAGTAATAAACTCTTCAATCCCTTTTACAAACTCATTAGTCAAAAACTAATCTTTTAATCTTACATTCATCAATTGAAAATTAGGTCATATAATGTTTTTCATTATTGTAACATATAACATAATTATTTTTTGAATTACAATAATGTAGAAAGAAATTGATTTGTAATAAAGATGTAGAAACATATTTATAACATTACATAAATTTAATAAAAAAATTATTGTAACATCATTATTATATAATTTTGGATTAAGATGAGATAATGAGGTAGCTTCAATGTCTTAGATTTTTAACAAAAATCATAAGTTATATTTTTATCATATACATAAAATAAAATATATGATATTTATCTATATTGGATGAAATTACATCAATACAGAAAAAAAGAAAAATTTGTAATGTTATAATTCTTGATTTCTAAATTAAAAAATTTGTACTAACTAATTAGACAAACACATTTTATATAATAGAAATAATAAAAAGATATGTCATGCCAATGCATTTAAATTTGTCAATGAAAAAATAAAAAAAAATAAATCAACTATCGACGAAGAGCATTAATAATAGGAATATTTACTAATCTATATGAAGCATGTAATATAAATAGTCATATACTATATGTGACATGTAATATGATTTTTTAAATAAAGGAGGTGTTATTTATTTAATTGCACATTTAGTGAAATGTAGATCAAACAACTCTATAAATTTTGAAATGAGCATATAATTTTTTTAGTTTTATAATTGTTCATTATGTTCCATCCTTCGAATTGCATACCCTTAAATTTTTTTTACATTAATTATTGTAAAAAACATAAAAAATCTATCGCTAATTAGTGAAGGATTTTTTTTTTTCCGTTTCAAATCCATTTCAATTCCATTCCTAATTTTAGATATGAAATTGGGTGTTTCTAATTTACATTTCTAATTGAATCTTTTTTTGTAGTGATATATATATATATATATTTATTTATTTATTTATACACACACACACACACATAATTATTGTATTTGTGTGTGTGTGTCTTTATAAATACGAATAGATATATAAATACGTATGTGTATATATATAGTTATATATATAGATAGAAATGAATACACACACACAGACACACACACATTTAGAGACACACACATAGATATATATAACTATGTGTTTATGTGTGTGTGCATGTATGTGTGTGTGTACATGTGTGTGTGTGTGTTTATGTGAGTATATATGTATGTATATATATATATATATATATATATATATATTTATCTAGATACACATAATTGTTGTGCGTGTGTGTGTGTGCGTGAGTGCGTGCAACATTAATATGAGGGTAGGTGAAAAATCACATTGTCTACATCTATTTAGGATTTTCAACTTTTTCTTCTATAAAAGAAGATTTCCCCTCTCTGAAATGTATCTCAATCCCAATTTTCTTTCAGCTTATATTTCTTTTATTATATTATTTATTTCACTACAAGAAAAATCTCATTTAACTAGGTGTAATTCCCTAGCTAAATAAGATTTTTCTGTCGCTAAATGAAAAATAGTGACGAAATACCGATGGATCGGGTCCCTTTCTAAAGTGCTCGCTAAATTTTAGCGAAAGAAGCTTCCCTAGCTAAAAAATTAGCGACGAAAAATTCTATTGCTAAAAAAGAAAAATTACCTAAGCTAAAATAGGAAGATAAATAAAATAATCCGTCGCTAAACAAAAATAATGACGAAATATTCCCTAGCTAAAGTCATGGTCTATAAATTTTAGCGACGGATATAGTCCCTAGCTAAAAAAATTTAGCGACGAAAAATCCGTCGGTAAATTTAATATTCCCTAGCTAAATTAGCTAGGGAAAATTCCCTATCTAAATTAGCAAGGGAAAATTCCCTAGCTAAATTAGCAAGGGAAAATTCCCTAGCTAAATAACTAAGAATTTTTCCTTTGCTAATTTAGCAACGAATTTTCCCTAGCTATTTTAATTTCAAATAAAATTTCAGAATTTAATTTATTTTAAAATTTTTTAATTAAATAATTTAATATTTTTATATCAAATTGAATAAAAAATGAAACGATAAATAATTTATAATAAACAAAAAATAAAATCATTTAATATCTTATTCAAATTCAAAATATACAGAATTTAAACAAAAACATAACAAATTTTTATTTCATCTTATTAATCAATGTATCTACCGACAGTGCATAGATTATAATATACATTGAGTTTTCTTTCTCTCCCTTTACTCCTCCAATCATCATTTTTCTACTGTGACAAAGCTGTCCGAGTCACGGCACATAATGTCTAGTGAAAAATCTCATCACTTATAAAAGCTTTGTATGAGGAATAATGTAGTATCATATCTGTAATAAATTTAAACCACTCAATCAAATTAAAAAAAGTTATGTTTTAATACATATATAATCCTGCAGTATATATGTAAATATATACTAACATTTCACTTGGACAATATTTACTGTAGTATATGTACATAAAAATAGTAATATTATGTGTACATATAAATTGAGTACAAATATATTCAATATATATGCACATAAAATACTACAGTATTATATGTACATATATACTGACTTTATTCGTACGTATGTACCTCATTTGGTACTGTTGCTGCTGCTCCCATTGTTGCTCCTGCTGCTGCTGCCATTGCCGGTGTTGCCGTTGCCACTATCACTGCAATAAATCAATTTATCCTTAAGTATTAGGTCTCATCTCACAAGGCAATAAATCACAAAAATAACATCATTAAAATACACATAAAAAAATTCAAGTTTAACAAAAACTATAATAATTCAAAATAAACGTTAATACATGATATTTTATTCTTGGCATAAAATAGTAATTTTCATCATAGGTTGTATACAAAAGCACGCAATGCCAAGATTATTAAATATGCAACAAAACATAAACTTCACCTCACTAAATCTAATAAAAATTTCAAAATAAAATATATTTGTACAAAAAGAATACAAAAATAACTAATCTTTATGAAAATATAAAAGTACCTACAATATAAGTATAATGATAACGACCATACCTAGCACATGAGGTTCCTACTTGACACAGGATCTAAGATAGTTTGATATCTCGAACTCAAGGCCTATTATCTTTGGAGAAAGTTATTTAACATCACACCAAGTCACGACTTGTAATATAAGGACAAATGATATTTACTTGATTGTAACTACAATATAAGAGAAACCTAAACCTATAAATAAAAAATAAAAGACTATGAGCAGCTCATATAGGTTAGGTGATTCCATAGAATGAAAATCAATTGAATCTGCTACAGACTTGCATGCAAATCCGGGCACGGCTATAGCTCTTTCAAACTTGAGCTTCAATACTACCTTCTTACACTCTTCAAACTTCTGGGCAGGATTACGATCCATTGAAAAAAATTTTTTAACCTGATTCATGTTCATCATAGAAGTTATGATGAAAGAGACCCATGGTGTTCATGATCATCAAATATGTTGACTGAAACAACTTCAAACATGGTATTGATTAAAGATGAATGAAGTTTGTGAACCAAGCTTATTGATATGATTGGAACCTAATGAAAGTCCTTCAATGCTTCTTTGTGATTCCCCATGGCAAGATATGCAGCACCTCGTCTGTAATAACCTTGTAATTTCGGACAAATGTTAGGAGGAATAAGAAGAAAAGTATACACAACAGACTCATGATGCATTATGTGCCTTGGAATAGTAAGAATCACAATTGATAGCCTTGGAAACATCCTCTACAGCACACCCATTTTCTTTTAGTTTGGCATGGGCAATTGCATGATTGGCCCAATACACAACATTCTGATCATGTAAATTGATAGCTTGTGTGTATAGTTCTATAGCACGAGCAAACCTGTTGGCTGAAAAAAAAGATGACAAACATACATATCAATGTCAATATTGATCGAAATGACAAATCTAGCTAAGATTAAAATTGATGAGACTATATGATTAGCCATCATAAAAATAAGTGTAAGCAATAGCAACCTTACATATAGATTATATAAGATCTTACTTTTAATGAAATGACAATCAATTTTAATATGTTTATATTCTTGTTATATATCAAATTTGAATGCTTAGTTATTTGATTATCATAGTCAAACATAGAAACTCTACCTATTTGATGCAATATATAAATATCAACTCTCATATAACAATGACTATGACTAAGCATTCCACTTCTATATTCTCAATTTAAAATCGATATCTATCTTAATTCCTTGAGGAAAATTTTCTAGGCACCAACATCACTCAGATGGGAACGTGCCGCATGAATCTTGGCAGGCATGATATTTTGTTTTATGAAATTCTCTGATAAATATATGGAATGGAATTATTAAATTATCATACATCTTCTAATTCATAAAATAACAATAAAATTCAATTTTTTATTTACTAGTAATAGTAAAAACCAAATTTTTACTTCCAAAAGATGAACACATGAGCTCAATTAAACTCGAACTCAAAATATTAACAACTTGACTCGAGCTCAATTGAACTCGAACTCTACTCGAGTTCTATTGAACTCGAACTCGACTCATATCATTAGCAGTCCTAATTATTAGTATGAACTAAAACTACAAAATAATAAATTATTATACGTATTATGTTATATGGTTGATAATGTCAATAACACAAAAGAAACAAACATATTGATGATGATGATACTCATCCTATTAAAATAATATTCATTAACTAAAAAAGCACACCCATGATTGATATTTATTGATATTCTAAATCAAAGAAAAAAAATGCATCATGTCATCACCAAATTAACATCATAGATAGAAAAAAAATTCCAAATAATTAAGATCATAGTTATTAGAAACTTGTGATACAAGAAATGATACAATAATACAACATATATTTTTTATGAAAATTAATAGGTTTCACAATTTATATCTTATTTTAAAATATATCTTACAATACAAATACCAAACATGATATGACATGTGATACTATGATAAAATAATACATACATTCTCAACTATTTTCTATAATTAAAAAAAATCAAATTAATTTTTTCTGTTAAAGAATTTATTATATTAAATATTCAAATATACAAAAGAATAAAAAAATAATCATAAAAAATAAGCAAAATAATCTTATACAAAATGTTACATTTTATTATCATATACTATAATTCATACTTTTAATATATATTTATACAAATATATTTTTTTACATATTTTTTACAACGTGAAAAACCTTATGTTACATGATACGATATAATACATAATACAGAAAATTAGAAAAATAATATACGATATATTTTATGAGCTAACAACTAAGATTATAATGCAGGAAAAGAAAATATGGAAAAGAAAAGCAACACACACACACACACAACTTGCATAGTATTTGAGAGGAGAATGTGAGGGCTAGTGAATAAAACTAAAAAAAGAAAAAGCAAAGAAATAACAACATAAAAGAAATAGCTTAGTTAGTCATCTGCAAACATAATTTCTCTAATTAAAAAAAATACATAGATAAAAGAGAAACACATAAGCCACTCTAATTCGATCAGGATTATGGTTGAGTTTCATAGTAACTAATACACAAGTAATAAACGTGTCCAAGTACATTGAGATAGAATTACTAAGAAAAGTCTTCAATAATCAACCTAGCAAAAAGCTATCCTCTTTCTTTGTTATTAAGATAAGGCATTAGCCTTAAATATCCTATGATATCTATATTCATATCTTCTCTTGAATAAGAAAATTTTGATATGCCACTTTGCCTTTTATTGTTTAAAAAAGTTATCTCCCCTCATTTTTAACACTGTAGTAGACTAGTCGGACCCCAATGAGAAGTAAAGGTTGCTCGTAGATAAAACTAATCAAAATGAGAAGGGTGACAATAATTGCATGCAATTCTTGCTAGGGTGCTCATAGATAGTAAGAGCTCTAAGATCTTAAGTAGAATATTTATTTTTTATGTTAAATGGTGTGATACTAAAATCTCAATCGATTTATTTTGAAAGTAGGACATCCTTAAGAATGCCCTAACTATTTATTTGCAAGGGTGGGAAGCAATCGAGAACAAGGGTGATAGATGAGACATTGATCCAACGTTGAGCCTAATATGATAGAGACGAATAAGCTCATTTCCTTGAAAGGTTGTTTAACTAGTTGAAATAACACAAAGAGTTGCCCCACATATTTATTTGCATAGTTTAATGTCAAATGAAAGATGCAATGTGACAAATAAAAAAAATAGAATTGAAGAGGAACTAGAAGCCTTAAGCACTAGGCCTGACCAATTCCCTTTTCTCTTTGAAAACTTAGGTGGAGGGAAGGGAAGAATAAAAATTTGTTTACTCGATTGGACTATTCCCATGTTACAAAATCTTCTTCTTCAAATGAGCCTTAAAGGGAACTTAGAATACTTTGTTTATTATATTTTTTACACACACACACACACACATATATATATATATAACATATGGGCTAGCTGGCCTTTTGTTTTGAAGAATGAAACCTTAGTTAGGATAACAAAGACAAAGCCTTCCAACATAAGTTATTAAAACATTATTCGATATTACCATCAACAACAAAGCGTGGCTTCTCGCCACATGGCCCCTATGGCTCTTTTAATTAATTGGCCTTGTATATATTATCTCAACATATATAAGAGAAAGACTGATCAAAAACATATCTACAAAGCCTTTGTATATATGATATCATTAAAGGTGAATACAATTTTAAGAAGAATACTAAAATAACCCTACAATGCAAACTTGCCACCTAAGGACCAAGTCCATCACATCATACCACCAACCTCCAATCTATATTATGAAATAACTATTTGTTTTAGAATGAATTTATTATTGTGATTACAATTATTGGGCTATTTTAGTTTGATTATCATTGAATAAGAGTTGGTGAGAGAAGTTATGATGAAAAATGCTATGAAAAACCAAGATCTTTTAATAATGTCATTATTATGCAAAATCAAGACCTCTTTTATATAGTCCAAAACCATGCAAAATCAAAACTCTCATCAATATGTACAATTAGTCGAGGTAATCTTCTTCACTATACACCCACGGAATTATCATAATTATTTCAGCAACAAAAATAACAAAAGTAAAAATCAATGAGATTATTAGAGTGGCATTATCTAGTAAATAACACTTCAAATGACATGATAGATTTCACTCAAAATGCAAACATAATTAATGGTCATCAAAACTAATATGATTGTGTTTTAACTCCTTGTTGATTTTTATCTAGTGAAAACCTTCTACTAGATAAAACATTCAATTAGTAATGGGTGTAATAAAGTTCAATTGGATAAATTTCAAACAAGATCCAAAGCCGCATTAATGGTAATTCACATATTGTGGTTATTTAAAGTATCTACTCCTTGAATTGGAGCATGAAAAATGTCAGCACCATACGTTGATATCAATGTGGTGTCTATTTACATTGAGTAATTAGGTAACATAGAATCAACTATGGATAGCATTAGACATGATGACAAACCCTATGGGTTTGGGTTCATACTTTCAAGTAAGTAGACATCAAATACACAAGTTCTAGTTGTAGAATAGCATTAACTAAATAAACAAAATCAATCAATATAAATGAAAATAAATTGTTGGCAGAATATGGAAAGCTATATAAATACATATAATAACCATATTCAAAATGATTCAAAAATATAATAATACAGATAATAAAATGAAGTTAAAACCTATATTTTGGAGAAACCCCCTACCTCATACTTCTTTGTCATAATGTATGGGATAGAATTCTTGTATAAGAAGTTTGCATAATGAATTAAGGAAACAATAGTACATAATTATACCATCAGTATCAACATCATGTGTAGAAATTTTGATAGAAATTTCAATAGAAGAAATGGTAGAGGAAAGATAGAAAATCATATATGCAAGTTTAGAAATATAAGTAACATGAAATGCTATAATTAAGACAAGTTTGGTCATTTCAAAAAAAAATGCGATAAGTGATGTTAAAATGTTAAAATGAAAAGATGCCTTAGATGTTACAATGATAAAAGAAGAAAGTGTTTTTTTACTTTTTATTGGTAAAAAATTTTGTTGATTATTTGATTTTGGATTTTGTGGTATCATTTCACACTCCTACACAATATGAGACATTAAAAAATTATGTTGTTTGAAATCTTGAACAAGTATATCTCACTATAAAGGAACAATTGGATATAATTTTTATTGGCGATGTCACCTTGAGGATATCAAATAGATCTATGTGATGAATGCATAAAAAATACATTAACCACCCTTAATACAAAATTTAATGATGACTGGTTGGCTTAATGATGAAGTCCCAATTTAACTTTTAAAATGATGACATGTGGAAATTTATGGATCGACCATGGTTGTTGCTCAAAGGAAGCAAAATTAGAATAATCAACATCACATATATTGGTAATGATACATTTGCTGTTGATAATTCGACAATGAGGTCGATTTGTTGCATTACAAACTTGGACACACGAGTGAAAAATGAGACAACAATTATAATCTAGAGGTAAGCTATCTATACATAATTTTTGTAAGCATGATTTATGTAAAAGTTGTATCTTCAATAATCAAAATGAGTAAGTATTTCAAGAGTTGGAAGAAAACTAAAATTAGTTAGATTAGAATTAGTTCATATAATTATGTATGGACATGCTCTTGTTTCTTATGTTGGGTGATCCACTATTATGTGATATTTATCGTTGATACAAGCATATAGTATCTTGATGCCTCTCTATCTATTTTAATAATTTTTATGTACAATCTATTCTATCATTTGACTGAACATAAGTCTGTCAGGAACAAATGAGTTTAATCATGGTGCATGGTTCATTGAGAATAAGAATAAATGATTTATATATTTACGAAGATCAAAATTATTTTTTCCAATCTTAGGGTATGAATATGATGCTATGATTTTAATGTTAATATTGAGCCACTTAGTTCCAAATGACATGCAAAATATTATGAATTAACTTGATTGAGTCATACATTACTAGTTTCCAAAAAATAATAATAATCTTGTTGTAGTAATTAAAGTACTTTGTTAATCATGTTATTTGAGGTATTCATGAAATAATAATCAAAATAATTTTGAATGCAAAGACATGATTTTCATAAGAATTAATTTCATAGGAAATACACATTTAAGTTACTTTTTTATCCAAATTTTCCTCATGTCCTATGTAAAATGTGATTTATATTTGATAAATCATGGCAATAAGTTTTTAAACTAAAATTTGATTATATTTTATTAGATTATATCTTATAATCATTATTTTCTTAAATTAATATATTTTTAAATATATTTTTAGTTATTGTAACTAATCGATGCCTTTTAGATTATCTTAACTTGATCCTAACTTTATTTTAACGATGAATTAAATTATTTTATAGATGATTTTTTTCAAAAAAAAAATTACCAAGTAATATATTATATTATAAATTTGTTGCAACACTTACACTAAATAAGTTTATATTCAAAGAATCATTGATTATTATTTTTATGTCTAATTTGACTCAACTAAGAATTTATACAAGCATATAAATTATTTTTATAAAATTACTTTTGTAACTATAAAAGTAGATTTCTTACTCAGATAAACATAAAAGGTTAAGAAGTTTGTGATAACCATTCATAAGATATCAATTGTATTTCTCAGTCAAACAACATCATGCAAAATGATAAATATGGAAATATATGTCATTCCTTACTATATGTGGCACATTTCCATCCTTTTTATTTGTGAATTGACAAATGAATAACACATGATATAATGAGAAGATTTTATCATTCAAGGATCGCTCATCTATAGACCATGACACACCTTTAATTTAATAAATTGTATAAAATATTAAAATAAATAGTGCTTAAAATATATCATTAAAGATTAGCGACAGAAATTATAACTAACCCGGATAGCTAGGGAAAAATCTCTAGTTAAATGCATATATTTTGATAAAATAAATATTTAAAGAATTATTGATTCTAATTGTATAAAAACTAATAAAAAATAAATTCATATAATTATTTAGTGATGAATTTTAATTAGATAGGAAAATTCCTTCGCTAAATCCATCGTTAATAATTAGCTAGGAAAAATTACATCACTAAATCTGTTGCTAAATCAAAGATTTAATTAGCAATGAAAAATCCGTCGTTAAATCCATCGCTAAATCAAGGATTTAATTAGCAAGAGAAATTCCGTCGCTAAATTCATTGCCAAATTAATGATTTAATTAGCAAGAGAAAATTCATCGCTAAATTTATTGCTAAAACAAGGATTTAATTAGCAAGAGAAAATCTATCGCTAAATCTATTGCTAAATCAAGGATTTAATTAGCAAGGGAAATCCGTCGCTAAATCTGTCGCTAAATCCCATGCTAAATCAAGGATTTAATTAGGAAAGGAAAATCTGTTGCTAAATCCATCACTAAATCAATGATTTAATTAGCAATGAAAATTCTGTCGCTAAATCTGTTGCTAAATCAACGATTTAATTAGCAAGAAAAAATCCATCGCTAAATCAATGATTTAATTAGCGAGGAAAAATCCGTCGCTAAATCCGTCAGTAATTTCAAGCTTTTATTAGTGAGAGATATTCCATAGCTAAATCCCCCACTTTTCTTGAGCGGAATTTACGAAAATCTTCCGTCGCTAATCCGTCGTTAAATCCTTCACTAAATCACCCGCTTTTCTTACGAAATTTACAAAAAATTTCCATCGCTAATTCGTTGCTATTTTTTTTCAAAGAAAAATCATAAATCCCTTGCTATTCCCTAGCTAATCCATCACAATTTAGCTAGGGATTGATCCCTAGCTAAAATTCCCTAGCTAAAATGATTTTTTCATGTAGTATTTTATTGTCTTAAAGTTGAATTTTCTATTTCCAAATTTTTTTGAGTTTCGATTTTTATACTAATGGGATCAGAGGTAGGGTCTAGAAGGTAACTTTTATGATTAATATTTGTCTAGGAAAGTTCTTTCAAAATGATGATAAGAGCCTCAAAGTTTGTTGTTTTTTAAGAGGGTGTTGCATCTCTCTACTTACCTATGACCATTTTTGGTATATTAATAAATATTTATTATTAATCTCAGTTACTATTCACTATAGAAGTGAAATAAATGACAACTAAATTTGAAGTAGAAAAATTCAATGAGTATAATTTTTCATAATGAAAAGTAAAAATTAAGACAATGTTGAGGAATGATATTGGAAAAAGGCCCACTGAGATTCCCGAAGATAAGTAGAATAAAATGGATGGTAATGTATTTGCTGATCTGCATTTGGTATTAGCTGTTGGAGTATTGTTGAGTGTGAAAAAAATAATACAACAAAATATAATTTGGATACTCTCACAAGATTATATGATGTGAAGTCACTTTGCAATAAGATTTTCTTAAAGAGAAGTCTTTACTCTATTTTCTCAACTTACTATGTACGGGTCATTAAATAGAAGACGTTGAATGTGGTGAGATTTTATTTCAACATCTACCTAATTTATATGATCAACTCATCATCAAACAGATAGATGATATTTTAATAGATAATTTTATCTTCAATAATATTGCCTTTGTCATCTTAGAAGAAGAAAGAAGATGCAAAAACAAGAAGGATTGATATGCAAATGCACAACGAGTAGAAGCATTGACGATGAAACAAGGAAGATCAATGGAGCTTGACCCCAATGCAAGTCAAAATTATGTTATACAAAATCAAGAAGTAAGAATATTGAGTGTTACAATAATGGCAAGAAAAGATACTTCAAAAGAGATTCTTGGTTTTAAAAAAAGTGGGGATAATGAGTTATCAAATACTCAAGGAAATATTATAAGTATCAATTACGATGACAACATCTTATACTGTAAAGTAACAATGATAAATGAAAGTAAAAAGAAATTTGGTGATACATGGTTGCTAGACTCAGGAGCTTCATGACACGTGATAGCTCGAAGAGATTAATTTCACATATATAAACCAATCTTAGGAGGTCCTATGCATATGGGTGATGATTATGCTATGAAAATTGTTGGTATTAATACAATCAAAATAAAAATGATTAATGGTATGATTTGTACAATATAAGAAGCACAACATGTGATAGTTAATGAAATTGAGAATGAGATGATAAAAATTATTAGAGATATACTTGTGGTCAGATGAAGCGAGAAAAAATCACGATGAATTTATTCATGCTTAAATGAAAAATAATATAGAAAAACTAATGCATATGTTGCATCAATTAAAAAATAAAAGATTCAATGATGATGTAATATCTTAACTAGATCATATGTCAGAACATGATTTGAATATTCTCTATAACAAAAAACTACTTTTATGGCTCAAATTAGTAAAATTACCTTTTTTGAGCATTATATCACAAGTAAGTAGAATAGATCAGCATTTAGTAGATCAATTGTACGAAGTAAATATATTCTAGACTTGATACATTCTAATTTATGAGAATCACTGGAAATATTTTTTAGATGTATTTAAACTATCACTATACACTGATCTCATAAGAACTCTAAAGTTAAATATACTTAGTCATGATCACTACTAAGATGATTGATCAATAAAAAGTTTGTCATATGCATCTTCTTGGGGTTGGTAAGGAGGGATTGGGGGGAGGGTGAAAAAAAAATTTATTAGAAATATTCCAAGGATGAGCAAAATATTTTATATATTTCATTGATGATTACTTAAAGAGATATTGAGTATATCCAATCAAGAAAAAGTCAAATATGTTTCCGATTTATAGACTTCAAAGCATAGGTAGAACTTGACTCTAAGAAAATGATTAAGTATTTTCAGACTGATAATAGGAGAGAGTATATAGATGGTGAGTTTCTGCTATATGTATGCAAAAAAGTATTAAATGATAGTTCATAGTCACATACATGTTGTAATAAAATAGAGTAGTAGAATGATTAAATAGAACTTTTATAAATTGGTTGAGAGTAATGTTGAGGACTATAAGTCTACCTGATTTATTTTGAGCAGAAACAACCAATATTGTATGTTATGTGACAAATAAGTCGAACATCAACTATGATTGATTTGAAGATGCCATGTGGAGATGTTAACTAGTATGATAGAAGATTATTCTACTTTACATTTTTTAATATCCTATATATGTGATGTACAACACCCAAGAAAGAACAAAGTGAGTTCCTAAATCTAGAAAGTATATATTATAGGGTTGTGCAGAAGGAGTAGAAGGGTATCGCATATGAGATCCCCACTATTCATAATATAATTATCAGTAAAAATGTATATCTTATAAAAAATTAACTACAAAGAATTGATGATAATAATAATACATTGAAAGAAGCTTTGAGAACTACCACTATGCAAGTTTAAAATAATCAAAACAAGATATTCCAATATCTACGAAGAAAGAACTAGTGCTCAAAGTACAAGGGCAAGTCAAGCTTGAGGCTTCATAAGTAAGTCGGTCAACATGTAATAGCAGGCCACCAACTTGGCACTTGGAGTATGTTATGGAGAGTAATATTACATATTATCTTTTAACAGAAGATGAAGAACCTTCAATATTTTATGAAGCTTTAAATAGTTTAGATACATCTCTATATATGACAATAATGGAGGAAAAAAATGAAGTTATACACAAAAATAAAACTTAGAAACTAAGTATGATTATCACTAAGAATAAAACTATTGGTAATAAATAGATTTACAATATCAAGTGTGATAACAATGATTAAGTAGAATGGTATTATCAAAAATTGGTGGTAAATGGATATGATCAGAAAGAATGCTTTGACTTCAATGAGATTTTTATCTGATAGTTAATCTTATAATAATCAGAGTATTAATGACTTTGTTTGCTATGTTTTGATTACATTTAGAGTCGTTAGATGTAGATGGTGCCAACGGGTTTTGTTATGCCAAAACGGCCTATCTTTTTCAAGGCATGGTCATTCCACCATGTCATGTAATGTATGACATGGTTAAATTCTTGAATTGTTCCAAGCATGGCATGGTGGTGCATTTCACCAACCCATCATGACACGGTAACATGACCGAGTGCATGACTATTGAAAACCTTGGTGATGCATGGCTAGTAGATGTACGTGCATGTGGATGACAAACAACAAATGTAACCATGTCGTGCACGGCACGACATGGTTACATTTGTTAATTTTTTTTTTAAAAAAATTGACCAAGTTCTCCTTACCTATTTCAACAAATAACCATGGCATGCATGTGAATGGTTACATGATCTATTTTTTTAAAAAAAATTTAACCACATGATGGGGACCCCGTAAGTGATCACTTGGGCTAGTTTAATGTACCACTCGGCAATGCACATGGGTAATGCCTAGCCCAATAAGAGGCATGTTTGTGGATTGTGCAGTGCTGAACTAGGCGGGGCTGCAGGCTGTGCCCATGCCACCTGACCTATTTGATGCATACAATAGACTCAGATCTCTATATGGGTTAAAACATATACCAAGGTGTTGGCATAAGAGAAGTAATTCCATCATTAGCCTTGGGTACAATAGACTCAGATCAAACCATTGTACATACAACAAGAGGTTAGAGGATAAAAATGATTTTATCATTTTATTATTATATGTAGATGACAAGTTGGTAATAGACCTCAACAAATGTCGAATCCAAGAATTTAATGCATGTTTGGCTAGGGAGTATGATATGAATGACTTGAGATTAACAAACAATATTTTAGGGATATAGATTTATCAAGATAGAATAATAAGAAAATTTGACTTTCTCAAGAAATTACTTTAATAAGATTTTTGCAAAGCTTCAACATGTAGGTAGTAAGTCAATTTCGACCTCACTTCCTATTAATTTCAAGTAATCCTCAAGTATATATCCTAGCTTAGAAGAAGAGAGGAATAAGATGTATAGAGTATCATATGTATCAGTAGTGAGAAATTTAATATTTGTAATGATTTGTATAAGACCAGATATTATGCAAGAAATGGGTTGTAGTTAGTTCAATTCATGAAAAAATCATGACATATAACATTAAAGTATTATGAAGAGGATTCTCAGATATATTAGAGGAACCACAAATGTTGCATTATATTATGGATGTTCTGACTTTATTATTAGAGGTAATGTGGTGTAAACTATACTGGAGATATTGATAATAACAAGTCTACCACAACCTATTATGTCTACTTTTATGACATAAGCAGAGCAGTTGCAGCTATACAAGCTAGTAAAGAATAAATCTTGTTGCAAATTCTATTGTAAGAGCTTGGACACAACAAAATAAAATTACTTTATTTTGTGATAGTCAGAGTGTTCTACACTAAGCAAGAAATCTAATATTTTACTCGAATATAAAGTATTTTAGAGTACCAATATTATTTTGTACGAGAGAAAGTTGAAGAAGAAAGTGTGAAATGAAAAATATTCATACTGATGAAAACATACCGGATATTTTGATCAAACTAATCAACACTAACAAGATTGAATGGTGTAAAACTTCTGGTAGCTTGCAAGAATATAAGCAAGCATAGACAAGTGAAAAAGTGATTTTCAAGTAGTAGAATATAATATTAATGAGGGTAGGTAGAATATCACATTATCCACATTGAAAATCTAATAGGGATTTCTGATCTTTTTCTTCTATAAAAGGAAGCACTATTTATTTTATTAAATTTCAATCTCAATCTCAATTCCTTGAAATGCATCACAATCTCAATTCCCTTTTAGCTTGTATTTCTTTTATTGTATTTATTTTATTGTCTTAAGAATTGAATTTTTTATTTTCAAATTATAATTGTGTTCTATTTTTATAACAATAAACATAACTATTTATATTTATATATAATGTTTTTTGTATGTTTATATTTATATATTTTTTATATATATATATATATATTAATTCTATGATAATTAATTTGTTGTACGTATTGAGGTGACAGAATTATTTTGCATCATTGAAGACATGAGTTTGAATCCTAATTTTATCAAATTAAGTTTTTCTAAATTCTTTATAAAAATGTACAGGGTTTATGATTCGATAAACCTATTTCATAATTAGAAAACAAATTTTATTTTATTTTTAAATATGAGAGGATAAATTGGATTGATTTATTTTAATACACTAAAACTTAATTATTTTCGAGTTTGATAAATTATTTTAATTTACTTATGTTTTAATACACCAAAACTATTTGTATAGTTTTTGTGTACTAAAAAACAAATTTCCTAAAATAATGTTTATCATCAACAATGTTTCGCATATTATATTAAGGGTATTGTTTTTTGGTGCACTAACCAAAAAATATTTAAAAAATATGGAACCCATCTTTTAATATTTAAAAAAGGCATCAAACTATAAATAAATTAAAATTAGTGCACTCAAATACATTAATCTTAAACTACTCTTCAGTGACACTCTCGGTTGCCTCTCCCCTCGCCCCTATTCCCTTTCCCTCGCCCTCGTCCTCACCCTTGCTCCTCACCCTCGCCCTCACCCTTGCTCCTCGCCCTCGCCTATCTCCTTGCCCCTCTCTTCTCGCTCCTCTCTCCTCTCCCCTCGCTCCTCTCTCCTTGCCCCTCTCCCTTGCTCCACATAAAGCTCTATGGAGCTTTCTGGATGTCCTCGCGGGAGCTCCATCGAACTCCACAATGGAGCTCAGTTGAGCTCTACGATGGAGCTCCATCGAGCTCTACGATGGAGCTCAGTTGAGCTCTACGATGGAGCTCCATCGAGCTCTACAATGGAGCTCGAGGAGCTCCATGATGGTGCTCATGGAGCTCTATCGAGATCTGTCGAAGTCCAAGATAGAGCTCCATCAAGCACCACGATTGAGCTCTAGTGAGCTCCATGATATAGCTCCATCGAACTCTACGATAGAGCGTGAGCAGCTCCATGATGAAGTTCATGGAGCTCGCTGGAGCTCCATGATGAAGTTCATGGAGCTCGCTGGAGCTCCATGATTAAGCTCAACAAAGCTCCTCAAACTCCATTGTAGAGCTCAACGAAGCTCCGTCATGGAGCTCCATCATGGAGCTCTACTGAGCTCCTTTGTAGAGCTCAAGCGGGGACCTCCAAGAAGCTCCATCAAGCTTTCCATAGAGTAGGGGAGATGGTGAGGGCAAGGGCGAGGACGAAGGCGAGGGGCAAGGGCAAGGACGAGGGCAAGGGACAAGGGTGAGGACGAGAGAAAGGGGAGGGGCGAGGGGGATGGCAAGTGAGAGTATCAATGAAAGGTAGTTTAGGATTAATGTATTTGAGTGTACTAAACTTTAATTTGTTAAGAGTTTGATTATTTTTTTTAAATATTAAAAGATAAATTTGCTTTTTTTAAATATTTTTTACTGAGTGCACCAAAACATAATTCCCCATATTATATTTAAAGAATTTTCATTCTTTTTATTATTTGGGTAGGCAAATTTGAAAAACTAATAAAAAATATATGTTGGAATGTGGTTAGCTATAATAGAATGTATTTAGAGCGATCCTAACATATATATTTTTATGGGGGAATTATTTTTCAGTGCATTCCCCCCAAAATATTTAAAAAACATTACCACACTATTAAGAAATTAAAATTTGGAGCACTCTAATATTTTAATCCTAAATTTCCCTTCATTAACCTCGCCATCTCCCATATGCCCTCGCCATCTTCCATATCCCATCGCCCCTCACCCTCTTCCATGTCCCATCATGGCATCGCCCCTCGATTAGGAGCTCATCGTTGAGGCGTTGAGCTCGACGGGCTCCTATCAACTCTTGGAGCTCGAATATGACCTCCACGAGCTAGTTGTCGAGCTCTAGGAGGTCTTCATCAAGCTCAACGGGCTCCCATCATCTTCTAGAGGTCAACGACGAGCTCCATCGAGCTCGACGACGAGCTTTATCGAGCTCGATGACAAGCTACTGGAGCTCGACCACAAGCTCTTGGAGGTCATCATCGAGCTCTAAGAGTTGACAAGTGCCCGTTGAGCTTGTCGTCGAGCTCCTAGAGCTTGTGGTTGAGCTCCTTAAGCTCATCGTCAAGCTCCAAGAGGTCGTCGTTGAGCTCCAGGAGCTGATGAGAGCCCATCGAGCTCATGGTTTAGCTCCAGGAGTTAGTTGTCGAGCTCGACGAAGAGGGCAAGATGCAATGGGAGAGGGCGATGGTCCTAGTCAAGGGGTGATGGGAGAGGACGATGGACAATAAGACATGAGAGAGGGCGATGGTCCTAGTCGAGGGGTGATGGGAGAAGGGAAGGGGCGATAGGACATGGGAGTGGGCGAGGGCCTATGAAAGAGGACGAGATGTTAATGAAAATTAATTAGTGTGCACTAAATTTTAGTTTAGTAATTTAATGAAGGATTATTTAAGATTAATATATTAGAGTGCCCCAAATTTTAATTTATTAAAAGTTATTTTTTTTATATTTCGGAAGAGTTCACAGAAACATATTCTCCCTATTTTTATTCTGTGCCCATAAAATTAATTAAACTCCAACTGCTACATCAGTTGTAACGTTACTTGGATTAGATGGAAAAGCATCCACAAATACTTTTTTGGCCCCCTTATCATCCATTCAATTGCAGCTTACACACTCTTTGTAGCACCATCTTTGAAACTACAGACGCATCCACAAATACTCTCTTGCCCCCCTGCTCATCTGTTCCATCGTAACTTACCCATTCTTTGTAAAACCAACTCTGAATCTATAGAACACAAGCATCAATGAAGAATGTGATCGTTCTATGATTTTTGCCCAACCCATTTGGGAAGAGAGTGAGGACTGCCTTAAACATCAAAGGTGTGAAATACGAGTATCAGGAAAAGGATCTAGGGAACAAGAGTGCTCTTCTCCTACAGATGAATCCCATACACAAAAAAGATACCAGTTCTGATCTACAACAGAAAGCCAATATGCGAGACTCTAATCATGGTTCAGTATATGATGAGCTGTTCCTTGGAAAATGCACCCTCCTTCCCTCCGATCCTTACCGTCATGCTAAAGATCGTTATTGGGCTGATTATGTCGATAAGATGGTATGTTTCCTTCTAATTTGTTTTCAAATAGCATCGATTCCACTTTTCATTGGCAATATAATAATCATTATTTTGATAGGTAAATGATTTTGGGAGGAAGCTACGGACGACCAAGTTAAGGAACTAGAGATGACAAAGAAAGGCTTTATCGAATACTTTAATATTCTTGAATGTGAACTTGGAGACACGCATAATATTGGAGGGGAAGCCATCGACTTCGTGGATGTGGCTTTGACCCCCTTCTATTCTTAGTTTTATTATTTTGAATTCAATGCGAACTTAGAGATGGAGCCTGAGTGCCCCAAATTAATCGCATGGGCCAAGAGGCGCATGGAGATAGAAACTATCTGTCACACCTTCACTTAGAATGTAGGACGTTCTAGAAAATTACGAAGAAGTCCACACTTGTATAGAAGGAATGAGATTATCCTAGATTATTCTAAAATTCTCTATACTTATAGGGAACCTTTAAAGGTTCTAGAACCTTCGTTATGCATGTATTTAAAGAGGAGGTGACCTCATTTGTAAACCACCAAGTTGAGAGTTTCTTGTAAGATTTCATTATTCAATAAAGTATTTTATTTATTTTCAAGTGTTCTCTCAAATTCTTTTTGCTTCCAAGTTGTGGGTAGATACCATGCATAACAAGCAAGGCGAAAGTAAGGCTGACTTAACAACATAAATGAGTTAAGTTATCTAAGAGCCGCACGGAAACTTAGCAAAAAGACTAAGTCCGTGATAGTTGGTATCAGAGTCAGGTTGCAACATATAAGAGTAACCTGGTGGATATGATGTCCAGCTCTCATTTTGAGGAAAATACAGAGAAAGTTTGGGGAAGAGATCTTGATCCTCTCAGTAAGGGAAGGGGAAAGAAATGCAAGTCTCATGATCCATTCAGAAGCTTGGACAGTTGAGTGACACGGTTAGACGTCGTCATGGTAGACACCAAGGAGGTGTTCGATCTCATGGAGCAAAGCATGGAGAAGGTCATAAAGGATTTCAAAATGCAGATCCTAGACCTTCAAGAAGGGATGCAAGGCTCGCCGATCCCAGTGGTGTCGCATGAAGAGTTTATGAAGATCATGGACATTCTCACTAGCTTAGAATCAAGGGTGGAGGTCTTGACCAAGCATGAGAAGGAGCTGAAACAAGAAGTGACAATCTACAAGATGACATTGTCGGCTCGGGTTATGTCCACTCATGAGGCCCAAAGGGTGGATGTGCCAAAGTCTCATACTTTCATGAGAAAATGAGATGCTAAAGAACTAGATAATTATTTGTGGCACATGGAGAAATATTTTGAGACAATATCACTAATTGATAAGGCAACAAAGGTACGCATTGCTACTCACTATCTCACTGATAATGCAACTCTATGGTGGCATATAAAATTTATGGAGATAAAAAATGGGACGTGCACCATAGACACATGAGTCGATTTCAAAAAATAGTTTTATCTAGAAGATGCGGGATACATAGCCTGTAGAAAAATTAGGCATCTCAAGCACACAAGATCTATTCGGAACTATGTTAAGGAATTCTCTTCCTTGATACTCGAGGCTCCTGATATGAATGAGAAAGAACTCCTCTTCAATTTTATGGAGAACCTGCAAGGTTGGGCCAAGCAAGAATTGAGGAGATGTTGTGTCCAAGACTTATCTATGGCCATAGTAGTAGCAGAGTCACTCATGAATTTCTGAAGGGGAGACTCTTCTCAAACCAATCCATTCTTCAAGGGTAGTCATGCCGAAGGTGGGGGAGACAGGGGATACAAAAACTATAATGCTAAGGAAGGATCAAGAGCGACTTCTACCAACAAAAAAGACAAATGTGAAAATAAGCACAGGGATTTTAAGCCAAAAACCAATTGCTTCCTCTCTGATGGACCACACTGGGCATGTAAATGTCATAAAAGAAATGAACCATATGTCATGATCGAGAGGGAGATTGAACAAGAGGATGATGCCTCTCACATGGGGTCAATGCAACTATTGAATGCCTTCAAGATCAATCAAGCTAAGGAGAAGCCTCAAAGTAGGGGACTCATATATGTGGAGGCCAAGGTGAATGGGATGTCTACTAAGGCCATGATAGATACCGGTGTCACACATAACTTTGTCTTAAAGGAGGAGGCAATGAGACTCATGCTCTCAAGATCCAATGAAGTAGAATGCTTCAAGGTAGTAAACTCCACTGCCAAGCCATCACATGAAATAGCTCATGGGGTGACCATGAGGATTGGGCCTTGGGAAGGCAAGGTCAACTTCACGATGGCAATCATGGATGATTTCTAGATAGTGATCAGGATGGATTTCCTTCACCAGGTAAAAGCTGTGCATATATTTTCTATGTTCGATGGCTATCTTAGAAGATGGAGCTCCATGCATGGTTCCTACAATCATCGAATGTAAAGCTAAAATACTTATGTTGTCGACTATGCAATTGGAGAAGGGGTTGAAAAAGAATGAGTTGACATACTTGGCAACCTTTAAGGAATACCCTATGGAAAATTCTATTTCTATGGAAGTCATGAAGGTGTTAGACGAATTTAAAGATATAATGTCATCATAGCTACCCAAAAGGCTCCCACCCAGGAGAGATGAAGATCGCAGGATCGAGTTGGAACTAGGAGCAAAACCCCCTGCAATGGGGCACTACCAGATGGCACCCCCAAAATTGGGGGAATTAAGAAGGCAGCTGAAGGAATATTGGATGCTGAATTCATCCAACCATCTAAGGCTCCATATGGTGCATTGGTCTTATTCCAAAAGAAGCATGATGGGTCACTATGGATGTGCATCGATTATAGGGCGCTTAATAAGATAACGATCAAAAACAAGTATCTCATTCCTCTTATTGCTGATTTATTTGACCAACTTGGTAAAGCATTGTACTACACTGAGTTTGACCTTCGATCGAGGTACTACCAAGTAAGGATAACTGAAGGAGATGAGACAAAGACCACATGTGTAACAAAGTATGGCTTCTTATGAGTCCTAGTGATGCCCTTTGGTCTTATTAATGCACATGCTACATTTTGCACTTTAATGAACAAGATATTCAATCATTTTTTGGATAAATTTGTGATGATATATCTAGATGATATTATTATATATAGCCACACATTGGAAGAGCATGTTAATCGTCTAAGGAATGTGTTCCGGCTACGAAAGCAAAATAAGTTATACGTGAAGAAGAAGAAATATTTCTTTTCCATTGATGAGGTGGGCTTCTTGGGACACCACATCAAGGGTGACAAGCTCGTGATTGATGAAACCAAGATCAAAGTCATTCAAGAATGAGATTCCCCTACTAAGGTGCCACAACTAAGGTCTTTCTTGGGCCTAGTTAACTACTATCGGTGGTTCATCAAGGGATACTCAGTAAAAGCAACTCCATTAATATACATTCTCAAGAAGGGTAAAGCATGGACTTGAGATGAAAAATACCAGCAATCCTTTGAAGACTTGAAGAAAGTTATAATTAAGGAGCTGGTATTGGCACTACCTGACCACACCAAGGTGTTCGAGGTACACACTGATACTTCTAACTTTGCCATTAGAGGGGTTCTCATGCAGGAGAAATGCCCCATAATTTTTGAAAGCCGCAAGTTCAATGATACAGAGAAGTAGTACACAATCCAAGAGAAGGAGATGATGGCAACATCCATTGCTTGCGGACATAAAGACACTATTTGTTAGGATTACATTTTATAGTGAAGAGAGATAATGTTGTTACTAGCTATTTCCAGGCCTAGAAGAAACTAAGTCCCAAGCAAGCATGGTGGCAAGACTTCATGGTAGAGTTTGATTACATATTGGAGTACAAGCCAGACATAGCTAATCACGTAGTTGATGCCTTGAGCTGCAAAGTAGAACTAGCATCCATGACTAGCCAGCCTCAGGGAGAGTGATAGATCTCATTTAGGAGGGGTTACAATATGATAATGGCCAAGAGTATCATCATATTGGCTCACGAGGGAAAGACTAGGTAGTTTTGGGTAGATGATGATTTGCTCTACACAAAAAGAAAGCAACTCTATGTGCCAAAGTGGGAAAGCATCAAAAGGAATCTTATCAAGGACTGTCATGACTCCAAATGGGCTAGACACCCAGGACAACAACGCACAAAGGCACTACTAGAGTCTGTCTACTACTGGCCACAGATAAGGAATAATGTGGAGACTTATGTGAAGACTTGTCTTGTGTATCAACAAGATAAAGTGGAGCAACATTTTCCCAAGGGACTGTTGGAGCCACTTTCTATGACAGAGCAACCTTGGAAATGTATCACTTTTGACTTCATTATCAGCCTACCCAAATCCAAGGGAAATGGATCTATCATAGCGGTAGTGGATTAATTTTCAAAGTATGCTACATTCATAGCAACCCCTAAAGATTGCACAACAGAAGAGATTGCCAAGCTATTCCTCAAGAATATGATAAAGTATTGGGGGCTACCTAATGTTATCATTAGTGATCATGACTCAGGCTTTGATGGAAAGTTTTGGACGAAACACTTCAAACTCATGGGCAAGAAATTTCATTTCTCTACTAGCTTTCATCCTCACACTGATGGGCAGACATAATGGGTGAATGTATTACTAGAGCTATACTTGAGGGACTTTATGAGTGCCAATCAAACTACCTAGGCCAAATTGCTAGATATGGCTCAGTTCTCCTACAATCTACAGAGAAGTGAAATAACTAGGAGTCCATTTGAGATAGTCATGAGACAACAACCAATGACTCCTCACACCCTGGCCAGAAGATACACAGGGAGGAGTCTATCAGTCTACAAATTTGCTAAGGGATGGCACGAGCAATCTGATATAGCATACTCATTATTAAGAAAGAATACTAAGTGGGTGAAGAAATGAGCTGATAAGAAAAGAAGGCATGCATAATTTCAAGTCGGAGACTTAGTGTTTGTCAAGCTTCTACCACAACAATTCAAGTCCCTTCAAAAGGTGCACAATGGACTTATGAGGAGGTATGAAGGCCCCTTTACTATACTTGGACGAGTTGGTAAGGTATCTTACAAAGTTGAGTTACCACCAAGGTTAAAGATTCATCATGTTTTTCATGTTAGCAATCTAAAACTTTATCACGAAGATAAGGAAGATCCAAGCTGAGGAGTCTCTATGAGGGCACCCACGATAATAGTGACCTTCTATGATAAGAAGTTGACTACATCATGGCGGATCGAGACCTAAGAAAGATCAACTTTCGGTCCAACAAGAAATACTTAGTAAAAGGAGGGGACTGCCAGAAAGTGAAGCTAGTTAGGAGCCAGCTAACAATTTGTGCCAGTTTCTGGAACAAATCAAGCAGTTCCAGGTAGATAAATTGACGAGGACGTCTGCAGCATTGGTGGGGGAGAATGTCACACCCTTACTCAAAGAATGCGGGATGTTCTGGAAGATTACGAAGAAGTTCACACTTGTATGGAAGGAATGAAATTATCCTAGATTATTCTAGAATTTTCTAGAGTTATAGAAAATATTTAAAGGTTCTAGACCCTTCTCTATACATGTATTTAAGGAGGAGATAACCTCATTTGTAAACCACCAAGTTGAGAGTTTCTTGTCAGATTTCATTTTTTAATAAAGTATTTTTTTTTTATTTTCAAGTATTCTCTCAAATTCTCTTTGCTTCCAAGTTGTAGGTAGATACCAAGCATAACAAGCAAGGCAAAAGTAAGGCTGACTTAATAATATAAATGGTTTAAGTTGTCTAAGTGACACAAGAGAACTTAGCAAAAAGATTAAGTCCGTGACACATCGCTACTACTGTTCTGGATCAAATAAAAGTTTATGAGACTTCATTGGTGCTGAAGAAAATATTAGGCATCCCTATTATATTTTGATTACAATTTCGTGATACAACAAGGATTACAAAAAACCAAAAGAAGAAGAAAAAAAAATTGTCAAGGTAAGATAACCAAGCATAATAATCGCAATATCTAAAAATGACAATCACTCAATTATGAAAAAGAAAAATAATGCTTATATATCACATATCAAAAAACACAGTAAGAGTCAAAAAAATAGGATTACAATCCATGCCATAATTTTTCAACATTGATTAAATATATTTGGTTTGACACACTATTACACTACTTGAGTCTTGAATAATTTAAGTCCTAAGAAGTGGTTATGTGAGCCTAAATCTGACATTTCATATTTATCTAACATGACATGTCTAAAGGCTTTACCAATTCAGATTTGCTACTCATAAAGATTATGTCATCTACATAGATTGACACAATCAATATTCAGAATTTCCATCTCTCTTAATATATAGTGTCAGTTCACTCATACTTAGTTTGAATCATTGATTCAACAAATAAGAGTTTATTTTTTGATACCAAGCATAGAAAATAGTTTCAGCCCATAGAGTACATTGTTTTATTTAGAAATACAGTGCTCAGCCCCTTGTTTTACCAATCAAAAGGGTCATTCTATATAGAACTATTCCTTCATATTACTATTTAAGAAGGTAGATTTTATGTTAAGCTGAAATAGAGCTCATCCTTTCTATCCATGTAGGGCTATTAGAAACCTCACATTCTCTAACCTTGCTACTATAGCAAAAGTTTTGAAATAATCTTTATCAACCCTTTGGAAATAACTCTTGGCCACTAATCTAGCCTTATATATGGGTTGATTATTTTTGGTTGATTCTTAACCTTAAACAGCCACTTAACTCCAATACTATAGTTTTTTGGGGCAAATCTACTAATGTCAATTGTTGTTTTCTCTATGATAGACATTTCTGTTTTCATTACATCAACCAATATTTGGTGTTTTACTACCTCTTCATAGTTGAGGAGCTCAACTGAGTGGTAATTATACCATCAATATATCTCTTCTAATGTTTTATACTTAATTGATGTATTAATTTTATCATGTATTTCTATGTTTACATCTAACTCAAAATAAAAACTAGAATCATACATTGACTTGATTTTAATATTATTATTTGCTAAAGAATCTAGATTCTATCATTGTATATTGATTTTTTGTACATCAATATTTTGCATATTGCTTTCCCATTTAGCATTCTCATGAAAGATTACATCTCTGCTTACCAGAAATATTTTGTTCTGGTGATATAATCTGTACCCTTAGATTACAAATGATATCCAACTAGCAGTATATCATTTATGACCTTTTCTCAGTAAGGTGGAAACTTGCTT